>JZKD02S0555674.1:196368-207809 GCA_000966675.3 Picea glauca | reverse complement strand
CTTTCCATTAATATGATACAGTAATATGTCCCTTTCCCATAAAGCTAATTCCACTTTATTGTATAATTCCTTGATCATATACATAGATTGACTGTTGAATAGATTGCGCTTTTTTCACTTTGGTTGGTTTGTGTTGTCTTGGTCTTGGCTACACAAGAGCACTGGAGCGAAGCGGGAGCAACAAAGACCAAAGGAAGCGATAATAAGGTATGTTATTTGTTCTTTCCTCCTATTTAATTCAATGGTTAGAATCTAGGGAAAGAGTCATGTTCTGTCTTGCTTTGTTCTAGATCTAGGTGGATCTAGGGAGATCGGTTTGTGTCCGCACTTACAGATTTATCCAATAAAAAAATTGGCGACTCCACTGGGGAGCATTCCCATTTTCTTTGTGGATTTTGGTATTTTTCTGTGGCCATTTGCTCTGGTTTTACTTTTCTCTTGTCCTATCAATCTCTGAGTCTTCAGGATATCCTGATAGACCCTCTAGGTCCAGAGGCCTTTTTAAATTTTGCTTCATTTTTCAAAATTTTGACTATGTTCAGGCATTCTCGCACTGTACTTCATAAAATCCTACGAGAATAGGTAGAGTTCACACTCTTCCTTTAGGTTTCAGTGCGAGGTTCTCGCACCCTACTCAAGGGCCACCTGCGAGAATCAGTGATTCTCGCACTGTGTAATATTGCCTGCATGCCAACACAATTTTTCAAAAGTTTGGATTTGAGTTTTGGTATTTTCAACTGCCCAGATTAGTTTGATTACCTCTTAAGATTTTCTTGGACCATTGATTGATATCTTTCTTGTCTTCGTTTGCATGTCTGAACAGTTTTACAATTTTAAGGCTTTTCTTGTCATTTGTGTCTTGACTTTTGTTTCTTGACTTTTCTTGGCAAAACCATTCTCTCTTATTTCAGAGTCTGAGTGTGTTTGATTAGTTAAGAACCAGTGATTGGTTGAAAGTTGAGTGCTTGGTTTTTCTCATTTGCTTATTGGTTTGAAAGATCATTTTCTTTTGCATTTGAAAAAACTACATTGGTTTGCTCTTTATTTTTGTTTTCATTGAAAGAGTTGATTGGGTTTGTCATTGCTTGTTCATTTGGTTTTTTTGTTTTCTGTACTCTCATTGTCATAGTGTGGGTCCTTTTTGAAAAGTGAACAACAAGTTTTTCTTTCAAAAAATTCTTTTCATTTTAGAAAACATTGAAAATCAAATTATTGAGATTGTTGAAGTATTTGAAAAAGACACAATAGAGAGTTGTCATTTGATAAGTGATTGTTTGCATTTGCATTTTAAAGGAAATTTTTCATTGTAGTTCAAGGTTGATCTGAAAAACTTTCTATCTCTCCCATACATAGGATTCATTGAACAAAAAGTGATATTTTTCATTCTCATCCTTGCATTGTTGGGTCAGAGTCATACAACATAAGTTTCATTTCTGTTACCTTTGAGTAAACAACAACTCTTAATAACACTGCGTAATCATAAAATTTATCTAGTAACTCTTTTCTAGGGCTCTTTACACCAACATTTATCTAGGCTAGCGCTTTGGAGTAGGAAGAGAGACACACTCTCCAAAAGCACAAAACACACAATATCATCTTGTGTTAGGGAGTGTTAAATTCCATTTGCAACATCTTGTCCTGGGAAGCCCTTCTCACACAAGGGTCAAACACTAGGTCGCATTGATATTGGCAGAGTTACTCACCCTGCTTTGTTGATTTCAGTGTAGATATTGCATGTATTACAGGGATCACTCAGAGGTATACCCACAATGATGAGTGGAAGCCTTTTGAGTTGATTTCGGGCTAGATACCCTGCCCTTGCATGTGGATCGGACTGTCAACTGTCCCCCCAGGTTTTATTGTTGTTGGTGGTGACCTTAGTGGCCTATCTTTCTAGGTTCTTACCCAAGGTGACTGTGGAGGGGAAAGTTTTCACGGTACCTGGAATTGACGTTGACCAAACTCACTCAAGATCCTTGGAGGGTATACCCACGATTATGTGTGGAAGCTTGCACCAGGGTGTAAGTCCGTTAAGCAGGTCGTCAGCGTAAATTTTCCACCCTAGCCCCACCCCTTCTCGCCTCATTGTTGCGACATTGGATTTCATCACCAACTAGTGGCTTCGAAATTAGAAGGTCTTGTTTTCCTGGTGATTGCTTCCTAGATTTTGTTTACTAGCGCGTGTTGTTTGTTTCTCAAAGTTGACCATAGGATTTTCTTCATGAAGTTTGTTGCTCATTTACAATAGCTCCCCCACGTCGTTCACGTAGAATGCAGGGTTTATCTCCAGAGCATCTGGACAGTTCTCAACTCTTGCCTACAGGTACACCTGAGGGCTCTCCTCGGCAAAGTGAAGCCACAGTCGTCACCACACCACAAGTGGAACGAACTGACTCTCTAGAACCTTTCTGAATTACCAATACTCGAGAGGACTTTCGACTTCACCCTAGTTTTGAGTGACCTTTTATGCGACTGAATTATTCCGGGGAATTAGTTGTTACATCTTCTGGATCACCCGTTGGGCCTTTTCCTGGCATAGAAGGCCAAGATCCTTTTTGGTCTACAGGTGTTTTCTGAAGGGACCTTTTTGGTCCTAGTTCGCCTGTGGTCTCCGAAATAAACCCTCCGGTGTTTTCTGAGACAGAAACTGTACCGTTGACTACCACTTATCACTTTACTGTCCCTGCCGAAATGGCCCATCTCACGAATACTACGAGTGTTCCAACTGGATTCACTAAGTCTAGTCTTTCTCCTATAAACATGCAATGAATTCCCAATGTCACTCCGACACTACCACCTGAATACCATGCGTTGAATTCTTCTATTCCAACACCTCCGCAAACCCCATCCAGTTCTCCAGGTGGTCCTTCTTTTCCTGGGCACCCTATTCTCGGTTTTATTTCGACACTCCCTCCATTTCCTTCTGGAAGACCTTTATTATCTTCCACTGGCAATCCTAATTCTAGTGGCACTATCCTGTCCATTACACCAAACTTGTAGATTCTCGTTGGTGGACAAGGTGGTACGAATCAACTTCCTCTTACCAGACACATTCCCATTACTACACAACCTTCGATTGGGAGACAACTTCTGGTTGGAACTCCACCTATGATAGGGGGACCAACCCCACCTTTTGGACAAAATATACCTCATTATTTGGCCCAATATTGGAATCAGATGATAAAAATCCTCCTCAAACAACTGGGGGGTAGCAGTTGCTTGTCCCTACTATAGGCCAACCATATCTAGGTATACCAAATCCTATTTGGGGTACGAATGCTCAAACTCAAGTCCCCGCTCAAAATCAAGGTTACAATCCCTGGAGCTACTATCCTCTCCAACCACCACCGAATCTGCCTGGGTCTTCCCATTATGTGCAGACCGCTTACAGTCCTACTGGTTTTCCGACAGGACTTCCACCCCAAAGCCACCAGTACCCACAGGTGAATTGACAGTTACCTTTTCTTGCTACTTTGGATTTGTCAGATTTGTCAGATTTGTCTAGGATTTTAAATGATCCTATTTGTCACTCTCCCCAATGGCCTGTTATTCTATCCAAGCTTCCATCGAACATTCCTAAATTCAACGGCAAAGTGGGAGAGGACCCAAACAATCACGTTATGACTTTTCACCTATGGTGTTCATCTAACTCATTGATGGATGACTCTATTCATTTACATATTTTTCAACGAACCCTTACTGGTTCTGCTACTAAGTGGTATATCGAATTGCCACGAGGTTTCTTCTCTAATTTCAACACCCTAGCTATGGTTTTCCTTACACATTACTAGTTACCGATCCATTATGATACCGGGACTGAGATTTTGAATTCTTTCAAACAAACTAAAGGCACTCATATATCTGATCATATCCATGAGTGGCAAAGGAGACGACATCTCATTAAACTTGAGCTTCCTGATCAGTTACTGGCAGAATGGTTTACAAAATCATTTGTGAACGAAATTGGTAAGGACATTTCCATGGGTGGCGTTGTCACGGAAGAGCAGGCTATAATTCATGCTCAATATATTGATCTCGTTTATTCGCAAAGGGGACCCTTTACGATTTATTACCTTATTTACCTCATCCTAATACTTCAACTACTTCTGTTGCCTTGCATGCAGCTGATGGTGTGATTGGTACTGCCCAAACCCAATCACATTTTGTTTCAAGCATAACCCCTAAATCTGCTTCTTCTAATGTTCAAAATGCTCCATCTCTTGCCACTCCCACCACCAAAACTTCTGAGGTACATGTTGTTCAATCTACCCCAGCCGGTAAAAACAAATCTAAAAAGGGGAGAGGTAAGAATAAGGAGGGAAAAAATAATAATCAAGCAGAGAAAACAAACCACTCCTGTTGAAGATCGGGATAAGCGCAAACCACGATACCCTTGCCTTATCTGTGGTGATGATCATTACATGAAGGATTTTCCATGACGTGCCGAGGTCACTAAGTTCATTCAAGGAGCTCCAAAACAACCTACATCGGCGGTCTTGTCCCAACCCTTCCCGTCTCAACAACAGGCCCAGTTGGTCATTCACGACCAACCCTCTTCTTCTACCACATCATATGTTTTGATGTGTACTGGTGATTCTAAGAAGAACAACGTTGCACTCACTACTTGAGCCAAAGATTATTCTCCATCTAAGGAGAAGGTTGATGATTTACCTCCTTCGTTGGTCCAACCCTCTCCCGCGACTCCACCTACTAATGGTCCTCTTCATCTCAAACAATCGAGCCTTGATACAATTCTGCGACCACCCCCAAAAGGTGTCATTAGGAAATCGGCTTTCAATCCTCATGCTCGTGCAGCCCAGAACTACAGCATTGTTGAAGATCTGGCCCAGGCACCTTCAGTGATGTCATCCCTTGAAGTCCTTCAGTCTTTTCCTGCACAATGAAAGGCACTGTTGAAAGCTATAGGTGGAATTGACCCGACAGATACGAATTTGATAGTCTTTGACTTGGAAGATCACATTCCAAGGTTACCCCCTCAACTCGCATTTCAAATATAAGTGGTTGTCTCCGATAAGAACATTTGTCGAACTGTTATCAACGAGGGTGCCTCGACGTGTGTTATATCTCTTGCTTGTTGGAAATCCATTGGCTCTCCTCCTTTGAATGAATCTAGAACACTCTTAAAGCCTTCAATGGCTCTGGTTTTAAGCCCTACAGTGTTCTTCCTTCGTTGCCTATTACATTAGAAGGTAAAACGGTCAAAGTCGAAGTGGAAGTCTTTGACTCTTCCCTTGATTATAATCTTTTACTTGACCGCAGCTGGATCGATTCCATGCACGTCATTGTGTCAACACTTTTCCATGTAGTACGTTTCCCTCATCAAGGAAAGGTTGTTACCATTGACCAACTTGCCTTTTTCAATTCTGATACCCTTACTGGAAACATGTCATTTATTGCTAAAACCCCGTCGGGTTATGAGAACGTCGGTGTAGGCCTTTTAAAGGACTCCTCGTTAATGGGTACTTTTCCCATTCCACCGCCCAATGTTCCACGCTCGTCAGTTGCTTCTATCAACATGATCTCCACTGTGCCTCACAAACTTCCTGCATCACAGGACCCTTGGATTGTCCCTGACCCTGGAGATCATCTTCGTTTCGGCGATGTAATGCCATTAAGTCTGGTTGAATCTGCCTATCAGGCCATTCAATCGGCAACACCTTCTACCCTCTCTCTTGATGATTTGTCTCCCGATCATTTTCGTGTTATTTTTCCCACTGATGAGATGATCATGTCTGTCATGGAGGACACTCTTTGGGATGATGGGCATCATCGTTCCATACTATTTCTGGAACAACACACTCTTGAGAATTACCAACGGATTTCAACTTCGTCGACCGTTGTTGTCATCTCGACGGTTCCCGCGACTACACATGATGTGTTTGTTGAAGGGAACTTAAGTAATATCTCGCCCACGATTCCCATTGACATATCCATTAAACCTGGGATTGTCGAAAATGTCCATATTGGAGCTTCGTGTTCTTCCGACGAAATCGTCACCTATACGTCTCTGTTCAAATAATTTCGTGACATCTTCGCCTGAAGCTATGAAGAGATTCCAGGTATCGACCCTGCAATTGTTGTACATGAGATAAAGACATACCCCGGAGCTAAACCTATCTGGCAACACCTTCGTCCAGTTCACCCACGTAAAGTGGCTGCTATAAAGCTCGAAGTCGAGAAACTTCTGAAAGCCAGCTTTATTTATCCGATGGCTCTTACATAATGGGTTTCTAATCCTGTCCCGATTGACAAAAAAGGAGGCAGTATTCGTGTTTGCATTGATTATAGGGATATTAACAAAGCTTGTCCCAAAGACAACTTTCCTACCCCCTTCATCGATCAGATTGTCGATGATTGCACTGAAAGTGAAATCTTCTCTCTCATGGATGGTTTCTCTGGCTATAATCAAATTAACAATGCTCCCGAGGATCAACATAAGACTGCTTTTATTTGTCCTTGGCATACTTTTGCCTATCGGAAACTCCCTTTCGGTCTTAAGAACACTGGTGCGATGTTTCAACGTGCTATGTATTATGCTTTTCATGATATCAAGCACATCGTTCAACCCTATTTGAACAATTTACCCGCTCATTCTATGCACAGAGTCGATCACCCTACCCACCTCTGAGCCATTTTCATTCGCTGTCGGTTCTATCGTATACGTTTAAATCCTCATAAATGTGTTTTTTGCATAGAATCTGGTCGTCTTCTAGGTTTTATCGTTTCGCTTCAAGGGATCCAGGTGGATCCTATTAAGGTTGAGGCGATCCTTAATCTCCCTCCTCCTTCTACACTGCGCCAGTTGCAAAGTTTGCAGGGGAAAGCAAACTTTCTTCGTTGTTTTATCCCTAATTACGCCGAGCTCACTCGTGGTTTTACGCGGCTATTAAAGAAATATTCAGAGTTCGTCTAGAATACCATTTCCAACAATGATTTTGACGCTCTGAAGTTGTCCCTCACGCGAGCTTCGCTTCTCTTTCCTCCCGATTACAGTCGTGATTATTTCCTTTATCTTGCTACCTCGGAGTACACTATTGGCATGGGTCTCATCCAAGAGGATGATGCGCATGACGAACATGTTATTTACTACTTGAGTCGAAGTCTCACACCCACTGAAATCAAGTATCAACATGTCAAAAAACTGGCCTTGGCTGTCGTTCAAGTTGTTCAACACTTCCGGCATTATATCCTCTCACGTAAGACTACGGTGATTTCTCATTGCAACCCTATGTAACATATTTTGACATGTCAATTTCTAGGGGAAAAATACTCCAAATGGATTGTGATACTCCAGGATTTTGACTTGGAATTCGATCGCGCCAAGTCCAAGAAGTCATTAGTTTTTGCTGAGTTGATATGCGATTTTCCTCATTCTGCAACGGAAAATGTAGCAGTAGATTCATTACCCAATGAATCTCTTTTCCTTATTAGCACTGATGATCTTTGGTATGGGGATATCATTATATATCTCCAAACCCATACTTTCTGGCCTGCTTTGTCTAGTATTGAACGACGTCGCATATGCTATCAAGCTCGTCAATACATTATCCTCGGGGATACTCTTTACCGTCAAGGAATTGACTCTGTTTTTCAACGTTGTCTAACGTTCGACGAAGCCGAGAAAGCTCTGAATGAATACCATTCCGGAGCATGTGGTGGTCATATGTCTGGGTATGCTACTGCCCAGAAGATCCTACGCGCAGGGTATTTTTGGCCTTCTTTGTTTAATGACTGCATTACTGTCGTTTAGAAATGTCATGCTTACCAGACCTACAATCAGAAAATTCGGTCACATCCTGCTCCTCTTCACCTTGTGGTCTCAGTTGGTCCTTTTGTGAAATGGGGCATTGATTTCATGACATGTCACCCTCACTCGGCCGGGGGGGCATGGTTACATCATTGTAGCCGCTGATTACTTTATGAAATGGGCCGAGGCGATGCCGACATTCGACAATACTGGAAAGACCACATCATTGTTTCTTTTTAATCACGTCATAGCTTGTTTTGGTGTCCCCCAAGCTATCGTCACTGATCACGGTAGCCACTTTAGGAATTTTATGATGTCTGAACTTACTGAGAAGTTGGGTCTTCATCATGATAACTCAACGCCCTATTATCCACAAGCCAACGGCTAGGTCAAAGAAATCAACAAAGTTCTTATACTATGCTTCGACGGATGATAGGAATTCATAAAACAAGTTGGCACACAATGTTGTTTTCGGCATTGTGGGCGTACAGGACATCTGTCAAGTCCGCTACTGGGTTTATGCCTTTTCGGTTAGTCTATGGTGTGGAAGCCATTCTTCCTATAGAATGCGAGATACCCTCTCTGAAGCTAGTTGTTGAACTCCTACCTAACACTTCTGTTGAAGAAGAACATCTATTGTATCTCATGCGATTAGACGAAACTCAACGTGACGCCACTCTAGTAATAGAAGCCCAGAAAAAACGTGTCAAGGCCCAATATGACAAGTATGTCAAGCCTCGCATTTTCTTCGAAGGTGATCTTGTTCTTCTCTATGAATAGGATCGAAATGTGTTAGGAGCTGGGAAATTTGAACCCATGTGGCGAGGTGCTTATATTGTTCGCCGAGTTTTGGAAAAGGGAGCATATGAGTTGGTAGATTACGATGGTATCCCTTTTAGTGAACCCAGGAATGGGTTGTACTTGAAGAAGTACTATGCATAAATCATTTGTGCACAAGTACTTGTATTTTAATGTATCATACTTTGTGTGTGTTACTATAGCTTTCTTTTGTCATTATCTGGTCTCTACCTTTATGTGACGTTGTGTTTGATTTCTAGATGTCCGAGTCTTCGCTACCCTATATTGGCTTCGCTGATGGTGCTAGCCGTAGTACTCGGAACCTTGCCTCTGCTGCGTGGGCAATCTATTCCCCAACAAACGAACTTGTATCTTTATGAGGTGTCTGCCTCGGTCGTGCGACCAACAACATTGCAGAGTATAGCGTCATTATTGAATTATTGGTTGATGTTATCTCGCTCGGAATTCATCATTTGGTTGTGCGACTTGACTCGCAGCTTGTAGTACTACAGTTAAGTAATATCTACTCTATTCGAAGTCCTACTTTGTTACGGGTGTATTTGTGAATTCGCCTCTTGGACCATTACTTTGATCACATTGAATATCAACATATTCCTAGATGTCTAAATACATTAACAGATGCATTGGCTAATTATGTATTGGACATACATTTGAATCATTTATAAATCAAACACATCGAATTTCACACAATATAAAGTAAACCGGTAGAAGTCGTATGTATATATAATGATCAAAAGAGTTTTTTACAAAAATTTTGTCTGAAGACCAAAATGTCAAAAATTGAAGCTTATAGCTTCTACAAAGTGACATCATGGATGACGTTCACGATAACATACGACTGCCCTAGCAACCCTACGGAGCAGTCGACTCATAGATGCTAATACCCCTACAGTATGAGGCTGATTGCGTCGTGGAACCTCTTCCAGAGTCATGTCTCGAGTGTCTGCAGTCAGGCCCTCTAGATTCTGTTCCACTATTTGATAATCCTCAACATACTGTGGTACTGCCGCTACCTCTCCTTGTCGTTGGATGGGAGAAGTGACGGGAGGTCTGTAAGGTCCAACATCTATGTTATCAACAAATGATTTTGTATTAGTCTTTGGACGAATATATAAAACAAAAACATTTGAATATGATAAAAAATTCAAAAACATTTAAAAAAGAGAAAATGTGTACTTCTTACCGAGGTCACCCCACTGAGTATCCTCTGGCAGTGCTAAGTCTGGATCTCCTCGGAAATCCAACCTGGCATAAGCATAGTCATCAACCATCAACATCTGGGTTGAAGCCAGTCAAAGAAAGTATCATCGTACTTGATGATCAGTCCTACTACGTGTCGGGCCATGAGCCAACACCATCTCAGCATCCTTGGATCTCTGGGACCCGGTATATTCCACTCAACCTGCAGTCTCAGTATGAGAACCCTCTCAAGGAAGAAGGACACCAACAAAGATTTATACCTGAATTGCTTCAGGTTACCGTGTCTGCATTTAGTCAATTGTTTTTTGATACTGCAAAGCACAGCATCTGCCCAGTTGAATACTCGAGGCTCAGTACACTCGATGGCATACTGGAAGTAACTTTGCAACGCCATGTGAGGAGCAGAACTCTCAGCCATACGAGCTATGGTGAATAGGATAGTGCGGAGGGTCAAATCTCGTACCCCCCAAATAGCCACTTTTCCTTTCTTTCTCTCAGCCTCAGGAATGCAGTGTATACGATAATACCCACTCATTTGTAGCCCACCACCTCTACTACCGATCAGGCTCACATAGTACCCGCATCGGGACAATCCAGTCAAAAAGTAAATGTCCTCAATGTCTAAGGACAGTGTGTGAGCCCCCACATGAAATACCTGTTGATCAGGGTCCCACATACGCACCAGGTACTCTAATAGTCTGACTTGGGCCCTCATGCCCGGGATGAGAAAGTACTTCAAGAGCCCACAGTCTCTCAAAGCAGCTATGGTAGGTGGATAATTTTCGGCCATTGCATTGTCATCTTCATGTTCCCTTTCACGCCACTCAAGCACCATGATGATGGCCAATTATCTGCATAAGGAACACAATAAGAGGATTAACAACTTTTTTCATGCTTTGGATCTTTTTCATTGGGTAAAAATTTAAAAAAAAATTGAGCTTTTCGGTTCTTGCAGGTTCCTTGTGTGCACAGTGCAAGAACCTCGCAGGTGGCCTTAGGCTCATCTGCGAGAACGCATCATTCTCGCAGGCCCCATATAGCCTTCCTGCGAGAATGACAGCGCGCATGTAGGGCTTAGAAAATCAACTTAAAACTGCAAATTTAACCAATGAAATTACAAAATTAAACCATGAAAGTGTTAAGGATGAATAGCTTACCTAACTGTCGCAGACGACTCATTGAATGGTCTCTCATATCTCCCGCAATCTGACGCTGAACTTGGAGGGTAAAAGAGGGGTTTTTTGAGCTCAATAGTGAAAATGAAAAAATGGTGTGGTAAAAAGAGTATTTACTCCTTTTATTTACTTTTACTATATCATTTTGGTTTTTTATGCTTATTTATATATTAAACCCTAATCACTAATGTTATGATGAGTGTAACTCTTGCAGGCATGATGACTTTGATGATCAAATACAGGGATATGGACATGGTTTTTCTTTGTTATAATGTGTTTTTGATTGTTTTTTATGGTTTTTACATAAAACCTCGAGCGTCGTTTTTGTCCGTTCTTGCGCTCGTAAATACATGAGAACATGATCGAGCATACTTTTATCACTTTTTCGGGCTCAACAAGGTTATACAAAAAAGGAACCCCCCTGGAGTCCTCTTTAAGCTCTTTTCAGACTCTCTAAACATGAAAAGATCGTCGAGCGA
>JZKD02S0555674.1:159639-195481 GCA_000966675.3 Picea glauca | reverse complement strand
GTACTCAGGCTCTTCATAAGAACTTTCTCCTGAGAAAAAATTATTTTCATCTCTTCCAGAAAACTCATTTTTGAAGACTGTTCGCAGGCTGCTAGTATATTTGCCTGTGAGAATGTATGATTCTCGCAGGCTGCCTTAAGCCAGGGTGCGAGAAGTTCACACTATGTTAAACTTCTAGGGTGTGAACTCTTTCTAAAGCAAGAAAAAAGATGAATTCTTGATGCTTCTAGAACGAAATCTTCTAGAAGGATGAGATGGCATTCGAATGGTTATCCTAGTACTGGATTCCCTGATATTTTAGGATCATTCTTATCCAAGTAACTAATTCATTCTCTCCTATGTATTGAGGGAATTCTCATGGAAAAGGTTAAGCAAGATTCATTGGAGAATTGGTGAAAGAATTGTGTGAAGCACTGAAGCTACAGCAGCTTGGAGACTCCAGCAAATTTATCCAAAGGGGTTGATCTTCTTCATGCAAGTGAGAAAGTGTGTGTGTCGGAACCAAGGGCCATCGAAAGGAAGTTTGAAACATCAAGGCTCAGGTTGTAATCTTTACTTTCCATTAATATGATACAGTAATATGTCCCTTTCCCATAAAGCTAATTCCACTTTATTGTATAATTCCTTGATCATATACATAGATTGACTGTTGAATAGATTGCGCTTTTTTTCACTTTGGTTGGTTTGTGTTGTCTTGGTCTTGGCTGCACAAGAGCACTGGAGTGAAGCGGGAGAAACAAAGACCAAAGGAAGTGATAATAAGGTATGTTCTTTGTTCTTGCCTCCTGCTTAATTCAATGGTTAGAATCTAGGGAAAGAGTCATGTTATGTCTTTCTTTGTTCTAGATCCAGGTGGATCTAGGGAGATCGGTTTGTGTCCACACTTACGGATTTATCCAATAACACCAGTATCCCCTGGTCGAGCTCCTTCTCCTCCCATTTCTCCTCCACATAATATCCCTATGGCAAGAGAAAATCCCCTAATGACCAGAATGGAGGCCATCATAGCCTCTAGGTATGCTCCCCTTGTGTTACCTCATCCTCTCAATGCCCTCCCAGTAGATGGTTACCTCAAACAGTTGCCCAAGTTTACAGGCGAGGGGTACATAACTGCAGAAGAACACCTAGAAGCCTTTTACCATTTCACTGATGATAATGTCATCATGCACACAGACGTATGGATGAGGATTTTTGTCCATAGCCTTCAAGGTGAGGCTAGAAAGTGGTTCAAGGCCCTGCCTCCTAGATCTATTGATGGGATCGAAGCTTTAGATAATGCCTTTTTGAGACAATGGGGAGATAAAAAAGACTTCATGTATTACATGATAGAGTTTGGGTCTTTGAAGAGAAAGGAAGGAGAGTCTGTCTCCGACTTCTCCAAGAGATTTAATAAGATGTACAACAAAATCCCTGCTGAGATAAAACCCTCCAAATCTTCTACAAAGATCACTTATGCTAGCGCCTTCGATCCCAATTTCCGCCTCCTGTTGAGGGAAAGAAGAGCCACTACTCTGGCCCATATACAAGATGCAGCCATGGAGATAGAATCTAATATATTGGTTGTTGACCGACTCAGGAACACTGTTGGTAGAAACATATCCAAGCAGAGGCCTGAAGCTTCCTCATCCAGCTCCTCTCCCCTGCCCCTTCAAACAGATGAGACAGCTAGAATACTAAAGTCACTTCCTGCTAGAATGGAAAGGTGGGAGTTAGAAGGGAATCCCATGTACAAAAATCCCCAGAATGTTGATGGTAGAGGTTTCAGGAGACCTAATAACAATGGACCACAGGCCTTCCCAAGGGAATAAAGGGAAAAAGATAGAGAAGATCAAAGGATTCAAACCCCTATCCAAAATAACCTAGTTACTCATGAGGGAGGGGAGGAGATAGACGAGTTTGACCCCGAAATTCATTGTGTTGAAGAAGCTCCTCCTTTTCCCCATTTGACTCAGTCTGCATATGAAAAATCCTTGATGAACATCCAAATCCATGAGTTAGGTAAGGGAGAAAGGGCTGGTCACACCTCTAACAAATACAATCTCAGGTCAAGAAAGAAAGAAGGAGACTTTGACAGCCAAGACCAGCCCCTCATAGAAGATAGGCCTACTAAATCCACAGCAGCCACTACTAAAGAAAAGAAAGCTCAGAATGCTTCACTGGCAGTCAAGGAACCTATCTCTGAGGTAAGGGAAGCTCCTAAGCTGATTTCCTTCTCTAATTTTGAGCATGAAATTCAAAAGATCAGAATTCCTGTCCCCCTCTCTAAGCTTGTTAAAAATGAAGACTTCAAAAGTTCCCTCTCCAAGCTGTTACAATCTGAGTCCCCCCAGCCTCCCTCCAACTCAGTGAACCTTCAAGATGAGAAATCAGCAGTCATCCTAGGTCCCATGGTAGAAGACAGAGATGATCCATCCCCTCTCTTCTACACCTCCCTGAACATACATGATAAAGTGTTGCATTATTGCCTCATGGATTCAGGAGCTTCCCACAACCTTATGCCCAAAATTTTCATGGAAGAGCTGGGAATGGAAGTGACAAAGGCCTATCATGATTTGTACTCTTTTGATTCAAGGAGAGTGCAGTGTCTAGGAGTCATCAAAGACCTGGTGGTTTCTTTGTTTCAGCTACTCATGAAGAGTGTGGTCATGGATATTGTGGTAGCTGACGTTCCCCCCAAGTTTGGCATGTTGTTGTCAAGGTCTTGAATTAAAAGACTTGGAGGAATGCGACATATGGATCTCACATATGCCACCATTCCAGTTTTTGGAGGGGAACACAGGAGGTTTTACAGAGAAGCCCAGCTAGCCTATATTGTCAGTGATGAAGCAAACCCCATTAATCACCCCATCTTTGCACTTGACACCAATTTGGGGTCTAGTTTGTTACAAATCACTAGAACTCCTAAGGTACCTTTACAAATAAGAAAGCAGTCCATTCTCAATCAGCAGATACCTCCTCCAACCACCTCTATTTGGAAGATGTTCTTTGACGGAGCTTCCTCCAGTATAGGCGCAGGCGCTGGGGTGATTTTCATATCGCCCTGTCAAGAGACCATGTCCCTGTCATACAAGATGGAATTTGAAACTACCAACAATGTGGCGGAATATGAAGCTCTTGTTCTGGGTATGAGGGCTGCGAAATAAATGGGAATTGAGGAGGTGTCAGTTTTCGGAGATGCAGAATTGATAATCCAACAGGTCAGGAATGTTTATGGGGCCAAGCATCCTCGGCTCAGGAGTTACAGAAACGAGGTATGGGACCTGATTGATAATTTCTTCTCAGCTTTCAACATTACTTTTTTCCCAAGGGAAGAAAATACCTCGGTTGACTCCTTAGCGGTCTCGGCTAGTCTGTTCAATGTCCCTTTGCCGCCAAAGATCCATGGTGAGGTCGAAATAAGATACAGACCATCCATCCTGGACAATGTAAAGCATTGGGAGGTATTCGAGGACGATCTTGAAATCAAAAATTTTCTTCAGTCCGTTGATGATTTTTCGGCATTGCACATTGATCAGGATCCTGATTTCAAAGGTGATCCTCCCTCTGAGGTATTCTTGAATAAAATCGTTAATCATCAGATTATTCAGCTTCCTAGCAATCACATTCCAAGGGGACTAGTCCCTTTAGAAAGGTTGTTCGACAAGAATTATGTGGCAGTAAAGAGTGGTGTTCCAAATAAAGATGTTGATACAGCCGAATGAAACATTGGCACACAGGAGGAGCCTAAGTTTATCAAATTATCAAGCAGCCTAACCATTGAACAAAGGACGGAATATACTGAGTTATTAAAGGAATTCGCTGACGTGTTTGCATGGGCCTATGAATACCTCAAGAATTATGACACATATGTCATTGAGCACAAGATCCCACTGAAAGAAGAGGCTAAGCCATTCAGGCAGAAGCTGAGACAGATAAATCCCATGTTGTTACCTGTCATGGAGAAAGAAGTGAAGAAATTGCTAGATGCCCAAATCATCGTCCCCTTGAGATATTCCAAATGGGTGGCCAATTTGGTCCCAATAAGGAAGAAAAGTGGAGAAATCAGACTCTGTGTTGATTTCAGGAACCTGAACAAGAGCTCAAGGAAGGACAATTACCCCCTGCCCAATATGGAACAAATACTACAGAGGGTAACTGGTGCATCCAGGATATCCATGATTGATAGTTTTTCTGGCTATAATCAAATATCAGTCATACCTTAGGACAGATAAAAAACGACCTTCACCAATCCTTGGGGCACATTCATGTATGCCAAAATGCCTTTTGGATTAATGAATACATGGGCAACATTTCAGCGAGCCATGGATATAGCTTTCATCGAGGAGAAAGATAAGTTTGTGGTAATCTATCTAGATGACATAACAGTCTTCTCCAGGTCCGACAGAGAGCACTGTGGTCATTTGAGAAAAGTTTTTGTGAAGTGTCGAAGGTTTGGCCTATCCTTAAATCCCAGAAAATCTTTATTTTCTATGAAGGAGGGGAAGCTATTAGGCCATATAGTATCAGCATAAGGACTAAGGATTGATCCTAGCAAGGTAGAGACAATTCAAACCCTATCACTCCCTAGATCCAAGAAGGAAGTTCAGGCCTTTTTAGGAAAGATTAATTTCCTGACGAGATTCGTCTCAAATTTTTCTGAACTGGTAAAACACATCACAGCCATGCTCAGAAAGGGAAACGAAGTGAAATGGACCGCTAAACACAGGGAATCTTTTGTCCAAATAAAGAGGGCACTAACTAAGGCACCTGTGCTGATTAGTCCTGATTATTCCAAACCCTTCCTAGTTTTTTCTTTTTCTTCTTTCGATACGGTAGCAGCAATGTTATTGCAGAAAAATGATGAAGGACAGGAGCAACCCATTGCCTTCTTCAGCAGGGCATTAAGAGATGCAGAGATCAGGTATGAAATCATGGAGAAGCAGGCCTATGCCTTAGTGAAAGCTCTCAAATCTTTCAGAGTCTATGTCTTGCACTCAAAGGTAACCACATACGTTCCTTCGGCTTCTGTGAAGGACATCCTTGTGTAGCTCGATATAGATGGGAAAAGAGGTAGATGGATCGCTAGAATCCTGGAATTTGACTTGGAAATAAAGCCCACCAAGTTGGTTAAGGGGCAAGGTTTAGCCAAGCTACTGGCTGAATCTAATTACGAAGCCTTGGGCATTAGTTTCATCAATACCTGCTCAAGAACTCAGCAAGCTCAGTTGCCCAGCCAACGCTCTTAGGAAGGCGTATTGCTAGCAGAGTGTGCCTGGTATCATGACATTTTGTACTTTCTGCAGGAATTGAAGCCCCCAGATGGAATGTGTAAAAGTAAGGCAAGCGCTTAAAACTCAAGGCAGTCAGATATTGCCTCATTGGGCAAGTCTTATACTGGAGAGACCCTCTAGGAGTGCTAGTGAGGTGTTTGAACCCACCAGAAGCCCAGAAAGTTATATTTGATTTCCATAGAGGCCTTTGTGTGGGACATCATTTCTGGAAGACCACAACTCACAAAATCCTCAGGGCTAGGTATTACTGGCCCACTTTATTCATTGATGTCAACAGGGAAATCAGGGCCTGCGTCAAATGCCAAAATTTCTCAAGGAAACAGCAGCTTGGGCCACTACCACTGAAGCCTGTGATAGCTTTAGCACCTTTTCAACAATGGGAGCTAGACTTTATCAGGGAAATTCATCCTCCCTCAAGTGGCCAGCACAGATGGATCCTAACTGCAACAGATTATTTCACCAAGTGGATAGAAGTTGCCCCCACCAGAAGTACATCCCACAAAGTAATTATCAGCTTCCTGGAGGATATCAAAGCCAGATTTGGCTGTCCCAGCAGGATAGTCACTGATAATGCTGCTTCTTTCAAATCTGAGCCTCTCATTAAGTTCTATGAGTAGTTCCATATCTCACTAATCCACTCCACCCCCTACTATCCCCAGGGCAATGGTTTGGCAGAGTCCTCCAGCAAGATCCTGATAAGGATCATCAAAAGACTATTGGAGGACAACAAAAGGGCCTGGGATTCGAAGTTGAAATTTTCTTTATGAGTTGATCGAGTGACAACGAAGAAATCCCTGGGCACCTCACCTTTTCAGCTGGTTTATAGAGCAGAGGTGGTTTTTCCCACTCAGCTCACCTTACCTGTGGCAAAGTTCTTTCAAGATTATGAAGGAGAGATGGATCATATGATCAGAAGAATTCATCAGATAGTAGAAGTACAGCAAATCAAGGAACAGGTGAGGGACACAACTCATAGTCATCAACAAAGGGTCAAACAGGCTTTTGACAGGAAGGTCGGGAAGAAGGAATTCGAGATCGGGGATTTGGTACTTAAGTGGGATGCACCCAGACAGGATAAGGGCAAACACAACAAGTTTGACGCCCTCTAGATCGACCCCTTCAAAATCTCTGAGGTTTTCTCAAACAACACGTACCAGTTGCAAGATCTGGAGGGTGAAGAGGTTTTCAATAGCCCAGTAAATGGGCATTTTCTGAAGAAATGTTTTGTTTGAGCCTTAGACGGCTCCTGTGTTTGTAAATATTGTCCTTTAGTTCTTTGTTCATTTTCTATTTGTATAGTTTTGGATTAGTAAATGACTCCATAGCCCAATATCAAGGCACTGAAGCTGCAGAATGAGTTCTTAGAGCATCACAGGGACGACTCTATCCCCCATGGAGCCTAATGTTAGCGACAATTTTTGTCTTGGGCACAAAAGTACCCAAGTCTGCAGGTAACATGGGAAGCGCCCGAGTGCAGCATGGGAGAATCCCTTTTCCAGTTGCGAGTCAAGCGAGCGGGCGAAGTGTTGGTTGTCAACCGCCAAGATTCAACTGCAAAGCGAATCGACGGTCATCGGGTTCTCAGGGCTGTCAAGTTGCCCGGGATTTAGCACGAAGGGTAGCACCCATAGTTCAAGGCAAATCTAGGTCGTCCGATCCAATTGGGACAGGTGGCGGCCAATCGGCGTATCGGGGATCGATGTTTCGGGAGACAAGGAGCCTCCCATTCTTTACAGCTAAAATCACCAAAACGTCAAAAGCGCCTTTGGATCCAAGCCCACGTTCCTAGCACCAGGTCACATCAAGCGAGCCTATAAGCAGGGGCAGCCCCCTTTATAATAGCGAATACTATCTGGGTCATTCATCTGAAGGACGCGCAACACACATCCACGTCATGTTGGCATTCGGGAGTCTGAGGGGTAAGCGCACCTCGTCATTTCACCTCTCGAAACCTCGAATCTCGAAACGTCGAAAGCGCCCAGAACTAGGCCCATGGTTTTGGCACCTGGTCACAGAGGAGAAGGCCTAAAGGAGAGTCACCAGTGTTTATCATTTGATGAGACGGGCCCCAAAGCACCGAGAGTGATCTTAGTCATTCATCCTGGATGAACACGTGGTGTGCGACTAGGTTCTCCACCTTTTCGCCCATCGTGATTTCAAAGCGTAAGGAACAACTCTCTCATATCCCCGAAGTGCGAAGCATTGAAGATGTCTCGGACCCGGGCCCGCAGTATTTCCAAATCAGTTCGGAACCATCAGATCAGTGGGGAGATGCGTGGTGACCGTTAGGACCTCTTGGCATTTTTCCTATCGCGATTTCGTGGAAATAAGACCCGCTCCTTCCTATCCATGAACCTCGAAACGTCGAAAGCACTCTGGAAATTGGGCGTAAGTTTACAACGCATGGTCAGTTGGGAAAGAAAGGAGTTGTGCAAAAGGGGGCCAAAGGCGTCGAGTCTAGTCTCCGAAAGGATCATCGTGATCTCCATGTGCCATCCAATTCAACCTCGATCCTGGTTTTTTGCCTGGAGTAAATGAAGATGAGAAGGGGTGGTTGAAACCTCTCCTCGGGCATTAAGTGTAAGGTATGGATAATCTGGCAAGTGGTCTTCTCGAGAGGATCCTGTGTACCCATTTTTCCAAAGAAGCCATGCTGAGTCCTCGGCCAGCCGAAGGAGGTCTGCACATGCTAGCTCGGCACTTAATGGCTCAGCTACTCCCCCTACAGGAGCCATGCGTAGTTAAGGTGGCGTCTGACAAAGAATACCCGTCCGAATTTGGATGAAGGGACACCAAGCCTTGGATGATTGAGCACGCCGATGTTAGGCATTTTCCTCTGAATATATAAACTCAGTCTTTATATTTTGTAATCTATCGATGGTTGAGCAAGGCTCCCGGTTGTCAAACTTTAATGAAGCATTGTTATTCTGGTTATGCATAGACTCTTGAGACTTCTTGTCTTATGAATGTCAGTTTCTTCCATGTCTTTGTTTACACTGTGTTAGAATGACTCGAAATTGGAGAATCCAGTCAAGTTGTAACTGTTATAGGATGATGTAGATTGGATCATTGTAACATTTGCATAGTTTCTAATCGGTCCTTGTTATTTTCTTAAGCGTTGAACAACTTGGAATTGGAGAATCCAGTCAAGTCCCCCTTTCAGTTTCTCAAACCCCTGAACCAGAGGATCTCGCATTCAGAGTTTTTCTTCTACAAATTACTGAAAGGCCTATTGCCTGAGGTAGCTTGTCCACTCCTCTCACCAAGTCTTCAACCTGCTCATTTTCAAATCAACCTACTTACTGAAGTTAGATCAAGACCTCCTTTGTCCCTTACATGCCAGACCTAGCCCCTGAGTTAGAGTGATATCTTCCCGAGTCTCTACCCATTTGATCACCCATTAAAAACTATCGTGACATAAAAATGATGGGCGTCGGGCTCTGCTCCTGCTGCAATCCAGGAGTGACTTCCGTCGCCAATAGAACCTAATTGTAAATGTAATGTAAGTGTACTTAAGTTGGTGAGTTGTTTTGACATCATTTTGTAATGCACCTTTCATGGCATAGTGTGTGCATGTACTGCGCAGTAAAATGATGTAGTGTGCACATTCCCAGATACCGCGCGCAGTAACTAAAGTGTGCATGATATGGAGGTCAGCGAGCCTTGTGTATATGATATGTGTTATAGGCTAGTGATCCAGTTGTTATAAGTTGGGATGCTTATGTTTTGGAATTAGGCCAGAGCACCTAGAGGTTAAAGGCCAGTGTGCCTATTTTTTATATGTCTCATGATTAATATAAAATACATCGTTGCACGCAGACCGACCACGATAAAAGAGATTGGGGACCAAACTCCACTGGTTAGGGAAAGGGAGGGCCAAAATTTAAAGGAAAGGGATAAGATAGAGAGCTTAAGACAAAAAGGAATATTATATTAATATTTCTTAAAACATAAAGTATGGATAATTATTTTATCCTAAGTTCTAAAGTTGGGGACAAGTGGACCAAAGTAGCTCCCAACATGACAAGTGTCAAGTTGGGGACATGCATACATAACGTGGGGACTTAGTTCATTGTGAGACACCCCCCATGAGGGTTATGATCATCTCTCCCATGATTCCTTTGAGCATTCATCCATAACTCCATGACCATTTTTCACTCACATAGTTAGTTATCCTTCAGACATTCATTTCACTGTACCAGAATTGTATCCATAGCCATATCTATTTGTGTAGTTGGTTAGCTTGGGAGATGGAATGAAGAAGCAGGTTATCAGGCCCATGGGATATTGAAGAGGCAGGTTGTCAGGCCCGTGAGCAATTCTCTGGGTGAGATAATTGTTGGGAATTGATTTCCTGAAGGTGCTAAACTATAGCTATAGGGCTCGGAGACTTTTTGTTCAGCCTGTTACTGAAGCCCGGAAAGGAAGTGGGGAAGCCAAAGGACTGTTGAGCAGAGAAGGGGCACACTTCCTGGGGTGGGACAGGCATTTGGGGAATGAGGGAATGTAGTCTTTCATTTGAGTGAGCACCCTAGATGGAGTCTTTCTTGTTGTCTATGAGCCTATAGCCTGGTTAGGAATTCCTTTACCCGAGTGGAGTTTAGTCCTAGCTCGGGGGTGACTCACTGTTGAGAGTGATGAATAGTGTAGTCTAAGGTTGGGAGGTTCGTGGACGGTCTGCACGCAGTTGGTGACATTCTTACCAAGATAAGTACCAATTGTGGGATAAATTTACATGTTGCATTATTATTTACGTGCTTATTTTATGGGTTTATCATATGTGTGGTTATAACCATCTGGAAATTTTTGGGTATTTCCTATATATGTTGCATGTCTATGTTTATTGTTATTACCGTGTGAATTCATGCTAATACGTAATGTATTTGTTGGTTAGGTTTTATATATGAAGCTTACTCAAGAATGTTGTGTGTGTATGTTTTAAATGCATGCAGTCAGATAAAATTTATATGGCATAGTTCAGTTGGGTGATGGGTATGTCACAGTATGTTCGACAGTGAGAGAATGAAAGTGTTCCCTCATGTAGCGTGGCCTGGCCATGGGTGGCCAGGGAAGTTACATAAAGGGAGTTGAAAAACATCAAGTGGCACACCTAAAACTGAACAAAAACCCTTGGGTCTCATTCTAAAGTAATCATTATCAAATCAAGGCTAGGAGATGACCTTTATATATCTCGGATGATGTTCTTAAGAACCTTCAAGTATCCACTTTAGAGTTATATATTTAAAAATAAGCAGTTTTGCATGAAAGTGGGACCCTCGGTATATGTAATTCACCTTACCTAAGCAAGAAGAGATTCATCTCTAAAAACTTGGATAAGAAATGAGTTAATCATATTGGGATGTATTCTTTTATGTGTTTCTCTCTTCAAATGAGATCTAAACTATGCTTATATCACTTTTATTTTTAATCTAGCCAAGGGTGCCTATTAGTCAAAGTTATTATGAAAACTATTGGCCACTATCCTATAATCATATTAGAGTCACATCCAGCCCTTTCTCCTAACTATGATCCACAACAGATTGGATAAGACTTAACATCAGGAATGCTTAATCGAGTGAGGAGTACCATCAATTTTGAAATTTTGAAGATCATTGTTGCATGAGGACATGCAATGACTTAAGCATGGGGGAATGTTGAGTCTCCATTTTGACACCTCTATTACCCTATATTACCCTCTATCTGAGCCTATTTTACCTATGATATATGTATATAATTGATTGTTTCCTCCATAATACACTTGATGACCTTGTCCATATGTATAGAGAGGTAACTTATGATTAAGGAATGATTTGTTTAGTTTTCTTGAATTAATTCGATTAAATGATTGATTATGTATGATCCTAATCACTTGACTCTTAAGAAGCATTGATCAGGTACTACAACTCTAGCGTGATCTGGTACTACAACTCTAGCGTGATTTGGTACCTAGTCTATTCCAGTACCAAGGCTCCACATATTCTGGTACTCATGGTTGCAAGTGTGCTCATCCAGTATCAAACCCATGTTTCCAGAATTTTGATACCAGCATTCCAGTACTATATGTTAACCTCGATTTCCATGCATATAGAGACGAATCTCAAAATTTGGAAACATGGGTTTTTTTCAGAGAGGTGTTTTCATATGGATTCATAAGCCATAATTCCCACATCTCACATGTATGGACCTCCATCTCAAGGGGGAACGATTCATCCTAAATCTTTGCCAATTTTCCAAAAATTCTAGGATTATGCCCAGATTTGTGGGAAATGCATTTCCTTGATTAGATCATGGTTGTACTCGACCTCCATTGATGGAAAATGGTTTTTATTTGGATTGTATTTTCTAGAGACAAATTTGTAATGTAAAAAGTATATAAATTGAGTTATGGCTCTAAGCCAAGAGGAGGAATTATTATATTGTAAGAATGGTTCTTGAAGAATGATGTACATTGTTATGCTGGGAAATGAAATGTTGAACTTCTTATTCACTTAATCAATTGAAGGAATGCAAATGATATTTTGTCCAATTCATGAGTATAGATAAAGTGTTTTAGTCTGCAATTTCTTTAGAGGCAACCTGTTGGTTCGGCAAGGGCCCACCGCCCCAACCAAGGTAAGCCTCCCTGTACATGTTTTTGTGTGATTGTGTGAGTGTGAACATATAATAGTTGTTTGTTGTAAACTATTTTAAATGCATTTTAATTACAGTACAAATTTATTTGATTTTGAATCAGTGTGAGTAAATGGTTACACATCGAACAGAGTAGATACTTTCATTTCCATTTCTGTAGATTTATATTTAATTGATAAGAGTTTGATAGATGTGTGGGATTGCTAAGTAAACAAATGTTATTATTTTGAGTGTGTGATTGTGGTGTTCTTAGTGGGTACAGAAACAATAGGACTTCATCTCTTACCTTCATGTTCCATAATGAAGCCTCTCAATCATGTTGGTTGTTTTTTGTACTAAAAAGGTTTGATTGAATAGAATTGAGTTATGATTGAATTATGTCTAAGGGTGACTAAAAGTTGATTGGTGATTATTGTTTTCCATTGCTACAAGGAGCAAGATCTAAGTTCATCTCTTTATTTCATAAGCATGTAATGAACATACTTGTCACCTAAGCAAGATCCTTTTCAATTGAGTGTTTGCTTGAGAGCTTTACTATGAACTTTATCTTATGTTATCGTTGAAGTGTGCCCATACTTGTTTGTTATTTGTTGTTAAGAGTAGTAGATACAGATAACTAAGTCAAAGTCCATCTTTCCACTTCATGAACTTGTAAATGGACAAGTCATTATCTAAGCAAGATATTTTGAATGCATGATTGTTAAGATTTTGTTTGCAAGTTTTGCTTTCTGAATTTTGAAATGAGTGGAGAATGTTATTTGAAAAAGTGTGAAAACAAAGCATTTTGTTATTGATTGTTTCTTGATTTAGCTATACTCATTAGACATAGATAGACCACATGTTATTGGCACATATAGTGCATCAACTCTACTAATTACGAATCTCGGTCGATAATTTATGTTTGGTAATATATTATGCATATAATTGCACCAACAAGGTGCTTGCACCAAATCTTCAATGATATTGTAGTTTTGGATAGTGCAGGCATTGGGTTTAAATGTCTCCTTTCAAATTACGCTCTTGGGAAAACACAACATTGTGTCAGAAATTGGCTTCTAAATCTGAAGAGGATTAGAATATGGAGGAGGAGTGGATGTTGTGGGATGATTGATAGCCTTTCCAATAACCTGGTCACCTAGAGGAGTGTCATAAGTATTTTCTCGAGTCATTACATTAATCACCTTAAACATATAGACCTCAGAGGCGCTCGATGAAGCATCCCCATGGTGGGAATGACTTGTGTTTCCCCCTTGCGAAGGGGTGGGATTTTATGCAACCATATTTTTTTGTTGAATCGGTTGGGAGGTACCCTTTAGAAATTTAGTGACTACCTCATGATGAGGGAAGTCTTTCATGTAGTGGTCTTCCTCACAAATCATGCAAGGAAAATTAGCCTTCCTATTCGGTTGAGTATCAAGAGACTTTGGATTATCCTTCTCGTTAGAATATTTCTTGGATTTAGCCTTGTTTTTATTCTTATCTCTTTGTTGCATAGATGAAGTGGATTGGACTGCATTCACCTCAGAGGTTTGAGTAGGAGAAAAAATAGTTGTAGTATTTGAAACGAAACTTGGTTCTGAAGTAGATCTTGACGAATCATTCGACAGACGATGAGCATGAGGGATCAGATCGTAAAGTGTGTCAGATTGGAAAATACCAAGTCCAAATATTGTGCACGACTGATAGTCTGCTCCTCAGTAACAAAATTTCCCATAAAAACATCATAAGAAATGGGAGGCAAGAGCGACTTTGTAAACCAATCAGTGAGAAGTTGGTGATGAATTGGAGCTTTAATAACCATCTCTGTCATCTCCACTCATGAATATGATTGGATATGTGAGTGGAAGAGGATTGTCGGAGTGAGGTCAAAATATTTGTACCGGTCTCATGCCATATAGGCAACTAAAAATGCATCAGAAAGTGGAAAGAGAATTAAAGTCGACAAATGAGTTACACGGCAACTCAATATACCATTTTGTTGTTGCACCTGTAAGTGTTCTCTAAAAACACATCAGACGAATAGAATTGTCCATTAAAGAGTTGGAAGAACAGCATAAATGGAAAGTCAAACATTATTGTTAGGATCTTCCCCAAGGTCTCCATCAAATTTTGGGATGTCGGACGGTAATTTGGCAAGGATGGCAGACCAAAACATGGCATGTTGAATGGGATCATTTGTCAAACACGGCAGATATGGAAGATATAACGTAGCCAAGAATGAAATTTGTCTGTTATCCTGTGGATACTAGTGGTAACCATATGACATGGGAACACTAGCAGGACCATATCTAGGTTGCGGTGAGATGGAAAAACTAGATGGTCCTCCCATATATGGTGGTTGACTGGGTTGTCGACCAATGTAAGGTGGTTGTCTTGATTGTCCACCCATGTACTATGACTGAACAGATGGACCTCCTACATATTGATATTGACATGATTGTCCCCCCATGTATGGTGGTTGAAGGGACTGTTGTGTTCAAATCATGGGGTTGTGTTCAAATCATGGGGTTTACAGATTGATAGGGAAAATTTCTTTGCGGAGGAATGCCCACCGGATTGGGTTGACCCCATAAAGGGTTGGCAACTCCTCGAAATGGTTGTCTAGGATACAGGCCAGTGGTAGTATGGATAGAAGGACTTGCACAAGCGGCTTTCCCCTAGGCTTGTTTATGTTGCAACCATGTAGGTTTCCCCCCAATAAAAAATTTCCCTAACACTGAAGATTTCCCCCCAGCTGAAGGTTGGGCTCCCATTGAAGATTGACCTCCAATGTAAGGTGTACAAATATGTGATGTATGAGATGGAGTTTGAGTAGCTTTTGTAACCATGTTTGTGTGATTGACTTGAATGTCGACCATTTGACTGATGGGATGACCAAGTAAAGCACTGTGTGTGTGCATGTGTGGAAATAGTGAAGCAGGAATATTACCTGACCCAAGTGGTTGAGTCAGGGTTACCTGAGTCAATGATGTTTCTGGTAAAGATGAAGCACCAAAAATATCAACTATACGATTTGTGGAAAAAGATAAGCTCCCAAGTCCTTTAGGAAAACCAAAATATGATGAGGTCACGCCAAAAGATTGTGTAGTGGTGGAACTGGGTGGTAATCTATAAGAAGAATGGGCATCAAAATATCTCGTAGATGGTGGATCAGTGAGTGGTAGGCCAAGTGTATCAGTAAAAAGAGGATTTACGTAAGATGCAAGTATTTCTATGAAGGTTTTTATTTTTTCTTCAATGTGTTGGCTACTTCCAAGAGCTATGCTCCTGGTCTCAGAAGTTTGACCTACAATCATTCCTTCATACGAAACATTGTGTTGAGGTTCTTGAACTTCAAGATCCATACCTTGTATACTATGAAATCTCTGATCCTAAGGCCAACTACGAAAGTCAAAGAAACACACTCCTATGAAAATTAAAAGCAATCAACCAATCAACAAAAGACTCAAGGATATTCCAAAAACATGATGTCAAGCCGCCAACAAAGAAATGAGAAGTAGTTACCCCAACCTCCACGTGACATCCCTTCTCGGTGCAAGAAACCTTCTCTTTCAAGGGATCACCCTCCAAGGGTACTGAAAGTTTGATACGACCTCTTCCCCAGGTACCATGGGAATCTCCCCATAGTCACCTCTATAGATACCTAGGAAAGGCCACTAAGGTTACCAACTCACAGTCAGCCTTCGAGTGGGTATAGTCGACAGTCGGGACCGAACGTATGGGTAGGATATCAAAGTCTGAAATGCTTCCAGAGAATTGAGGACAAGTGGACCAGTAGACTCCAGAGGACCCTGAATGGACTCGGAGTTCATGAAGTACTGAGACCAAATGAGTCAGTGACACTTCAGGAAGTACCCCCAGTATATGCTCTTTCCGCTACAATTGGTCAAGATTTGGAGGAGTAATCTTTGTTTCTCTTCCACATGCGACCTTGTGTTTATCCCCTGTGTAAGAGGGGGTTCTTGGCTATGCTTATACAAAATTTGGATTTGTTCACTCTTTAGTGCTCTACATACTGTTTAGTAGTCTTGGAAAATTTACTCACTTTTCCTAGTCTAAAGACCTTAATCATGTGCTATTGTTGGTGTGTTAAAACCAAAAAATGTTATAGTTGATTTTATTAGTGCATGTTGATTTTAATGTATTTTACTTAAATGGTTCACAAAGATTAAACTGATGATGTGAGAGAGACTTGACTCCAATAGAATGCAAAAGAATGAGATGCAATATGTTTTTTTCGATGAATTCTATGTATGCGAAGGAGAAGAGTTTTATTCTTCTTAACACAAGCAAGAACTCAAAACTAAGAAAATTTCAATTTATAGGATCAAGATGATGCCAAACTACCAAGCAAATATTTCTGAAAACCAAAATGCACATGAAAAACTAGCTTTTTTTCCAAACATATACCAAAACAAACTCCTAAAGAATGCAAAAATTTCTTTGTTTGATTATATATGAAAGGAAATATGCAAACTTTTTTTCTTCGAAACTTTCAAATGGAATGAAAGATATCTATGTTCAACACAAAGAAATACAAGGAAAAAAAACAATCAAACAAAGTGCACTCAAAGATTATGAGTGCTAAAAGAAAACGAGTGTGAGATAAATTGTTCGATCAAAGGCTCAAAGATGCAAAAGAGAAATAAGAGTCCTAATCATCTAGAAAAGCGAGATGTTTCAATGAAGAAAAAAAAGAGTTGAATACCAAATAACCTTTGCAAACCCTATTTGATAAAAACTCCTAAACAATCAAGTAATATGAAAGCTTTGCGAGACGAAGATCACAGAACTGAAAGGAAGATGAACTAAAGGATCTTCTTAACCCAAGAGGACCACAACTAGAAGATATTTTTAAAATAAAAGAAAGAAATTAAAATGAGTGATAAATGTCAAATTCTCAATCAAACAAATTCAAAGACATTTCAAGATACTCTTGACTAAAAGACTCTCAGAAACAAACTAAGAAGAACCAAGCAGAACCATGCAAAAACACCAAAAAAGAGAGATTGGTGCCCCTGTTCTCAAAGAGACAGAGCGTTATGGCACCCCTTAAGAGGCTTAGTGGGAGCTCCATTCAATATAATGGTGCCCTGTATGCACTGCAGGGGAGCGTCGGTCAAGCTAATGATGCCCTGGTGTGAACTGCAAGGGAGTGCCAGTTTCTGGAAAAAAAACTCAAAAAATGGCTTCCAAAAACTGAAACTCAAAAGAGACTTAGTCAATGGATCTATAAACTCTTAAATGGGGAAGAGGGAAAGAGAAATAGATATGAAATAATCATCAAACAAGCAATATATAATCACAAGCAAAGGATTCAAGACGAAAAATAGAAAAAAACTAGTCAAAGTCCTTCCCCAACAGAGTCGCCATTTTTTTGTTGTGAGAAATCTTACCCTCTGGACAAGCTAAGATCCCCTTTAGACCAAGATCCCTATATTTGGTAAAAATACAAAAGTGAACAAGTGGTTACTACTTTCCCTATAGATCTAACTCAATCAAGCAAGCAAGAGAAGAAGGATGTGGCATACCTTGTTGCGATGTTCGTCCTCGTTGCTCCAATCTCTAGGCTTGATCTCCAAAATATTCAACGCAACTGAAGTCCTGCAAAGACTAGAAAAGGAACTATTACTCCTACTCTATATGATTAGACAAAGAAAATCTATCTATGAAGACTGAAATGACAAAAGACAAGAAAATGTAGATGTATAACACATGAACTTGAAGGGAATAGGCCAAGTTGATATTAAATTGAAAGACAAAGAAGTCACTTAAAAAGCATGATTGACGATGAAGAACCTTATCCAATATCTCCTCATCCATCCCTTTCATGAATCTTGACATCAAAATGTTGATGCTTCCTCCAGAATCAAAGGTTTGATACCTCTAATCTTCCCCCCTTCACCTTAGAAATACCTTCAATATATAGGCTTTGAGAGGCACAATCACCATCAGAAAAGGAAGGATATGGTTGAGGATATGTCTCCTTAAGTTGGGATTTGTATCCTAATATAGATCCATAGAATAGGAGTTGAACACAACCAACCTCATCCCAAGAGATCTGGTCCTTAGGAAAAGGTAGGGAATCCCATGATTCCCTCTAACAAGATTGGTGCCCCCCAGAGTGAGAGACAAAGTGCCATGGTGCCCAATTAACAAGGCTGGAGGAGTGTTGGTGCCCTCCCAGAATGGGTAGGGGAGCACCACCCTTTTAAAATTGTAATGTCCCCATTTTTGGACATTTTTATGTTACAGAGTGTTATGCCTACTAAAGTAGCCAAATGGGGGTGACAGTGAGTTCAAGAGTCATTGAGAGGTTTTATTGAGCCCTATGTGCATCGTTCATCATATTTCATCATCAAGATCCATTCTGCACAACTTGTCTTTGGTTTCATTGCATTCTGACGATTTTCGTAATTTTAAGTTACTATGGGCCATATTTTAATTAATTTCACTAAGAAGGTCATTTTGGGCATAATACTTGGATAAACCTCTTAGTGTAATATCTCATCAGAATATGAAGGAAGATAACTACACGATTAGATGATGAGAAGTGACTTTCAGTGGCCAGAGAAGCCATAGGGATGAATAAATCACTTTTTAGAGACAAAAAGGCTAATTAATTAATAAAGTGATTTAATTCAAGAATAATAAAAATAAAGTAAAAGTCACTTGAAGAGAAAACATGAACAGGGTGGATAAAAGAGATATAGCTAGAGAGGTAGTTGGGGGGGCAGAGGTCCCATATTTATAATAGTAGAGGTCATTCAATGTAAAGTGGAATAGGTCCAATATAGTATTAAATAAGGCCCATTGTGGTAGTTAGATATAATAAATGTAAGAGGACTTCTTAGAAGGTTCTAATTCTAGAATGTTCCTCCTCTAGAATGTTCTTAGGTGGTTGGTAGCACTATATAAAGGGGTTCAAATAATGTAATGGGATATGAATAAAATCATTGTATTGTGATTTTTATCTCTATAAGAGGATGCCCCCTCGAAGAGGCAAGTGAACATGAGAGGATCCCTTCCATAATAGGATCCATTGTATGGTGTTTCCCTACCTCAAGGGTTTTCTTATAATAAAAGTGTGGGTTCTTATATATTTTTCTTTGAATATTTGTGGAGTTTATGTATGCAATATTAGGTACTTAACAAATGGTATCAGAGCACTTTCTTTGGCAAGAAGTGTGGGCAAATTGTTTTTTTTTTTAATTTTTTTTGCAGATTTTTTTGGAGAAAAAAAAAGGGCCATGACATTTCGGACAATTTATGTATATTTTTGTGAAAAAATTTCAGAAACGGGATGTATATATGAGTTCCTCTCAGAAAAACCCCAATTTTAAAAAAAATAATGGACCAAAATGGAGTCCGAGAAGTCAAGATATTGAAGTTTTAAAATCTGCAATTTTTCAGGGTTTTTTCCACGGACGACGGCACGAGTTTGTGATTTTTGTCACATCTAGAGGTTGAATTTGCTAAAACAAAATTACATATATGAGTTCCTCTTTCAAAAATAGTTGATTTCAAAAAACAAATCACCCAAATCAGAGCTCTAGAAGTGAATATATCGTTGATTAAAAATCAGCCATTTGTGGGGGTTTTTCATGACGGCGACGAGACTGCAGAGCTAATCATTTTTCACTGTGTACTCAGATTGCTACCAGATCAGTGCCATTGTATAACTAATTTTGATATATTTATTTTGATACATTATATGTGGTGTTTCCAATGGATATGCACTCTCAACTTAAGGAAATTATACACATGATTGAAGCATTCAAATCTCAAATGCATGACACTCAAGCAGGTATTAGGGATGATTTTCGTAGTATTCATAACTCATTGGCGAGCATGAAGGAGAAATATACTTTGATGAACATCATGAATGAATATCATCAAGAAGTGTATTCTTGGTATGCTTTGGAGGACGATTGTGATGATTGGTATATGGATAGTTGTCATTTCTGGGATGACAACCACTTCCATATTATATTTAATGACTCTCCTTCACCTCATGTAGAGCACATTAGGGAGAGAAGTCCAACGCCTTATATGCACACTATTTTTCAGCATTCTCCAGTACTAGTGTGTTATTCAGATGATTTTTTGGATATGAAGGGATATACATATTTAGATCCCCATGATCAATGTATATCTTTGGAGCATCATTTTCAGTTGGTTCTTGAGTTTAGATATCTTTCGCGTGGAGTTCACATGAGTACTTGGACATGGGACCCCGATTCACAATGGAAGTTGGAATACTTCAGCATGATGGTTTTCATTTCTCCCTGGGACCCTAGTTCTCTAGTCTACTTCAGCACTATGGTCCACACTTATCCATGGGACCCTGGTATATGGTTGTACATCAAGTGTTGACGACAACACTTTCATAAGGGGGATGGAATGTTAGGTAGCTAGAGAGGTAGTGGGGGGGCCAGATAGCCCATAGTTATAATAGTAGAGGTCATTCAATGTAAAGTGGACTAGGCCCACTATAGTATTAAATAAGGCCCACTATGGTAATTAGATATAATAAATGTAAGAGGACTTCTTAGAAGGGTCTACTTCTAGAATGTTCCTCCTCTAGAATGTTCTTAGGTGGTCGGTAGCACTATATAAAGGGGTTCAAATAATGTAATGGGATATGAAGAAGTATTGTTTTGTGAGTTTTATCTCAATAGGAGGATGCCCTCTCGAATAGGCAAGTGAACAGGAGAGGATCCCTTCCATAATAGGATCCATTGTATGGTGTTTCCCTACCTCAAGGATTTTCTTATAATAAAAGTGTGGGTTCTTCTATATTATTCTTTGAATCTTTGTGGAGTTTTTGTATGCAATCTTATGAACTTAACATACTTTCAATGGCCAGAGAAGCCATAGGGATGAATAAATCACTTTTTAGAGACAAAAAGGCTAATTAATTAATAAAGTGATTTAATTAGAGACTAATAAAAATAAAGTAAAAGTCACTTGGAGAGAAAAGGTGAACAGGGGTGATAAAAGAGAGAGAGGGGCCTTTATTCTCTCATTATGTTGATTATCATTTTGATGTCTAGATTCTTGTTAGAGAGCCCATGATACTTGGGGGTTTTGAGGGTTTTGACTGGACAAACCCTAGAGATCAACCCGATGGTGAAAAATCTCACCTTTCCTGATCCAAGCTTGGACAAGGAGGTGAAATATTCCTCCCTCACCATTCTACATCAGTTCTATTCAGTTTCATGAGCAGTTGAGGAAGCAGGGCACACTTGTGGGGGTTTCCAGCAGGTTAGGTGCATCATCTTAAGGAAAATCAATTCAATTTGGCTTGGGAAAGCTATATCTGAATTAGCACTCTCTACAGGATTTCTTGCTAGCATCGTATCACCTCTTTCCATTAGTTTTTTAGAGGATTCTTCAATCCATTCATTCTAGCTTCCAGAGGGGTGAGTTTCCTCTTCATGAGGGCACACTATTCCTAGGGGATCTATTTATTTGGAGTGGGAGATCACTCCCATCCATTTGGAGATTTTCCATAGGGGATTCTTATCCCCTGATCTACATTTTGGCATTTGGTTTCAGTGACTTATAGGCCATATTCTTGGAGGATGAATTATTGTCTTGCTTCAACTAATGAGGGCATCACCTACAAAAGAGGGTAACAGTTGGTCTTCACTTTTACTTGGTATTCATATTGGAGAGGATTTTGGAAGCCTATATCTTCATATCTATCTTGTATCTTGGTGGCATCATCAACCACACACTCTATTCTATTATATGTATTCCAGATATTCTCCATTTTGTATGAGGTCAACTATTATTGTAAATAAAAGTAGATATGAGGTATTGGTGGCTATTTCTTGTGTTATTTGTCTTACAACATGTTGACTATATTCCATTCTTGTATTTCTATATTTTATTTGATGCAAACACAAAAAGAACAATCACCATCAACCTAGTGAAACTCAAAGAAGTCTAAAATATGCAAAATACCACAACTAGAAAACACATAAAACCTCAATGTTCCTAGAAAATATGGTTGGGAACATTACAGTGGTATCAGATCAAATTTCCTTCATCATCATGTGATATACATTGATGATCTAGTTCACTCCCATAATTGTTGGTGTGTGTTCAGATCACTCTAGACCACCACTATGGTGCATTGTTTCACCTCAAGTTGAACTCATTGAGTTATACAGAGTATATCATGTGTAAAGTATTCATTATTCATAACGGTTAATGAGAAGTCTTTCATTCGTTCTCTTCTTCTTCTTCTTTCTCCAATTCTCTCTACAAATGTCTGTATTATTGTTTAGCTAGATCTATTCTGTGTAGGTTCAACACATTTACATGGTATCAGAGCTGACAGACTACTAAGCAAAAGCTACACCAAATTTTTTTGCAGGTACAAAAGATTGAAGATAGCGGAAAGATGGAATTCCAAAAATAATTCATCCTTACACCTTACAACTATTTTGCATGGAAGGAGAAAATATCCATACATCTTCGGTCCATAGGGTTGTACAGGTTAACCATGAATACAGATCTAGATTCGACATCAGCCATAGAAAAATCCAAGTACTTAAATCGCATGGATGAGGCACTAGGAACAATTTGCAGTCTTATTTCTCTCGATCTCCTTTTTCATATATCTTCCTATAAGACTCCCAATGAAGCCTGGACCATCTTGGAAGGGATCTTTGGAAAATAGGATTATATGGGGGGACACATGCTGGAGATGGAGCTGCTCAGATTGGATCCAAAAAGCTTCAAGAATATCCAAGATTTCTTTACAAAATTCAAGGATTTACTGTCGCAACTCAAAGCTTGAGGGGTTGATAAATCGAAGGAGGAGAAAAAAATGGTCCTCACCATTCTCTCCAAGCTTGGTCCTGAATTATCTGTATTTGTATCTACATTCTATACTGTCAGATTCACCTCTGGAGCCACCTGGAAGATGCCTTCTCTTGAGGACTTTATCGAATCCCTGACACAAGAGAAAACCAAGCTCATCAACATGGGCGCAATAAAAGGCCCAAGGACACATGCACTCACTATACATGATGGCAGCCACAAATATCAGAAATATAAATATAAAGATAAGTGGAAAGCTGATGCACATACGAAGAAGGAAGGGTACACAAAACCCTTCACCGATGCCTCTAGATCCAAAGGAGAAAAGGAGATAAATGCACATACCGTCACAAAGGATTCCATTTAGAATCTGCATGCATGCAAAAAAAAATATATCTGATGTCTCAAATACTTCATCAAAACAACCTTGGAGATTTCATCCCCGAGGATGCAAAGAAGAAGAAGCCAGAAGATCTAAATTCCAAGAAAGGTAATTCTAGCCATGCCTTGATTTCCATCAACTCCTCTCTTGATGCTTGGATCGTAGATTCAGGAGCATCACATCACATGGTTTCCTCAGAAGCAGTCTATTCCTCATTGGATGCATTCAAAGGTCCTCCTATTTTGATTGGGGGGAACTCTTCTTTCGAAGTCACCAGCAAAGAAAGGATTGAACTCACCAATGGAAGCTTCGAGAACGTGCTGCATGTTCCGAAACTTTTTGTCAACCTTCTCTCCGTATATCAGATGACAAATTCTGGCATCGAAAAGAAAGTTGTATTCACACCAAATGTCATGGACATATATGACATGCAAACCAACTCCAGGGTTGCTACCGGTGAGGTAAATCATCAGTCTAGATTGTATGCATTTTCTGAATTCATTGAACATGATTTTGCTCTACTGCTTACTCATGCTGATGAAAGTACTGGGATATGGCACGAAAGGTTTGGAAATTTGAATTTCAGATACATGCAACAGCTTAGCAAGCACATATTGGTTGATGGTCTAGCAGACATCCATTTCTCCAAGGGAGTATGTGAGGGATGTGTTCTCGGGAAACACCCTCAAGAGAAATTCGACAAAGGAAAGTCTCAGAAAGCTTCCACACCTTTAGATATGATCCACAATGACCTTATGGGTCCTTTTCCGCATCCATCCATCAGCAAAGCAAGGTTTGTTCTCATTTTTGTTGATGATTTCTCACGTTTTACTTGGATCTACTTTCCCAGGAAAAAATCCAAGGTCTTTCAACACCTCAAAGATTTCAAAGCCTTGGTTGAGACATAGTCCAGAAAGAAGATCAAAGCCCGCCGAACTGACAACAGGGGAGAGTATGCGAATCATGAGATCCACAATCTTTTTCATGAGGCAGGGATTCAATTGCAGCATATAGTTCCCTATACTCCGTAGCAAAATGGAGTTGCTGAGCAGAAAAACCGATCTATAAAGGAGATGGCTTCTTGCATGTTGCATGCAAATTCACTACCACAGAGACTATGGGCCGAAGAACTTAACTGTGCAACATACATCCAAAACAGATATCCCCATAGATTTTTCAAGGATAAGACCCCCTACGAGGCTTGGAGCGGCCTCAAACCGGAAGTGACCCACTTTCGCATTTTTGGTTCTCGTGCATGGGCCCAGATTCCCTCTAAAAAGAGGAAGGCACTTGATCCATAGAACATTGAGTGCATTTTTGTTGGATACCCTGACGATGTGAAGGGATATCATCTTATTGATCTTTCCTCGGACTGGCTCATCATTGAGTGTAGTGTTTTTTGGCACTAGGCCGAAGGGGAAAGAAGAACGATCATGGGAAAGAAAGCGTGCAGAAAACTGAAGTAACAACTGGCAAAAGAATAGCACACGTGCATGCAAGAAAGAATGCACAAAGGAAAGTGACAGCTGGAGGAAGAACAGCACGCGCATGGGAGAAAGACCTAACGTAAGAAGGGTTAGGGTTTTGGCAATATTTTGTAAAAGGATGAAGAGCCCGAAATATATAAATATAGATACGAAAGTGTGAGATAGGGATGTATGTTTTGTTGTTATGATAGTGAAGTTCTGGAGACTATAACCACGCAGGAGCATAGGCGATATGTAATATTTTTAGTTGTATGAACCAATTTTGTAAGCTTTTGAGCAAAGAATTTACGAGGGAGGGTAGATATGAGGATTAGACCGCAAGCTGTAGAGCCTGGTGCGATCTAGTTCGCCTCACATAGATCTTACCCAGTTTTGTGGAGAATTGTAAGCGCGTGGCACCAAGAATGCAGAACTGCCATAATACAAGAGCCAAGAACCAAATCTTTGTGGATGTAGCCCAAGAGGGGGTGAACCAAGGTAATACTTGCGTAATGTGTTGAATGTATGCATGTCTCTACTTTCTTTCAGCAATTAATGGTTAAGCTTGATGAATGAGTTAATACATTGTTATAAATCTGTTTATACTTTGTTGGAATTAAAATGTGGGATATACGTACGTGACTTCAAGGAATAAGTAGTTTACCTTACATCTCACAGTATCTGGCTTTAATCAAGAAACCCATATCCCCTACTCTGTCCTAGGTTGTAAACACCTAAGTCTTACAGTTACCCATTTAAAGCTCTCTTGGGTGAGACTGTGCAATACCTTCTGAGTGTTGTGTTGCCTTCTGGTTTACCAGGAGGGCCAATAGTTTTAGAGGCTTTGTTGGAACCCTGAATGACATGAACCCTGGGTCAATAACTTAGACAACCTGAGAAGGGAAATAGTAACCAACAGTGTCCAATTCAAGGAAAGTGTCTTGCATGTACCTCAACAGCTGCATGCAGACACCTTCACTCTTCCACCTGTCTGAGATGATGAGCATGCACATGCTGACTCTTCTTCAGACAAGAGATCTGATTCAGAGGACTCAGATGATTCGGATTCATATTCAAATCTAGTATATTCAGATGCAGAGTCAGAGCATCCAGATGCAGTTGCAGAGCCAGAGAAGAGGCCCAAGTGGGCATAGCCTATTGTTCAGGATGCATGGGATCTCGTCGGTGATCCAACTGATACTAGGAGGACTCGATATGATTTTGAGGAGCCTCCTATTTCACTCACTGTGACTGAACCATTGCCTTCGAGGCATATTTTCTTGGTTCAGTCTTCAAATCCACAATCTTATGGCAAGGCTGCTGGAAATCCCTTTTGGGAATCTTCCATGCAGGAGGAGTACAACTCCCTCCTCGAGAACCAAACTTGGGATATGGTTCCCCTTTCTTCTGGGAGGAAACTTGTCAGATGCAGATGGGTCTACAGGACCAAGAGCGCAGTGGATGGACAAATCAGCAAATACAAAGCTAGTCTTGTCGCCAAAGGCTTTCAGTAGGTTCATGGTATTGACTATGATGAGACCTTCGCTCCAGTGGCGAAGATGGATTCCATACGATTGGCACTTTCCATTGCGGCAGCCAAGGAATGGGAAGTCCATCAAATGGACGTGAAGAATGCATTTCTTCATGGTGATATCTCTAAGGAGATCTACATGGAGTAGCCCCAGGGATTTATGTAGGACTCATCTTTGGTTTTTCGACTGAAGAAATCACTTTATGGCCTCAAGCAGGCTCCGAGGGCATGGTATTCCAAGATGGACTCCTACATGTTGTCACAAAACTTTCTACGTTGTAAATCAGACCCGAATGTATTACATGCTTAGAACGGTTGATTCACTTCTACTTTTAGTTATGTATGTCAATGATTTGTTGATCACCAGTTTCTCGACTTCAGCGATTGTTGTATTCAAGAGGATTCTTCATGAAACGTTTTTAATGATGGGCATGGGTCCGCTACACTTCTTCCTTGGACTTGAGCTCAGTCAGGATGCAACAGGCATCAAATTGTCTCAAGCCAAGTATGCATGAGATCTCCTTGAGATATTTCACATGACAGACTGCAAGTCTGCTCCGACTCCTTTCCTATCAGGAGTCAAACTTGAGGATGGCGGGGAGACTCCACTGGTTGACAGCACATTGTACAGACAACTAGTGGGGAGCTTGTTGTATCTCACACACTCCAGACTAGACCTCTCATATGCAATTGGCGTAGTTTCCAGGTTCATGCAGGAGCCACATGAGTTACATTGGAAAGTTGCAAAGTGTATCCTTCAATACGTACAGGGCACCATCACCTTTTGGATTCATTATGCAGCAGACTCTACATTAGATCTCATTGGGTTTACTGGTTCCGACTAGGCTGGCGATAGCATTGATCACATGTCCACATCTGGTTACTCACTCAGTCTTGGTTTTGGGACTATCTATTGGTCAAGAAAGAAGCAAGTTTCCATTGCTCTATCTTCAGTCGAGGTAGAGTATAGAAGGGTAGTTAACATAACCATTCAGGCTATGTGGCTACAACATTTTCTCACTGAGTTGGGCATTCAGTTTCATCGATCGATCGTCATCTGGTGTGACAACCAGAGCACTCTGAAGTTTTGTAGAGATCCATTTCATAGGCAGTGGACGAAGCACATCAAGATCCACATGCACTACATCCGGGACCTAGTACACGAGGGGATCATCAACTTACAATTATGTCCTTCAGGAGAACAGATGGCAGACATTTTCACCAAGACCTTCACTGAGTAGAAATTCCATTCTCTGCGAGGTCATCTTGGCGTGAAGGACATGGTTGCCTAGAAACTGTAGTTATTCTTTTTACATACATTGTACCTTGAGGGGGGGGTTTTCCCATGAGGTTTTCCCTCTTTCCTCACTTTATTTTCAATGTATATTTTGTACTTGGGTACTTAACATGGCCTTGTTGTCGGGAACCAATCTTTATTTTCACCATAGTGATGTTCAAGGGGGGTGTTGGAGTTACTTCAATACACCTAGGATTTCTTTTTACTAAGTTTATTCCTTGTTTATTAGTCATAATTAGTCATTATCCAGTCTCCTATATTTTAGGGGAGAAAATTCTTTTTTAGTTGACACTTCAGTTTAACTAGTTGAGTTGAGTTTAGATGTTGCATTGGGATCATCACCATGCAACATTGGGATCATCGCCATGATAATTCGATCTTTCCTTGGTATCATCACCAGAGTGGCACATTAGCCTTGATTCCATGAGTTAACTCCTCACTACTCTATGTTCAATCAGTTAACTAAAGACTAGTTGACTAGTTAACTCACCTAGGTGGCAGTTCACTCCCGTAACTGCCTGAGAGACTAGAATAGGTGGAATTTCACTCTCTTAATTGTTGGTGTGTGTCCAAATCACTCTAGACCACCACTATGGTGCATTGGTTCACCTCAAGTCGAACTCATTGAGTTATATAGAGTATATCATGTGTAAATTATTCATTATTCATAACGGTTAATGAGAAGTCTTTCATTATTTCTCTCCTTCTTCTTCTTTCTCCAATTCTCTCTGAAAATGTGTGTATTATTGTTTAGCTAGATCTATTATGTGCATATTCAACACATTTACAAATATGAGGTTACACATTGGGTCAAAAGGATGGAAGAAATCAATTATTGGTTCATCATAGCAAAGGAAAGCATAGATACAACAGTCAAGGAGGTAGATACATCATTGCCAACTAGTAGAGGGAAGGAAGCACAGATCGATGCTTGGTAACTTTGGGGTTGTAAGCCAAAGATGCTTGGTAACTTAAGAATATGATAAATTAGGTATGCTTGGAACAATGGGATAACTCAATAGCTAATTAAATGGACCACTTATCATGCATTCGAATAAGACAATGCTTTTAGAAATCAATAATCAGACAAAGTAATTGGAACAGGGTATGAAGAATACTAGTCTAGATAACCAAATACAACAATGTGCAGGGTCATACAAGATAGCAAGAAGTCCTTTAATTCAAGTTCATGAGCTTAATAATAAGATAACAGTTCTTATAAGCTTAGCTAAACTGAAGTAAAGTATAGAATAATGAAGTACATGAACAAATCTGACATTGAAAGAAAAAGAAGACTGTGATTCTATTATCAAGATAAGAGTCTAGTATAGTAGCAAAATGTATCCAACATTGAACGCCCTGTTCATCTCATATCTTTAGCTTTATAGCTTTACAATAAAATATTCAAATCCTATAAAAATGGATCATATTTTCCAAAGATAGAAAGTCAAAACAACTTTACAAAAAGAGAGGAAGATATCCTCAAAATGACGTCAATTCCTCATTCTATGGCCTTCAGATCATGTAGAACCTTTGTGTTGTGTAGATAATCCTTCCAAGGCTATTTGATATCTCTTGAGGAAGATGAAATTCAAATTTGCCAAGTTTGGAAATAAACCCTAATTCATTGCCCCCAAAATAGGTGCCAAATCAACTTGACCACCTCCTCTAACTCCTTTTCATCAAAAGTGGATCTTAGATTGGACATTATAATTCAATATCTATCTTTAGAAAGAGTTTTCAAGAGATTTGGCTGAGTAAAACTTTGATCTGGGAAAAAATACACCTTCACTGCCTGTCTCAGGTTTCACCAGCTCTTTTGTCCTGAATCCGACCCTTTAACTATTGAAAAGCAGAGCTTTCAACATCTAACTAGCAAAGTTCAAGGCGGAATAGTTGTTGAAAGCGCAGATTTTTTAATGAAAACTGCCTTAGGAAAAATCAAATTTCTGAGTCGTGGAGAGTCTATTTTACATGATTGAATAGTCGATTGACATATAAAAATACTAAGCTTTCCAATGGTACTTTCAAATCTGCATTTAGAGCTCGAGAAGGCAGTCAAAATTCCTCCGCAAGATCAGGCATCATTTTTCAAAGGTTCTTTTCAGATCAGTTTTTAACCTCCCTATGGCCATCAACTATCTTTTCAGTACTGAAGAATGGATGCAGCTTTGCAAGACCAGCCTCTAACAGTATTACTGTCATATTTGTTTTAGACTCCCAAAGGGATCCCAAGTATGTGCCAGCCCCGTCTACTATTTCAATTTCAACCTCAACATCCCGCTACAGAATTTTTCTACACATAAATGCTATTGCTTCATCTGCATATGGTTCATCATGCCCTGGGCATCTCACCCCTAAAAACGAAAATGCAATAGCACACATTGCCTTTGGAATTAGCAACTTAAAACAATGTCCACTTAAGACATAATCAACAATATCTATTTGTCTTTTGGTTCGCTGCAAAAAGGGTACAAATTAAACTCTGTCTATTTGACACGAAAAGAAAACCTGGAACACTTGTAAGTTCCTTGACATCTGCGCATTAACACGTGATATGTTTGATGGAACGAGTGGTGTCGGGCTTGGAAATTTCATTGGGATTTGTGTATTTGGTTTGTGGATTGACATGAAACTTGACTCGTAGCTTGGATCTGTTAAACCTTCCAACAACCAATGCTATATTTACCATTGACATCCGCGCGGCCTTTGACACATGTATCTTTCCCACTCCCACTTCAAATTTGTGCAACACTAGATACCCAAATCGGCTTCTGCAAGATTGTGTATTAAATCAACTTATATTTCAATCTATTGTCACCATAGGACAGTTGCACACTTGTTATCTGCCTGCAAAATCGAGCATCTAAATCATAAATTAGCTTGGCACGATGGCTTAATTCATGGCTTGATTTACAGCTAAATCATGGCTTGAATCATGGCTTTTCCTTTGCTATCGAAAAATACAGATCTGACTCTTGTAACCCCTGATAAATTGTCACCACAATCCTGCAACTATCGATTCTCTGTCTTGATAGCTCTTTGCGGTAGCTTGGAATTGACACATCACCACTTGCAGATTGACACCCAATGTATTAATCGCTGAAGCTGGATATACAAAACAATTTCTGAACAAACGCTTGACACCTGCATCACCAATACAACCATAGCATGATTCCTTTGACCTGTTGAATTTTCTAAAGACAAAACTATCCTTCATCACAGACAGTTGCGCATACATTAGACAGTTGGGTTTTTTGAGAAGCTAGCATTGATGTTTTATAAGCCTACATTTTTAATTGCTTTTATTTTCTCATAGAAATTATTTCACATGCATGGGGACTTGAGAACGGTCCGCCTGTTTACATACCAAAGCTTACATAGCTAATTCGATGAGATAAAAGAGTGTTGGCTTGGCACTTGACATTTGGACTCAAGCTTTGGATTGACTCATTGCTTGGTGCACTAGTCTTGATGTATTGCATGGTATATGATATAGCTTGGGTTTTGATGCAGGAGCATCGCTCACCTACCAAGCGAGCCAGCGCGTGAAAAGAGAACATACAGCTGCACAAGCCAACAAACCTCAAATTTTGAATTCTACCTTAGTATTGTTGCGTCGCTGTTTTACAAAAGGCATTCAAAGCTGAGCGCACTTGTAATGTAATGTAGATAAGTAGGCATTTAATGGTTTTAATGCTGTTAGATAGAAATTAGTTGTAGATTAGACAGTTTTTACTTCCAGGAGGGAAAACGAATATAGACACCCTCCCTTTGTACATTGTATTATTCATTCTCATTCAGACAGGAGAAGGAGAGAGCAAGCAGAGAATTTGTAAAGAACCTCCATGTACAGATATTGAGTTAAGAGGAAGAGCTTTGATTCAATTCCATGGATGTGTTTGATCTCTGTGTGTTGTTGATATTATGCTTTTGCATGCTTGCTTCTTTTTATGCTTATCTTTTATATGCTGCATATGTGATTGCGTATCAGGTTCGTAACCTGAGAGAATGAGTTTCAATTGTTTCTCTGCTTAAGCCAGGAGATTTCTGCATCGAGTGCAGTTGAATACCTCCACATAGAGTGCGTTGAGGAGGCTGAGCAGTTGAACTTTTGTTCTCTGTTGCCCAGGGTTTATATTGGGTTGTTCGAGTTGCGCAGGTGAGGGCAGGTTGGACATGAAGTCTCAGTAGTTAGTCTGAGAAAAGGAAGTCGTAAATCTCTGTTGCAGGCGAGTGCACGAGGTTTGAAGAACTTCAACACTTGGAGAGTGATCGAAGAGCGAAGAGTGAGCAGAGTGCGTGAGACGTCTCTGAAGGAGTCAGAGAGAGATAAATCTCAGGAGGGATAGTTCCGCGTTGTATCGTGGGAACAAACCCAGGAGGAGCGTGAACCGAATTGAACCATTGGGAGCAGGAAGAGTTCTCAAGAGGAAGAGAATTGACGGTGTGTAACTCCAGTAAAGTTTTGCGAGATCCCGAGGACCGTCCGTTCATGGAGGAGTTGCGCGGGAGATAACCCGTGAGCACAGGAGTGGAGAACCAAAGTACATCGGACTTCGAGGTTTCGGCATTCGGGGATTGATGAGGCGAGAGTTCTACACCTCGAGAAATCGTGAGTTGCGATTCCCCGAGTTGACCATAGCCGTTGATCATCGGAGGGACACGTGGCGTCAGATCCCGTAGGATCGGGGTTCGGCATTCGGCGTTCCTGGAGACAAGAGCTCAAGCTCTTTGAAATCATGACCGGCGATTTCCCGAAGCAAATGGGGTCATTGACCATCGAAAGGACACGTGGCGGAAGATCCTGAGGAGTGGGGAGTCGGAGTTTTGCGAGGTCTGTGACCTTGAGCGCCAGGAACCGCGATGTCCCGAATCGCGATATCCCGATAGCCGAGTGGAGGACAGGTGTTAAGGCATTAGGCCTCACCATGGGGTGTTGACAGGTGGCATCGGAGAACCGGGGTTCGGGGTTTTGTGATGCAAGGGAATTGTGACCGGTGAAATCGCGATCCTGCGATCCCCGATCACACAAGCGAAGGAGGTGATGTAGTTGAGTGGGACCCAGAGCCGATGGAGGACAGGTGTCATCGGACTTCAGGTTTTCGGCGTTCGGAGAATCGGAGTTCTCAACGCCAAGAATTTCTTGCATCGCGGACTCGCGATCCGTGAAATCCCGAAGAGGACGTGGGAAGGTGGGTCCACCAGGCATAGTGGATACAGGTGGCAATATACCAGAGTTCGTAGGTGGGAGGTCCAAGTCTGCATGTGCTATCAGAGTTCGGGGTTCGGGACTTTGTGGTGTCAAGGGTTCATGACATCGCATACCCCGATTTCCCGATAGGGAAACTCCCGAATAGAAGTTGTTGACCGTTGACCATCAGGGTTCGGGAAAGTAAAGGCCCGATCCCCTGAGTGTGGAACTCGCGAACTCGCGAGTCCCGATTTCCCGATATGCAAGGGGAGATCGCCGAAGGAGTGTTACTGTGGGTAGGAGAACTCTCGAGAGGAGTTGAAAGAGTTCAGACTCTTCAGGCCCGTGGTTGAAGAAGGTCCTGGTGGGAGCGGCTGCTCGCTGAGGGGCATCTTGCGTCAGGTTTATACTTAGGTCATAGATCACTTAGTGTGCACACACCACAAGAATTTAAAAAGGCAAAAACTATGGTTTAGGCTATGTATCAATTAAGAAATATTTGACAATATGTATTTGTGAAATGCAGGTTGAAGACCGAAGAACAAAGGTTTGGAGCAATCATGATCAATGAGAGATGATAAGGAAACTAGAAGTTTAAGACACTGGCCAAAGGCTAATAAGAAAAATGAGTGAAACAAAGAGAGAGAGAGATAAAAATGCTCTCAAAAAACCAGTGCATTTTGATCGCTAACAGATCCTACACCCGTTAGGTGCAGGAAACTTTGCTACAGTTGCAAAGAACCTTGGAATCCAGATCACATATGCAGGGGTAAAGGGAAAGTGTATTACATTGAGGTGCACTATGACAGTGATGAGGATGATGAGTAGGAGGATGAGGCATTAGATTCCTCATTAGAGCAGACACATGACTCTTGTGCATTTGTTGGACAGTTGGATGGACAGGATGATAGCGCATGTTCTTTAGCTTCCCTATCAGACAGTGTTGAGGACTCAACACCTCAGAATAGTGGTGACATTTGTTAGTTGTCAAATGTGTTATCACCTAGTATGAGTTCATGCATAGGGGATATTATTCCTCCCATGGAGATGAGTGTGACACAATCCTTACCTTCTCGGACATTTATGTTAGACATGACACAGGAGGATATCGGTGACATTCTAGAGGTGGTAGAGGAGCTTTGTGTAGTATTGGAACACAAGGGACATATGGCTCTACAGACCTAGGAGGAGAGGCATGACTTGGGGCCAGATGAATATATGCATACCTATTAGTATGAGGAGAGTGAGTCACCTCTTTTGGGGAGTCTATTATTAGATCGGGTTGTGGAGACCGACAACTTGTTGGGATACTCACTTCTAGGACGGGTTTACAGTGAGGAGGATACACTCCTTATTGGTTAGGATGACCATATCTCATGTCTGGACACATTTGTATGGGATCCAGTGCAGATGACATTAGCAGAGTGAGATCATAGGAGGATACAGTTTCCCATATAGGATACAATGTGATTTAAATGGGGGTAGCAGTTGGTGATGGTGTGTAGTGGCATACAGGAGGACTCAGTAGTACAGTGGATAGTGGTCAGTTCAGTGCCTTATCTTTTGAGGAGTGTGTTGTTGGAGATTCTATTATTGATACTAGTAGTGAGAGGCATGAGGTAGAGCCTTGGTAGGATTGTGCCCAAGAGACACAACACTTGACAGGATAGTTGAGAGTCGGTGAGGACATGATCATGGAAGCCACTAGATGCATTGATGATACACACTCATTGGTGGAAGGATATTGTTGTAGGGCCTCGATGTCACATGATAGTTCATATGGGGGATTTTCCCTTGATGAATTCCATACACTCAGGGAGAGAGTGACGTTGATGAGGTATGACTACTAATAGTTATTGATGGATAGGGATTACCTATTGAAGGTTGGTGAGATGTATCACAGGGCACTAAGGGAGAAGGATATTGAGGTGGACCAACTCACTCATGAGTTGGTGAGCACACAGGGATTCTTGGAAGGTGCACAGACATCCCTTCAGGAATCAGAGTCTAGATTAGAGGATCTCCTTGAGGAGACTAGTCAGGGATCTACTACATCTATCTTAGTAGAGAGTCAAATGTTTACTTCAGCCACTTTGCTAGAGGATGTTGGTGGTTTCATAGAGGAGTGCCAGATGATGGAGATGTGTGAGGGATACTCAGGATCATTGATAGTTATGGAGGGATATAACCAGGAGACAATGGAGGATGTCTAGGTGTCACAGGCACCACCACTCATGGGTAGTTCTGAGACAGTTGGTCATTCACATGAGGATTCAAGATCCAGGGGTAGTTACGAGGACACTTCCATTTGTGTTATAGGATTGGCTAACATCCATGTAGAGGTTGATCCAGCAGTACACCTTGGATACACATGATGTAGGAGGATATAGGAGCTTGCATGAATATACAGGGGAATATGATGATGAGACATAGTTCATGGGAGCATATAGAGGTGTACAATGGGATTCAGGGGGATACATTGGATTGTAGGGAGGAGACATAATTAGTGGAGCATGGATATTCATCTTCCTTGTAGCAGTACATAGTTCTGGGATATCACCTTCCTATTAGCAGTAGCCATATGAGTGATGTTGAAGGGAGAGTGATTGACCAATGGTTTTTGGATTTTCTGAATGTTGTACTCGATGGTTGGAGTTTATTGATGAGTACATGTGATTATTCACCATGGGTACCAGTGGATGAACTTTTGGTCAAGACCTTGGGATTGACCAAATTCTATGGCACTTTCCAGTCCTATAGACAATGGCAGTTATTTATGTTATCGTTCCCTGATACTCTCATCATGGACAAAAACATGGGGGGATATAGATGGTGGTAGGGGACATGGAGAGTTGGTAAGAAGAGACCACCTGATGGGAGTGACTTGATTATATACATCACGATAGGGGTGGTTCATCGGAGACAGCCATATGAGCCTTGGGGCATGATGGAGAGCATCCTTAGTCGTGGGAAATAACATTTTCCAAAGATGGATACAGGTTCAGAGTTTCAACATGATGAGGACTGGGAGAAGATATGGATAGATGATTCTGATGAGTTCCATGAGGTTAGTTGGCAGGAGGTATGGTCACAGCAGGAAGCTTCAGGAATCTCGAGGACCGTGTTGATTAAGGTTGGTTTTCATTGATGTCAACCCTTGAAGAAAGACCCGTAGCACAAAGGTTTGGGTAATGGACCCAATATTGTTTGATGTAAATATGACTCATTATTGTTTT
>JZKD02S0555674.1:122548-151255 GCA_000966675.3 Picea glauca | reverse complement strand
AAGTAGTTGATGAGTTGGCGCACATACATGAGGTGTATAGTTGATGATGTTGGTACATATTGATGAGTCATAGTTGTTGAGTAGTTGACACATGATTGGTACATACTTGGTACATTTTTGGATGCACTTGTTTGTGGTACAGGTTGATTACATGTTGGTGCATGATTGATGCACTTGTTTATGGTACAGGTTGATTACAAGTTGAGGTATAGGTTGATGCATGGTTGATGCATGGTTCAGATTTATCGGTACAGGTTTACAATGGTATATCTCACAGTGATAGAGTGACAGTGGTTCCATCATTCTATTTCTACTTCAGGGTGGCAAGACGGGGCAAAGACAGGTGGTTGTAGCCACCTTCCGGTTGTAGCCAGAGAACATTGGGGGTTGTAGCCTCCTTCTGGTTGTAGCCAGAGATGGGGAGTTGGAGCTTCTGTCAGGTTGTAGCCTAAGAAACTAGGGGGTTGGAGCCTCCTTCCAGTTTCAGTTGGAAAACAAAGGAAGTTGGTGCTTCCAATGAATGTAATTCTTCAAGACATGTAAGAAAAAGCATTCTGTGGTTTTCTCCCGATTTGGGTTTCAACGTAAAACACTGGTGTACTGTGTATGTGTGTGATTGTTTATTTCTTACTACTCATTATTGGATAATAATTCTACATTGATATAACATTTGAAGAAAAAGGATTATAATTACACTATTACTGATTCACCCCCCCTCTCAGTAATCCAACAGACCATACATGATGTACCTATGGTGTTGGCATGTTTACAAGCACAGTGTGCTTGTCATTGATGGCAAGAATAGCAACGATGTTGGCAGATTTACAAGCAGAGTGTACTTTTCATTGATGGAAAGATCAAAGTGTGCATCGATGGCAAAACGGGAACAGTGTAAGCTCGGGTTAATAGGAAAATAGTGTGCAATCCAAGCTCAAAGAGGAATAGCACAGAGTTGCATGCAGAGTGCAAGTGTGCACCAGGACCGAGGTTAAATCCATTACCAACGGTCAGGAGAGATAGCGTTCTCAGAAACTCAGACGAAACTTAAAGTCATTAGGACTCGTAGAACCTTTGACACTTAGATATTCTTCCAATCCGGGAGGATGCGTAAGCTCATGAGGAGGAGAAACAGTGGTCATTAGATCATCGATCAAGAATACCTGATGTTCGTTAGATCATAGTCCAGACAGGAGGAGCGGGCAGAGGAGGAGATTAGACCTCAATCATTGAATCAGAGAATGAAGGACCAGCAACGGTTAGATCCAGTGGAGCTGCAAGGAGGATAAGCCCAGGAGTCAGTCAACACTCCAAAGTTTCGAAAGAATCATGGTCATTGGAGCCAGACGACACATGGAAAGCAATTGGAATTTTGCTAACTCATGAACTGGAAGAGTCAAATGTGAGAGTTGGAGGAACTCGCAAAATGCAAATTTGTGAGATGATCTAGACCATCGGATCACTGAGGATCGTGGACCGTTGATCTAGCATGAAAAAGAATGAAGTCTGAGTTCTCGAAGAAGAGATATAGACCATTGAAATGCGAAATATCGTGGGCCGTTGATCTGGAGAAGTTATCAGGAAATCGGGAGTCAAAGAAAGGAGGTTCTCTAACCTTTGAAGTCGTGAAATGCAAAACCGTGATTTGATCACATCTGTTGATCAGAGGGAGAGATCTCGATCGTTGATATGATATGAAGAATTTCAGAGTTTAGAGAGTTGGGAGTTTCGAGGAAACTCACATCAGGAAATCGTGAAACGCAAAATCATGATTTGATCACAGTCGTTGATCAAAGGGAAAGATCATGGACCGTTGATCCAACACAATCATGAGTTTGGGAATTGGAAGAAGGGAGGTGAGACAACCTTCAACATCGTGAAATGCAAAATGGAGATCTCAACCATTGAATCACGGAGAGATCTGGACTGTGGATCTGGAAAGCGTAGTTTCTGAAGTTAGGCCTGTGGTCACGGCCATGGTCACATTGATGAAAATAAGGGAGGACATAGCATGTTGTTAAGCTCCACTTCGCAAATTGCGAGTTGGGAGATTCAAGGCAACTCGCAACAGAAGATCATAAAATGCAAAATCGTGAAGCACCCTAGTGCTTGGCCCCTGGTCACAGCTAGTGGTCACATCACCGGGAGAGAAGGGAAGGAGCTAGCAATGCTAGGCTCCATTTCAGAGTTTTGGAGTCGGGAAAACCAAGGTGACTCATGGTTGATCACCCAAAATGCGAAATTGTGAAATGACTATTGGTTAGGCATACGGTCACTGCCGATGGTCATATGAAAGGAAGGGGCTTAGACAAAAAAAATAAACACCCACTGTGTAGTTTTCTCAGGAAAGGAAAAAGCGCCAAAGAGATTAGAGCACGAAGGTTCTCTCAGTAACTGCTAGAGACAAACTGATTGTAACTGCAGAAATCCACTGATGGTTTTAGCCAGAGAATTCAAAGAGGCTGCAAGGTGATTGTTAAAGAAGTTGAAGAGTCTTAAGGTATCTGACAGTGGTATGAAGACTCATCATAGAGATGATTGACAAATGGAAAAGGGTCGAAGACGGTAGCTTCCAGAGAAGCCAAAGAGTCTCGGCATAATGGCCATGGATGAAGAACAAACTCTATGTAATCGCCATAGAGGAAGAAGAGTTAGGTGTATGATCTGGCAGAGGACTGGGCATGATAAATGTATGCAAAACAGAGAAGAGGAGGTTGCTTCTGTAGAGAGTTATTCATGCGGGTAAAATCAGGTTGTGTACAATTGTTGAATCATATAGAAGAAGAGTAGCGCATAGAACAGAAATGCAAATCTAAGAGAGGAATAAAAAGTCGAGGTGCGCATGCAGAGACAGAGCAGAAGAAATGAAATCTTATGAAGATGTGAGGAGGAGGACACTAAAGCAGGCAAAGCAGAGTAGTGTATCATAACAGTGATGAGACTAGTAATCCATTGATGAATATTGTATCACTGTAATAGATTCAAACAAGAAAAGATTTATATTTCAAGGTGGTTGGGAGGTGTTGGCACAGGGGAAGACCTAGGGTTCAACGCTCAAGAGCACACCAACAAATCCCTAACTACCGGCCCTTTAGGCAGCACCTACGAAGCAGATGAAGTCTCACCCGAGGTAGAGATAGGGGTGGTTGCAGGACTCGGGTGTCTACAACCTTAGCTGGGACACAGATCTATGATTATCTTGCTTACAGTGCACTTAGCATAAATTATTTCCTAACATACTTTCATTAATACACTTCACCAAAAGCACAGAACACTGCAGTAATTACTCAGATCTAGCACTTAGCAATGATAACTAGGTTATACTCAATAGATTAAGCACTTAGCATCTTATGTGTCATAACTAGAATGCATTCATATCTCATAAGAACAAAGCATCAATAAATCTATCTAAACATATCAGAGCACTTAGCAAGAGAGAGACAAACACATCAACACAATACATAGAGTTATCGTGGTTCACCCCCACCCTGGGGCTACGTCCACAAAGTTTTCTTTATATTATCTTGGTCAAGCAGTTATAGCACTAAGCCTCCAAGATCCTACCCCGCATAGGCCAAGAGATCTACGCATATCGCTAGATCCTCTGTCCCTGGGTAGATCCAAGCACTAATCCTTCTCACACTCTAGCACTCAGCACTTATTATAGCACGCACAAAGCTCTTACAGTCACATAGACTTCTGATCACATAGATCCAACTTATGCACTAATCCATCGACTAGATAGGGTCTGCTTTCTTACATGGCCTAGACCTCTATTTATACATAGAAAAAGGCCTAAACAAGGGCCAACATCCCTTTCCCATTACAATATTCCCAAAAACCCCAAAAAGGTTCCACAAAAAGTGGCGAGATCCCACGATCTCTGCTTTGTTATATGCTCCGTATTCGACAAGTAGTCGAAGTACCAAACGGTCAACTATGACCAAGTATTTCTCAAAACTTGGTTGAGGGCCAAAAGGCCCCCAACAAGCACCTGTGACTCGTCCCGAGTCACTCTTCTCTGGGTAACTCTGCCTCGAAGGCCTCGAGCTTCGCTCGAGCATCTTCGACCTGTTGTTTTGCTACTGCTTCTTGCTCGAAAAAATCCTGAATGAGTGCATTACTAACTGGTCCTTCTAAGCGCTGCTCTATTATGTTCATCACCTATTCTAGGTTTGTCCCTTGGCTATCAATCTCTAAGAATAGTTGGCATGCCCTATCCTGCAAAGGTTGAAGTTGTTGTGTCACTTCCATGACCTTTCTCTGGATCATATGAATCTGTTGCTGCACGACACGTTGTTCGTGGGACCTCTTCATTTTCTATATGGTTGGTAGGGTCTTCAGCTATACCTATAACTTCTCAGCTTGGTACTTCGCCTCCTGGAGTTGTGACTCCAATTTATGCAATTCAGGGTTTTCGGATAGGTCCTCATGTATCTGCTCACTTCTACTACTTAATTTCTTACATTATTCAGTGAGTGCCTTAATCCTTTCTACTGTACTTCGGGCATTCACTTCTCGTTGGTCACGTTCTTCTTGTGGAGTACTTGGTATAGCTTGGAGCTCTAGTTATACTACTCTTTGTTGCAGTTGTTGAATGACTTCAACAAGCTTCATTACTTGGCATTTTGTGGGTTATTCTACCTTATGTTCTAATCCAGTCATAGAGCGAAATGCTCTGTTGACTACTTCTTTGATCCCGATTTGCTTCGCGAGAAGTTGCTCCTTCTCCTTTTGGATCTTTGTGTGTTCTTTATCAAACTTCTCTTGGATGGCCTCCTTCTCTTGCTATGTATCTTGGCGTTTCTCTATGATTTCCTCATGTGCATGCTTTAGGACCTGGGTGGCCTGCATTGTTACTTCTTCTTCTTTCTGAAGGTGTAATTTGACTAGATCGGCAATCCTGCGAATTTGAACAAACTCGTCTCCTACTTTGGGTGTTCCTTCTGGCATAGGCATAGTGGAGACTACGCAGTTAGACAGGAGGGATCGTTGTACTCCTTGGAGCTCGACTTTGATTCTATCGTACATCATTTGTTGCTTGGACTCCTTCTTTTTTGTGATCTCTTCTATAGCTTCATTCAAAGTCGCGAGGAGAAAGCTAAAGTCATCTGGATTGAGCGTGGTTTTCATCTTGGTCACGGTCGCTTTGGATTTCTTCTTAACGAAAGACTTCGAAGGTGACCCTTTTCTTTTCTTTAGAACTTTGACTTCATCTTCCGGTTGTTGTTCAACTTCTTCTATGTCTTCGTCGTCACCTTCTTCATCTGGTGTGATGGAAGTTATCCTTATAGAACGGCTATCCAGATCTTGAGCTTCTTCATTTTTCTTCGTCTCCTTTGTCTTCTGCGTCTTCTGTGTCTTACTGGGCCCAAGTGTGTCCTATGCAGCTTCTAGTCTGCTAATATCTGAAGCATCCGTTGGATCTGCTGCAACGAGGAAGTCTGTCGACCATTCATTGGTAATCTCTTCAAGGTCTTCTTCTATCAATTTATAATAGGACTGCAACTGTTCCTCATGCTCATCAGCGCGTGGAGTTAGGTATATGAAGTGGCAGTCTGTGTTGAACTTCATTAAGGGTTTGAATCTGTGGAGTGTGTTCGGAGTAATGTGAGGTGTGGCTTGTATCATGGTCTTCAACTGGATGTAGTATCTATGAAAGAGAGTATTTGACTGCCATTTTCTATTCATATCTGTCGTGTACCATAATGTACTGAACTTCGCAGACAATGGTTCAAATGATAGGGTTTTAGGAAAAACGACATCCTCTGGCATCTTCCATGCTATGAAGGCAATCAGGATGAGAAGCCAGCTGAAGTGGAACTCATATCCTTGGTCTTGCGTGTCTTTGCAATCCAATTCGAGTTGATCCGCTAAGTACTTCGACCAGTTCATTTGGACTCCTTCTACACATTTTTCTGTGAGATCAACTACAAACCTAGATACTTGCGTCGGTATGTTCTTGCAGACTAACTTTCTTGCGATCATCTGACAGGCGAGGTGCACTGCACCACTGTCAATAGAGGTTACCTTGTAACCTCACGTGCCTTTTTAAACATTTCCATAGGCCTCTTTAATATTTTGTGAAAGAGTGCGATATGTGGTCTTTCCGGGGTAATAGTCTTGCGGGTCAGGGCCCTGCATGCTCAGCCCGGTGATCTGATTGATCAGTGCCAGAACAATCATTATACATCGGTTCAACCAAATATATCCTCCATGGTAGCTCACCAGTAGCAATTTTATGCAAGCATTCACCTCCTAGTGCCTGCCAAAGTGTGGAATCTTCATTACATTAAGTAAGGTGGATTGCGCGAGGTTCATCGTCCATTGTTAAGGGACAATCTTGGAATTCTTTCCCTTTTTCATCGTCAGATACTTGTGTGGAGCAAGCATACTGTAGGCTTTCCGATCACCAAGGTTGAAATCGCAAAATTTCAATGTTGCGAGCTTGGTCTGCTCAGTGTGAACTACACGCACACCCTTCGGTAGGTACGCAATGATCATAGGATAGTCGTAATCTCAGGGCACACTGTCATGGTTGATTTCACCTTTCAAAGGAGGTATGTAAGAGGACAGGATGCTCAGGATCAGTTTGTCATTCGCGATGTCATCTCTATGTTTAGTGTGTTTCTCAGTGGTCTGTCAGGATTGTCCAGGTCGAGCAGTGGATGGAGAAGCTTCTACGCCTCTTGACGATGAGGCTTGGACTCCAGTGGACATTCCTCTTTCCAGCATAACTCTTTCGGTTCTTAAGCTAGCGAGTAATTCTCTCACCGATTCTTCTGCTGCGCTAAGCTCGTCGGACATGTAAGCTCAGGATCACTTTCTTAGGTTTTCAATGGGATGAAGGTACCGTAATGGAGTAGAGAGCAAGGTGGGGTAGTCACTCTTCCACAATGCGGGTATTCTGTTAGCTCAAGTTCTCAATTGGAAAAAGTGTCTTATGGGCATGGCCCGATGGAATAAGTAAGTAAAGATGTAACAGACTGCTTGCAATGGATAGGAGGGTCCATTAACTCTTGATCTGTCCATTATGGCATAGTCTAACGGTCAGGTAACAGGTCATAACTTTCTTTCGAGCCATTCGGGCCATTAGCGGAACGGGTATATCGTCTTCTAACGGCTATATTACTTCAACATGGCGAAGTGTCATATGTCATTGTTCTTCTATCCCGGCGAAGCTCAAATTCTGCATGTTTTCCTTCTGTGGGGTTTCTTCTGGAACGTTCTATAATTTCTCCAACTTCGCTTTCTTCTTCATGAGTTTTCTAGCCTTCTTCCCAGTGAGCTTTGTCTCAGTCACCCTTTTTTCATTCTGATTATTTTCTTCTCTTGGCATGGTAACTTCGCAGTGCTGATATTCTTTCTTTAGATCCACGAGTATTACTTGTCCCACATATTTTTCAGTCCTCTGTAGTTCTTCTAGCATTCTGTCAACTTCGTCATCCAAGTTCCTGGGGTCAAGAACCCTTCATCTGTTCTCCCGTTCTTCATTCAACTGTGCGATCCTTCTAGTCATGAAGTCTCTTAACTCTTATCTCTGTTGTTCTAGGTCCTTTTCTGCTTCCTATTTTCTGGCTTGATCTTTCTCAATCCAAGGTTTACCAAGTAACATAGTAACCAGGGCAGTGTCCTCCACGAACTTAACAATCTCAAAATCTTCTTCTGTCAAATCTCCATGAGCATTCATAGATATCTGAGTGAGATCTCCACATAGGTTTACCAGCTTTCCTCTGAATAAACCTATTCCTCCTAATGAAGGGGTCATGTCAGGTCTTCCTATAGCTTTCCAGGTTCCTTTTGTCATAATGTTCACCTGTGTTTCTTCATCCAAAACACAGTCAATGTCGAAGTGTCCTATTCTCACTTCGATCTATTCTTTCTTCTTGAAGATCTTTGATAGCCTAACATGTTGGTGGTCATTCAAGGTATCTCTCGTCTGTAGAAATATCTTTTCTGATTCTTTATGGGTTTCTGCTATAATCTTGGTCTCTTGATCTCCTGCTTACTCTATATTCATCTTTTCAAGCCTAGCAATCATTCTAGGGAAATCCAGTACTTCATGGTCCATAGCCTTCCAACAAAGACAATTGGGTCTTCACCCAAGGCATTCCTTAGCTAGATGTTCGGGCCTTCTGCAATTGTAACACAGAGTTAATCTTCTCTTTCTCTTCAATAATCCCCACTTTTGCATGTACTATGTGCTAGGATCATAACGGTTAGCCTACAAAAATTTCTTTCTAGGATCTTGCATCCATTGGTTAGTCCCAAAAAAAATTATATGCATAGGTAGAACATATCTATCATTATTCTTATCAGATCTATTCATATCAAACTTTCTTTCATCTATTAATGCCCTATTTTTGAAGCTAGGACAGAATCTATCAAACATACCTAGATCCATGCTTTAGAAACAAAAAATTTCACTTATCTTACTTCTACAGAGCATAAAGCTTCCAGATCTAAGACTTTTAACTATTCTTACCTTTATCAAAGCACAAAGCTTACAGATCTTACCTTTTTCTTGCAGATTTGACCTCTTTCTTTGCAGATCTGACTTCTTTTTCTTTAGATTTGACCTCTCTTCTTTAGATCTGACCTTTCTTTCTTGTCACAAAGTTTCACAAGTCAAACAGAATACTGCGCACTAGGGCAACAGATCTACGCACAGAGCTTATTTCGCACAAAGATTCTTCTTCTTCAGTTCCCAGCAATCACAGTTCCAGGTCCCAACAACAGAACCATTTTTTGGCACAGGGGCAGACCCAGGGTTCAACGCTCAAGAGCGCACCAACAAAGCCCTAAATACTAGCCCTTTCGGCAGCACCTGCGAAGCAGATGAAGTCTCACCCAAGGTAGAGGCAGGGGTGGTTGCAAGACTAAGGTATCTGCAACCTTAGCTAGGACAAAGATCTGTGATTATCCTGCTTAAAGTGCACTTAGCATCGGTTATTTCCTAACATTCATTCATTAATACACTTCGTAGAAAGCATAGAACAACACAATAATTACTCAAATCTAGCACTTAGCAATGATAACTAGGTTACACTCAATAGATTAAGCACTTAGCATCTTATGTATCATAACTAGCATGCATTCATATCTCATAAGCACAAAGCATCAATAAATCTATCTAAACATATTAGAGCACTTAACAAGAGAGAGACAAACACATTAGCACAGTACACAGAGTTACCGTGGTTCACCCCCACCCTGAGGCTACATCCACAAAGTCTTCTTTATATTATCTTGGTCAAGCAGTTACAGCACTAAGCCTCTAAGATCCCACCCCACATAGGACAAGAGATCTGTGTATCTCACTAGATCCTCTTTCCCTGGGTAGATCCAAGCACTAAGCCTTCTCACACTCTGGCACTCAGCACTTATTACAGCACGCACAAAGCTCTTACAATCACACAGACTTTTGATCACATAGATCCAACTTATGCACTAAGTCATTGACTAGACAGGGCCTACTTTCTTACATGTCCTAGACCTCTATTTATACATAGAAAAAGGCCTAAACAAGGGCCTACATCCCTTTCCCATTACAATATTCCAAAAAAACCCAAAAAGGTTCCACAAAAAGTGGCGAGATCCCGTGATCTTTGCTTCGCTATGCACTTCGTCTTTGATAGGTAGTCGAAGTACCAAACGGTCAACTATGACCAAGTATTCCTCAAAACTTGGTCAAGGGCCAACAGGAGGTGCTAGGGAGGACTGTTGTCCTCATAGTTTCAAGTGGGTGCTTGAACACAAGGAGTTGTAGCTTCCATCTGGTTGCAACCAGAAAAACCAGGGTGGTAGGGTGGTGCAAGGGAGAACTGATGTTATTTGTTATGCAGGTTTGTGCATGCGTGACTAGAATTTGGTGCTTCCATCTAGTTGGTGCTGGAACATTCATGGAGTTGGTGCTTCCTTCTAGTGGGTGCTAGAGAAATCAGAGAGTTGGTGCTCTCAGCAAGTTGCAGCTTGCAAAACAGAGGTGGTAGCCTCACAATGAGTTGGTGCTCATAAGAATGATAATGTACAGAAAAAAAAAAAAAGATTACTTATCATATCAAGAAGAAGAGGTTTTTCCCTTTATGGGTGTTGGGCCCAAGATATGATCACTTTTATGACGGTTATTATACACTTTTGCCACATGTACATATGCGTTTTTCATCTTTTAAAGGAGCTTTTTGAAGAATTTTATGATAAAACAGTATGATCAGCATAAGGTACGTGTAATTCATGTTTAATGATTGTATCAAGTGTAATTCATCATGTTTTATGATTTCCAAGAGCTAATTCACATTTTTCTGGTGTTACAGGGCAAAAACGTACTACGTTTCTAGTTCAATCACTTGATCTGGCACTCATTCTGGCACTCGATCCGACACTCCGTCTAGCACCTCTTCCTGCACAAAAACGGAGGGCGATTTTGCGGTTATGGTATTGGCAGCTAGTGGGGGGAGAATCAGAGACATGGGTTTTGTTCATGCTTATCCCCTCTAGTTACTGAACTCTTGACAACTCGATTTTGGGTTGTTATGGTGGGTGATTATTGGCTAGCTTTGTTTCGGCAGTTAGGGAACCATTAATGAAATTTGCCAATTTTAGAAGTGGTTCGAACCTTCTATGCTCGAACACTTGGTCTGTAAACATTATAAATACCACCATGGTGGTCAGATAATTGTTAAGCAGTAGAGGGAGTTGTGTGTTAGAGCCAAAAATGATTTTGGCTCTGTTTTTGCATTTTTCAATTGCAAGAATTGTATAAAATTGTGTTTTTGCGTTTTAATGGTGAATTCATTTTGTTGAGCTCATGGTGTGCTTTTACGGAGTGAACACGACTTGCTAGGGGGCCCACCAGCAGTCTGGTAACTCTTCCATGTGTTGTTTGTACATTTCATAGCTTAGGCATCTCTCTTTTTCATTTCCTGTACATGTATTGCTATCTTTTTTCTGTTATATAATTTGTTGTTGTAGCTTAATGATTTGGTTCTTTTGCAGGTTAGTATAAAGGCGTGTGTTAATATGCATTGATTTGATAGATAGAGACAAATTTGCAAATTCATCTACTAAGCCCATGTGCAAGTAGATATTAGATTACATTTTATTCATGCTTTTGAAATTTGATTTAAAATAAGAATTAAAACAGAGTAGAACAGAGTTTTAGTTTATGTTTTCTTTAACCAAGGCTTCGGTGGATGGATAGGGTTAGTTTCAGTTTTTATTTCCTATTCAATTGTTAATTAGATTTTGCTTAATTAGTTGTTGATTAATGTATTCATTAGTTTACTTTGTCATGCTTTAATTTATGTTTTAAGCATTTTCCTTATTACATTTTGAATTGTTAAAATAGAGCTAGTTTAGTTTATGTTATGTAATTTCTTGCCTAGAATTAGATTGCAATTGTAGTTCTTAGTTAATGAATGAGTTTAGGTTTGAAATTTGCTTATGTAGAATAGAAGTATAATGATGATCTTGTTATGTTGTTGATGGTTAATAAATGAACATGCAGTGTATTTAATATTGTTTTTGTCTTCACACAACCACCAGCATTATATTTGAATTGTCATAGGTTAAAGACAGTTTCTTGCTTTCATAGCTTAGAAAATAGTTTTATTGTTGTTGTAGGATAGATAGACTTTTCTTTGATAGATTAGATAGTAGTTTGTTTATCATAGATTAAGAATTAGTTTTTAATCTTTCTTTCTTTCAATAGAATAGATTTTCTTTCATGCATTGCATTGAGCATTTAGATTTCCTTTCATGCATTAGAAATAGTTTTGCATTAGGCATTTAGTTCACTTGCCTCTTAGGCTAGATAGTTGTTCAATTGAGAAATTTTACTTGCAGTAGTTAGTTGCCTTTGCTTACTTGTCTTTTGCTTTAGTAGGTTATTTAGGTGCCTTTGCTTACTTGTCTTTTGCTTCAGTAGGTTAGTTAGGTGTCTTTGCTTACTTGTCTATTTTCTTTAATAGGTTAGATAGGTGTTTTTCCTTACTTGCTTATTTATTTTCTTTCATAGGGTAGTTGTTCATTGAATGTAGGTTGGCAAGTTAAAAAAGTTTGCTTTTGTCATTTGCTTATTATGCTTAGTAGTTTTCTTTTGCTTATCGTTAAACTAGTTTGCTTTACATAGAGTTTTCATTTGCTTTCTTAGGAACTATCCATCGACCCTTGGCCCAAAAGTACTTAGGTTACCTAGTTTCATTTTTCTTAGTAGGGTTTGCTCATTAGATAGCTTTGCTTGAGTAGATTAGCCTTAGATAGTTGCCTTCCTTAGTTAGACTATACTCCTACTAGCCTTCTACCTTTGGCATATATTTTTCTACAACTCTAAGTTTACTTCGAGGTTGACAATTTAATTAAGGGTTTTTACTATGTTTTTAGTACATATAGAACACCCATCATTTTTGGCGTTGTTGTCAGTGAGTTGTCTCAAGGTAAGAAGTAGTTAGGAAATAGATCATCCTTGGACCTTAGCATTAGCTTGGTGGTAGGGGAACTTTAAGACGAGAAGTAAGAACTTGCGCATCTGCTATAGCAGGTTCCCCCAAACCCAATGGTTGTTTTTCTTTTTGTTTTTGTTTTCTTTCATGAATAGACCTAGAAACCAGATGGTAGATTTTCTCTTTTGTTTTTACTTCTTTCATGAATAGGCCTAGAGACCCACAAGGTAGATACATTAAATCAAAATCAGACCTTTCAACTAAGGTTCCTTCTGATCTCTTTGGGGGAAGGAACGTTCCACTCATAAACTCCACGTTCTGATACTAAAAAACAGGAGTTAGCTCAATCCAAAGAGCTAAAGCGGTCTCTAAAGAGACTAAAACAGGGATCACTATAGAACAAGAAATTGAGGCATTAGTAATAGTGGGATAGGAGGCAAGACCACTCAAGCCTTTCGCAGAACCAAACAATACAACCTTTGTTTTCTTACCACCATCAGGAGATCCTAACTTTGTGGACATTATCTTTGTGTGAACCAAGTTTTATCAAATGGAAAGATGAAATCAGAAGCAACTTTTAGCCTGAGGGAACTTTCTCAAATCCTAGCAATAGATGAGATCTCTTCTTCTCAAGAAGAACACATCTTGACAATAGAGAAGAACTTGAACACCTCTCCAGAAATATTAGAAGAATCAAGGTCCTATGAGCTACAAAGTGATTTTCCTTTCCAAAATGTAAAGGAAACTGAGAAATTATGGACTACACCTAGTAGAGAGCAATCATTAAGACCTGAGATTGAGGAGTTCTCAACATCCATCTCAACAGATCCTTTATGTACTTCAGAAATCAATCATCCAAAAGAAGAGGATTTGCATAGCATGATGAAGGAGAGCATAGAAATTACTGTTGATAAACATCAAGATTACATTGAAATTTAGTTTCAAGAGGTCATCAGGCCACAATACTCTTCTCTTCTTCAACACCTTCTGATGCCAAAACAAGTAGGTTGGTTGGTTCTTCAAATCTAGGTAATCACTGCGGTAAATTTTTCATATATGGATATGAGTATGTTTCTTATCTTGCTCCGCACATGGTTACATTGGAAGAGATCTTACACTTGAATAAATATTTTCCCTTTCTTTTTAGGTAGGGTAGGATAGTAAATAAAAGCTCCATATTGTTAGTTTAGTTTAGAGTCTAATGCAGCCTCGTTTTACATTTTTTTTTAAGAACTATGAGATGCATGTTCCTATGACTTGATCTCATTGATCTCATTAGTTTACTATATTTTAGAGTGTGGTTTTTGTAAACAGTTTTAGAGATATTTGTAGGTATTTATTTCACCAGGAGTAGACAGTTTCAAGGAGATATAAAAGAAGAATTTTTTCTTCAAAACATTGCTATACTTGAACCTTGTTGTCTGCTAAGCATCAAATGAATAATGAATTGTTGTAATTAGCCATATTTTTGCAAAGACTTTCATCTTCTTTTTCTCAAGGCATCTTAAATAGCAATTGCTCTTAAACCTTCACCACCATATAAGGAAGTGACACCGTAACCATCAAGCTTAGAGGTCTCTCGTACAGTTTTTCCAAGAAACCTAAGTAAGTGAGTCAAGTGTCTTTATCAAAGAGTAACAAGGAGGTCTAATTAGCGGTTAGTCATGGAAACGTCACAATAACTACAAAGGAAAAAAGTAAGTTGAGCCTAGAGATGCCTTTATGTTCTTTCTCAATGGGACCATCCACTACACACTAAATAGCTTGATTATATCATATCTTTAGATAGTCCACGTCCTCTTAAGTACCCCTTACATCGGGACAATCACTAAGTAATATAATGGAAAGTCATCCTCTAACATAAATATCATCCCAATTGAAAAAAAAAAAGAGAAAGAAAAAGTTGTTTTCAAAGTTGTTCCCCCATCTTCTTGCATAAGAAATATTATACTAAAATCTTAAAGGATGGAAGGCCAGTCTCTGAGGGTTTAAGAGGCTAACCCGCTGGGATACTGAAAAGGTCTGTTGGCAGCGGGTACCGGACTATGGTATGACTAGGTAAACCTGTCGGAGTACTGAACAGGCTTGTTGGCAGCAAGTCATTCTACCTAGCGAGGATGGTAATCTACCAAAAATAAATAATAAATTTAAATGTGTCCTGATGTACGACATTACTTGCAGACAAAGATGACATAAAGTATGTATGGTTAAGCTAAGGTTAATGAACTCTATGAACTTGCCATTGGGAGCTAACTCTGAGACTATCTTGAAACTCTCTTGCCTACCTCTTCTTATCTATATATAGGATCTCTTATCCTATAGGTGGGGCCATCTTCTAACCGTCTTGTCAGACCAATCTGTGAAATTGTATCTTTACACTTGAAATACTATAAATCTTCGTCTATTGGGGGATATTGACTGGTTTCCTATACTTTTGATTGTGAGGTGTCACAATACTTAGGTGTGGAGGAGGGGTTCATGAGTTGACAAATGATCATTGCCTAAAGAAGTAAATCTTTGTAAAAAATTTGTATTATTTTCATGATACAGGTTATTACATCAGCAGTCATTTTATATTGAAGTGCTAAACTCCTGTGTGCTATAAATTGTTGTATATGTCCTTAACAGACCACTCTGTTGGTTTATTTTTGTTACAGGTTGTTCATTGTTACAAGTTTTTCATTGTAGGTTTGACATTACATGTTATATGGAAGAGGATTGAGTGAGCATGGTGGAAAAATCAACAACAATGGAACATTCTTAGCCTGCCTCAACTCCTATTTACTATGTTCATGGCCTCTGAGGAATCAATTGCCTCAACCACAAATATCCCAAGAGTTGGAGACCATTGATTTAACCACCACCAGTTTCCAAGAGCAAGCTATAACAGGGTTTTCAAAACTGAATTTCAGAACATCTATGGAGCCAAGGGATACTCCAAGGAGTGGATAAAATAGGATTTAATCAACCCTCTCATAGTCATCACCAGATTGATTACATGTGAAGGTAGATATTCCGTCTTTAAATCCTGTCAATTTTGATTATTAGCTCACTTTCAATTCAATAAGACATTGTAACTTTCCCTTTTACTTCTTGAAGAGTCTAGAGAAGATGTCTTCCCAAGTGAGGAAGGATTTAACCAATCCCCATCACAACCTATTTCACCATGACCTTATCAAACTACTTGTCTTAGCCGAGTTGGAAAAATAGGAGAAAATGTGGGATGAGTTCATTTACCAATTTGCAAACCCTCATCTTACAATCAAGACTAGCATGAAGACTCTTGATCTAGGGACTATTACTCCACCCAAACCCTCATGCTCAAGCTATTCCTTTACCGGACCAAAAGTCCAAGAAACTTGTTGATACCCTTGCAGCCTCATCAGGAAAAATTACCAAGAAGCCTATTGCTAATTCATGGCATGAGGATGTGCCATATCTTCGGTATGGGGGGAGTTTCCTGAGCTAAAAATTCTAAGCATTGCCCATTTGTATAGAAAACCCATGAGAAGAGGAAGTAGGATTTCTGTCAAAATTTTGTCATACTGGATTTTTACAGAGTATTGGGATATTATATCAGCAGTTGTTTGTATTGGTATGCTAAATTATCTAATGTTGACATCATTGTGTGTGTTATAAGCTCCTGTTCATTTTTATGTTTATTCTATAGAAGACTACTTATACTTAACTACTCTTTGTGACAAATACAGAGTGATTACAACTGCTAAATACTTACTGTCATCTGTATTCCAAGCTTATGAAAAGAGGATTAGTTGTTTGAATTGTTACATAATAATGACAGGAAATAACAATTCTCTTGTTCTCCATGCCTACCAGTACAAACCAAGCCTCTTGTTAGTATCTGTCAGTTCTGTCAATCATGAGTGATCAAATTTACTCTTTCATGTGATTGATAGGGTTATTAGGTCAAATTGTTATATTTTCAAAATAAAATTTTACATATATTGGTTGTAAAATTGTCATTGGTGTGTCTAGGTGTCATTACTACTCCCTCCACTCATCCAAGGTCATAAATTCTCATCATGGTCATGTCATCCTTCCTTGTCATAAATTTTCAAATGATTGTCTTGGTCAAAGTTCTACTTAAAAATTGGTTTTTGAATTAACGAAGATGAATTTGAAAAAAGTGAAAGATTTTTTTTTCAATAATAGACCAAGAAACAAAAACCTCCGTCATTTTATGCACAGGTGTTATTGTTTGAGAGAAATCCCCCAAATACAGTCACTATAGGAGGGTTTCTGCACATTTGGACAGCTTGATTCGAAGTTAGTTTTTCAGAGGTTTGGAGAAGGAATTTGTAGTGCTTGATGGTTCCATTGTGTAGAAGACATCATAAAATTTCCACCCATACCATTTTCATCCCAAAAATCCTCTGGGAAGGCCTCCAAAATCTCTATCAAAGAGCACATTGCGCTTCTACAAGTTTTGAGTAACCAACTTCAAGCTGGGATTCTAAGCAAATGGGAAAGTAATTTTGAAACCCGAAGGATTTTTTTGTTCATAAAATACCAAAATACAATAACTTCTCTCAGTTTTTGAATATACTTTATGGTTTGGGATATGTTCTATCATCTTAGAGGCCTATGCTTTCAAAAAATAAAACACTCTGTTTTTTTCCTGTTATAGTCATATTTTATTTTTGTGTTTTTCTAACAATAGGGAATGAATTTTTGAAAACCAAGAGAGGTTTTTATCAAAGACATATTAAAAAACAATAACCTCTCTCAGTTTTTAAATATACGTTATGGTTTTGGATATATTCAATTCTCTTAGAGGCCTAGTTTTTTAGGAAATAAAACACTCCGTTTTTCCTGTTTTAGTCGTGTTTTCTTGGCGTGTTTTCTTAACAAATGAAAGTGAATTTTTGAAAAACAAGAGAGTTTTTTGTCAAGGACATATTCAAAAACAAAAACCTCTCTCGGTTTTTACACAAGTTTTATTGTATTGCAGTTATAGGTGTCACTTTGATACCTATTTTTCACAAGTTTGCCAGGCCAAAATTATTGCGCTTATGAGAAGTCACTTTTGGAACTAATTTTGCAGAGGTAAAACTATTGTTTTTCATGGTGTAAATGATCAAGGGTATAATATACATCTCAAGGCTTCCTCACATGTCATCAGCAGCCTCCAAAAACTCCAAACCCTCCAGTTCAAACTTAGAGAGCATGAAACACTGAGTTGCCATTTACATCAGGATAACGTTGTCCTACAAGCCAAGATGAATTCTCTATAGTGTTAGGTTGATGATATTAACTGCCACCAATAATAGTATCTAGATGCAATTGAAACACCACGAAAATCCTAAGTCAAAATTCACCAGGCAAGAGGGAGAAGCTTCTAAAGCTAATCCACCCCCTCCTTCGCAAGTTTAGTCATAAAGGGCAATTTCTTTTTCTTTGCAGTGGGACCTGCAAAATCTTAGGTGTGGGGGTAATGTTGGGCCCAAGATATGATCACTTTTATTACGGTTATTATACACTTTTGCCACATGTACATATGAGTTTTTCATCTTTTAAAGGAGCTTTTTGAAGAATTTTATGATAAAACGGTATGATCGGCATAAAGTATGTGTAGTTCATGTCTAATTATTGTATCAAGTGTAATTCATCATGTTTTATGATTTCCAAGAGCTAATTCATGTTTTTCTGGTGTTACAGGGCAAAAATGCACTACGTTTCTAGTTTCGTCACTTGATTCGGCACTCGATCTAGCACTCCATCCAGCATCTCTTCCTGCACAAAAACGGAGGGCAATTTGGCGATTATGGTATTGGCGGCTAGTGGGGGGCGAATCAAAGACATGGGTTTTGTTCATGCTATCCCCTCCAGCTACTGAACTCTTGACAACTCGATTTTGGGTTGTTATGGTGGGTGATTATTGGCTAGCTTTGTTTCGGAAGTTAGGGCACCATTAATGAAATTTGACAATTTTAGAAGTGGTTCGAACCTCCTGTGGTCGACCACTTGGTCTGTAAACATTATAAATACCACCATGGTGGTCAGATAATTGTTAAGCAGTAGAGGAAGTTGTGTATTAGAGCCAAAAACGATTTTGGCTCTGTTTTTGCATTTTTCAATTGCCAGAATTGTATAAAACTGTGTTTCTGCGTTTTAATGGTGAATTCTTTTTGTTGAGCTCGTGGTGTGCTTTTAGGGAGTGACCACGACTTGCTGGAGGGGGCACCAGCAGTCTAGTAACTCTTCCATGTTATGTTTGTACATTTCATAGATTAGGCATCTATCTTTTTCATTTCCTGTACATGTATTGCTATCTTTCTTCTGTTATATAATTTGTTGTTGTAGCTTAATGATCTGGTTCTTTTGCAGGTTAGTATAAAGGCGTGTGTTAATATGCATTGATTTGATAGATAGAGACGAATTTGCAAATTCATCTACTAACCCCGTGTGCAAGTAGATATTAGATTACATTTTATTCATGCTTTTGAAATTTGATTTAAAATAAGAATTAAAACAGAGTAGAACAGAGTTTTAGTTTATGTTTTCTTTAACCAAGGCTTTGGTAGATGGATAGGGTTAGTTTCAGTTTTTATTGCCTATTCAATTGTTAATTAGATTTTGCTTAATTATTTGTTGATTAATTTATTCATTAGTTTACTTTGTCATGCTTTAATTTCTGTTTTAAGCATTTTCCTTATTACATTTTGAATTGTTAAGATAGAGCTAGTTTAGTTTATGTTATGTAATTTCTTGCCTAGAATTAGATTGCAATTGTAGTTCTTAGTTAATGAATGAGTTTAAGTATGAATTTTKCTTATGTAGAATAGAAGTATAATGATGATCTCGTTATGTTGTTGATGGTTAATAAATGAACATGCAGTGTATTTAATATTGTTTTTGTCTTCACACAACCACCAGCATTATATTTAAATTGTCATAGGTTAAAGATAGTTTATTGCTTTCATAGCTTAGAAAATAGTTTTATTTTTGTTGTAGGATAGATAGACTTTTCTTTGATAGATTAGATAGTGGTTTGTTTATCATAGATTAAGAATTAGTTGTTAATCTTTCTTGCTTTCAATGAAATAGATTTCCTTTCATGCATTGCATTGAGCATCTAGATTTCCTTTCATGCATTGCATTGAGCATTTAGATTTCCTTTCACACATTAGAAATAGTCTTGCATTAGGCATTTAGCTCACTTGCCTCTTAGGCTAGATAGTTGTTCAATGAGAAGTTTTACTTGCAGTAGTTAGTTGCCTTTTCTTCCTTGTCTTTTGCTTTAGTAGGTTAGTTAGGTGCCTTTGCTTACTTGTATTTTTCTTTAGTAGGTTAGTTAGGTGTATTTGCTTACTTGTGTATTTGCTTTAATAGGTTAGATAGGTGATTTTGCTTACTTGCTTATTTACTTTCTTTCATAGGGTAGTTGCTCATTGAATGTAGGTTGGCAAGTTAAAGAAGTTTGCTTTTGTCATTTTCTTATTATGCTTAGTTGTTTGTTTTTTCTTATCGTTAAACTAGTTTTCTTTACATAGAGTTTTCATTTGCTTTCTTAGGAACTATCCATCGACCCTTGGCCCAAAAGTACTTAGGTTACCTAGTTTCATTTTTCTTAGTAGGGTTTGCTCATTAGATAGATTTGTTTGAGTAGATTAGCCTTAGATAGTTGCCTTCCTTAGTTAGACTATACTCCTACCAGCCTTCTACCTTTGGCATATATTTTGATACAACTCTAAGTTTACTTACCCCGGGTTGACAATTTAATTAAGGGTTTTTACTGTGTTTTTAGTACATATAGAACACCCATCAATGGGTTTCCTCAGGAAATATTTGTTTCTGTATATTTCATGTGTGTGATTGATGTTGAATATTCTACTACCTACCTTCCTGCATTATTTTGATTGTCATTGAATGATCTGTAAAGAGTTTAAAATAATTATAATTGTTTAAGCACGGTGTCAACTGATTCACCCCCCTCCCCTCTCAGTTGTCCAACAATTGGTATCAGAGCCAACCTTTTTTATCTAAGGGTAGATCATAGAGCTTAAACATGACTAGTTGTGAAGGAACATCAACCAACAAGGCCCCTCTATTCAATGGAACAAACTTTTCCTTCTGGAAAGTTAGGGTGAGAACCTGCATAATGGCTTTAGGTGCAGATTTATGGGATGTGGTAGAGATTGGTTATGTAAAGCCAGTTGTACTAGCTAATAAGGATGACAAGCTAGAATTCAACTTTAGCATTAAGGCTATGAATGCTATTCTGAGTAGGCTTGCAGAAGCATAATTTGTAAAAGTTATGCACTTAGAAACTGCCAAAGACATGTCGGACAAACTCATTAGCAGTTATGAAGCTATTGAGAAGGTAAAGGATGCCAAGCTTCAAACCTACAGAGTACAGTTTGAACAACTACAGATGAAAGAAGATGAAACTATTGGAAAGTACTTTCTGAGAGTTGAAGAACTAGTAAATGCAATCAAATCTCTTGGTGAAAAAATTGAGGAAGCCTCATTAGTTCAGAAAATTTTGAGATCTCTGCCAGATAGATTCAACCCAAAGGTCTCTGCTATAGAAGAACTTAATGATCTAAAAGCTTTGGCCTTTGATCAACTTCTAGGAACGTTGACTGCATATGAAATGAAGATAGGTAAAGATAAATACAACACTAGAGAAGCTTTTTTTAAAGCAGATAAGAATGAGGAATCTGAGCTTGATGAAATTGAAGAAAAAATTGTGAGAAGACTAAAGAAAGGATCAGGCAAGTATCAAGGCAAGTTGTCCTTCATATTTTTTTAACTGTGGAAAGATAGGTCACTTTTCATCTAAGTGTCCACACAAAAAGAAGGACCAAAACGTTGAAGGTGAAGAGAAGTACAAATCCAAAAGATTTACCAAAAATAAAAGTTTATATGTAAACAATGATGACTCTTCAGAAGACACAAATAGTGACTCCTCCTGTGATGATAAGGTAAATGACTTTGTGTTTATGGACAAAGAGGATTATGATAATAAAATCACATGAAGTGATGTTAATGATGAAGAAGTTGTGGTTGACTTGGAAGGAGAGCTGATTAGCACTTTGGAAGAGATTGACAGACTCAGGCTTAAGAAGAGAAAGCAAAAACAATTGTTGATATAGTTCGAGAAAGGTAGTAAAAAACCTGATGAAGACTTTGCCCTGCTAAAAGTGGAATTAGAAGAGGCAAAGAAAATAGAGGAAATTCTAAAACAATAGTTATCAGAGAAGAAGGAAAGGTGTGAAACTCTCAAAGAAGAAGCAGTGAAAACTAGGAAAGATTTGGAGAAGTTTCAAGCCTTGTATCACCAGAATCTATCAAGCATCAAAGCCTCAGAAGGATTAGCCACCATTTTGAATCAGAAAAGGAATCCAAAGCTGAAAATTGGTTTGGGTTATGAAGAGGGATCAAGTAGCGGTCATCCAAACAACAAAGAATCCATCAAGTTTGTCAAATCTACAACAAATGAAAACAGCAAACCTTCAGACACAAAGGAAGATAATCAGTCATCAAGGAGGAGTAAAAGAAAAGGTTCCAGAACTAATGAACAGCCAATGAGTAGAAAATGTTGCAACAATCACTTTGACGTATTGAAAAATGAGCTCAAATGCTATAATTGTCATAACTTCGGCCACAAAGCTGCAACCTGCCATCTGAAGAATTACAAAGAAGATCCAAGGATAAATCTCTTAGCTAGAAAGGCTAGCACATGGAAAAAGAAAGATAGTGGAAAATGCGGTCTAGTACTTTCAACTCAAAAACAAAAGAACTCCTGGAATATAGACAGTGGATGTTCCAAGCACATGACTAGAGAAAAGGATAAGGTTCTTCCTATAAGTAAAATAAAAACAGGAAATGTGATCTTTGAAAATGACGAACCAAGTAAAATCAAGGATAAAGGGATGGTAAGCCTAAGCAAAGACAAAGGAGATTCTCAGGATGATCTGCTTGTAGATGATCTGAAACATAATTTGCTCAGTATAAGTCAAATTTGTGACAAAGGTTGTGAAGAGGTTCACGTCCAAAGATTGAAAGGTGAAAAATGTAAACTCATGACAAGTGGTGTCTAAAGGCATAAGGACAGATAATGATGTTGATATTGAATCCTCCCATGCATGAAAAGAAGAAGTAGAAGAAGAATCATGTCATAAGATGGAAGCAAAAGTTGTGAATCTTAGAAAGAAGGTTGAAAAGTCAAATACCCAAATCAAGTTCTTGAAGAGTTCCATGATCCTGGATGAGATCTTAGATAGTCAGAGATCACAAAATGACAAATCCGGTCTTGGATACAATAGGGAAGAAATCAATACTTCTAATAATTCTAACACGGGTCCTTCATTTGTAAAAAGGGAAAGAAGGTATGACTCGGGTTCCTCGGGTTCAAAGAATGAAATCAATACTGCAATATTTAGAAGATCAGATCAAGGAAGACATCCAAAAGCTACGCATACACCTCAAAGTAAGTTTAGACGAGAGATGCCTTCATGGATGAATCAAAGGAGGTATGAGAGTGTTTGTAACAGTTTTTTCTTGTGATGAATATGGTCATAAAAGACTTGGATTGTAGGCATCATGGAAGAAAAATAAATTGCAGTAATAGAAGATCATAGAACAAAGCTCAAGAAACCAAGACACTCACAGATGTATATAACAAAGACTAAACAAGTGAACACGCATGAAGTTAATTATTGCAAAATAAATTGCAGTCATGTGACAAGCATAGTATAAATCTTCTCGGACGACTTTAGAGCTATGGACAGTAAAGAATCATCTTGGATAAAGACGAATACATATGGTTAGAGATCGATGAGAATCAATGGGCACATCTAAGGGTTGTTTGAAAAATACGAGCTACAATTGTGCAGTGTTCCAGTAAGACAGCAGCATCATTATGATGTACAAAATGATATACATGACATCCTATATAAATAACAAGAGGAGAGATCTTGTCAGGGAAAGATAACCTTTTAAAAACAAAGGGGGAGAACAGTCAGAAGCAGAGAGAGAAGAGTGACAAGGGGAGTCATTCAGTTATGGCAAGAAAAGGTTGATGAAGGAGTCCCAGAAAGAGAGGTGAGCATTATTGAAGTGTGCTACAGAGGACGTAACTAAAGATGAAGATGAACAGGTATAAGAATCAGAAGGAGAAAACTCTGAGTTAGATACAAATACTCTGCAGGACTCAAATAAGAGAATCCATCCTGTCAGGGGGAGTATGTATTGGTTGAATATCTGATACCTCTACACAGTATTGCAATAGCTCAGGGGGGGCATGTTTTCTTTGACATTGATGTCAAAGGGGGAGAAAAGGTCTGGTCTGAATGATACAGTTGGAGGTCTAAGCAGAATAGTGCAGTTGTTCAGGGTTTCCATCAATGCCAAAGGGGGATATTGTTGGCATGTTTACAAGCAGAGTGTGCTTGTCATTGATGGAAAGAACAGCAGTGATGTTGGCAAATTTATAGGCAGAGTGTACTTGTCATTGATGGCAAGATCAGAGTGTGAATCAATGGAAAAATGGGAACAATGTAAGCTCAAGTGAAGAAGCAAACAGTGTGCAATCCAATCTCAGAGAGGAATAGTACAAAGTTGCACGCAGAGCACAAGTGTGTGCTAGGACCAAGGTTAACTCCATTACCAACAGTCAGGAGAGATAGCGTTCTCAGAAACGCAGATGAGACCCAAAGTCATCAGGACTTATAGAACCTTTGACACTTAGATATTCTTCCAAGTCGGGAGGATGCGTAAGCTCAAGAGGAGGAGCAACAGTGGTCGTTGGATCATCGATCCAGAATACTCGATGTCCGCTAGATTAAAGTCCAGACGGGAGGAGCGCACAGAGGAGGAGATTAGACCTTGGCTGTTGGATCGGAGTGCGAAGGACCAGAAATGGTTAGATCCAGTGGAGTTGCAAGGAGGATAATCCCATGAGTCAGTAAACACTCCAAAGTTGCAAAGGAATCCTGGTCGTTGGAGCCAGAGGACACGTGGCGAGCGATTGGAATTTTGCTGACTCGTGAACTGGAAGAGTCAAAAGTGAGAGTTGGAGGAACTCATGAAATGCAAATTTATGAAATGATATGGACCGTTGGATCACTGAGGATCATGGATCATTGATCTGACACGATGAAGAACAAAGTCCAAGTTCTCGAAGAAGAGATCTAGACCATTGAAATACGAAAGATCGTGGGTCATTGATCTGGAGCAGGTATCGGGAAATCAGGAGTCGAAGAAAGGAGGTGCTCTAACCTTTGAAGTCGTGAAATGTGAAACCATGATTTGATCGCAGCCGTCGATCAGAGAGAGAGATCTCGACCATTGATTTGATATGAAGCATTTCAAAGTTTTGAGAGTTGGGATTTTCGAGGCAAATCACAGCAGGAAATCGTGAAACGCAAAATCACAATTAGATCACAGTCATCGATCAAAGGGAAAGATCGTGGATTGTTGATTCAATGCAATCGTAAGTTTGGGAATCGAAAGAAGGGAGGTGAGACAACCTTCAACATCGCGAATCGCGAAATGCGAAAAGGAGATCTCAACCATTGAATCACGGAGAGATCTGCACCGTGGATCTGGCAAGCATAGTTTCTAAAGTTAGGCCTATGGTCATGGCCATGGTCACATTGATGAAAATAAGGGAGGACATAGCATGTTGCTAAGCTCCACTTCACAAATCGCGAGTTGGGAGATTCAAGGCAACTCGCAGCAGAAGATCGTGAAACGCAAAATCGCAAAGAACCCTAGTTCTTGGCCCCTGGTCACATCATCGGGAGAGAAGGGAAGGAGCTAGCACTGCTAGGCTCCATTTCAGATTTTCACGAGTTTGGAAAACCAAGGTGACTCACAGCTGACCACCCGAAATACGAAATCGTGAAATGAATATTGGTTAGGCATACGGTCACTGTTGATGGTCATGTGAAAGGAAGGGGCTTAGCCAGAAAAGATAAATACCCATTGTGTAGTTTTCTCAGGAAGGGAAAAAGCACCAAAGGGATGAGCGCATGAATTTTTTCTCAGTAACTACTAGAGACGAACTGATTGTAACTACAGAAATCCACTGATGGTTTCAGCTAGAGAATTCGAAGAGGCTGGAAGGTGATTGTCAAAGAAGTTGAAGAGTCTCGAGGTATCTGACAGTGGTATGAAGACTCATCATAGAGACAATTGACAGATGGAAAAGGGTCAAAGACAGTAGTTGCCAGAGAAGTCAAAGAGTCTCGTCATAACGACCATGGATGAAGAACAGACTCAATGTAATCGCCAGAGGGGATGAAGAGTTAGGTGTATGATCTGGCAGAGGACTGGGCATGATAAATATATGCAGAACAGAGAAGAGGAGGTTTATTCTATAGAGAGTTATTCATGTGGGTAAAATCAGGTTGTGTACAGCTGTTGAATCGTACAGAAGAAGCATAGTGCATAGAATAGAAATGAATATCTGAGAGAGGAAGAAAAATTCAAAGTGCGCATGCAGAGACAGAGAAGAAGAACAGAAAGCTTATGAAGATGTGAGAAGGACGACACTAAAGCAAGCAGAGCATAGCAGTGTATCAGAATAGTGATGATATTGGTAAGCCATTGATGAATATTGTATCACTGTAATAGATTCAAGCAAGCAAAGATTTATATTTCAGGGTGCTTGGGAGGTGCTAGGGAGGACTGTTGTCCTCAGAGTTTCAAGTGGGTTATTGAACATAGGGAGTTGTAGCTTCCATCTGGTTGCAGCCAGCAAAACCAGGGTGGCAGGGTGGTGCAAGGGAGAACTATTGTTCTATGTTATGCAAGTTGGTGCCTGCATGACTGGAAGTTGATGCTTCCTTCTAGTTGGTGCTAGAACACTCAGGGATTTGGTGCTTCCTTCTAGTGGGTGCTAGAGAAACCAGAGAGTTGGTGCTCTTAGTAAGTTGCAGCTTGCAAAACAGAGGTGGTAGACTCACAATGAGTTGGTGCTCATAAGAATGATAATGTATAGGAAATAAAGATTACTTATCATATCAAGAAAAAGAGGTTTTTCCCTTTATGGGTTTCCTTAGGAAATATCTGTCTCTGTATATTTCATGTGTGTGATTGATGTTGAATATTCTACTACCCACCTTCCTGCATTATTGTGATTTTCATTGAATGATATGTAAAGATTTTAAGATAAGTATAATTTTTTAAGCATGGTGTCAACTGATTTACCCCCCCCCCCCCTCTCAGTTGTCCAACATATGGTTGGACAGCCTGGCCATTTCAGAACTCGTCAGCAGGATAGAGAGATATTCTCCTTGGGGAATCTCGATGATGATGTAATGAGACACATGGGGGCATCTTTGGCATGTCAGCATCATGAGTCAAGTAATGAATATGTAGCCACCCTTTTTTCAGTGCTAATTTGGGAGAGTATACTAGCTTCTCTCGACCCTGGGGCACTATAGATATATAGTAAGGAAGACATCATACGGATATTGTTGGAGCATGGGACTCCGCAGGCAGTAGTATGGATTGGCAGGGAGGCCAATTTTACTGATTATGGACAAGGCAACATGATTATCGACATACTTTGGCTAGAGGTTTACAATTTTGTGGGCATCGAGATACTTGGTATGAGACCTTCTGAGCTATGTGATGCAGGATTTGGTGCTCTTCTAGAGTAAATGAGAGTTTCATAGACTTCCATGATTGATTCCTTCCATTTTTGGAGGAATTTGAAAGCAAGTCAAGATGAGTATGCTTTGTGGCATGATGGATCTCCTTGGTTGAGGATCAGATATAGAAGCATATCACCTTCTTGGTTAGTCGGGGGTCTGGCTTATGCTAGAGATGAAATTTGGGAGACGGTTTTATGCGAGAGACTCCTTGATGGATGGATATTGTATCTACTTGTTCCAATAGTTGGGGATCTTCAGGAGATTCGTGATGTTGGTATCTTACAGAACTATACTTCGTAGGGCACTAAAGTTTGCATCTCGATATGGGATCTAGGGATTGGAGTGCTTGGTAGTCCAAATTTTGATGATGTCGAGATCTGAGGAGAGTGGTTGCTTCGGGAGTTGATAGAGGATTGGATGCACACGATCATTCTACTCATCAAGAGAATTTGGGTATCATGTATGGTGAGCACTTGGAGGGGCCATGTCTTAAGAAGAGCTTACTACAAGTCAGACAGGTGGATATGGGATCCTGACATCATATATATATTGATTCAATTATTTCTAGAGGACAAGCAATATTCTAACAGTGAGGATTGTAATGTCCCCATTTTTGGACATTATTATGTTACAGAGTGTTATGCCTACTAGAGTAGCCAGATGGGGATGACAGCGAGTTCAAGAGTTATTGAGGGGTTTTATTGGTTTAACAATCCCATTGCAATGATTTTATCTCTCTAATGCAAGATATTGGTGCCTTTAACTATTGGGTTATGGAGTCTTCAAAAGTGAAAGAGATAGGTGTGCTACTTCCTTGGGGGTGTAAGCCCTTTTACTCCCCAAGGCAAGCATAACTAGCTAAGGAAAACCCTAGGAGGGTGTGAACCCTTTTACTCCTCCTAATATTCCTTTATGGAACAAATTATTCCAAGACAAATATGATGGGCTTAGTGGGGTTGTATGCTTTTATACTCCCCAAAATCTTAGCAAATTAACCTTGTGACGAAAAAAATATGAAATTGTTGATTAAAGTTAGTTGTCATTGATGTCAACCCTTGAAGAAATCCCCACAGCACAAAGGTTTGGGTAATGGACCCAAGATTGTTTGATGTAAATATGACTCATTATTGTCTTGTCATGGTTGATAATAAGTAAATATGGATGAACTCCAAAGTGTTCCCCTTATGGTGAAATCCCTCACGGGAAGACGCTTTGCAGAGTAAGAGAACCCATGCTTAATTGTGGAATAATGAGATGAAGGAAAATGCATTTGTCAGGTAAGCTATACTAGATGGATAGTTCTTGTCATTCCATTTCTGGTGGTATGTGGAACGTCACATAAATCTTCACGGTTAGAGAGTTATGGCCATGAGAAGTTGGAGACCCCAGGTTTGGGTAATAGACCCAAGTTTGTTTGATGGATAACGGTATGCGTTATGATATATTTTCATATAATAATATTCTATATGGATAGTACATGTCATTCCATTTCTGGTGGTATGTGTAACGTCACATAACTCCTCAAGGTTTGAGAGTTATGGCCTTACGAAGTTGGAGGACCCTCATATGTCATCTAGAATCCCCAAAAGGTCAAAGTAGTCAAAGTGGTTTAAGAGATTTTAAAAGGTAAATAATAAAGT
>JZKD02S0555674.1:67705-92304 GCA_000966675.3 Picea glauca | reverse complement strand
CTTGGTACATGGTTGGATGCACTTGTTTATGGTACAAGTTGATTACAGGTTATTTGGTATAGGTTGGTGCATGGTTGATGCACTTGTTTATGGTACAGGTTGATTACAGGTTGATGCATGGCTTAGATTTATTGGTACAGGTTTACAGAGGTATATCTCACAGTGACAGGTTGAAAATGGTTCCATCATTCTACTTCTACTTCAAGGCGGTTGGACGGGGCAAGGACAGGTGGTTGTAGCCACCTTCCGGTTGTAGCCGAAGAACATAATGGGTTGTAGCCAGAGAATTGGGGAGTTGGAGCTTCCCTCGGGTTGTAGCCTGAGAAACTAGGGGTTTGGAGCCTCCTTCCAATTACATCTAGAAAACAAAGGAAGTTGGTGTTTCCAATGAATGTAATTCTTCAAGACATATAAGAAAAAGCATTTTGTGGTTTTCTCCCAATTTGGGTTTCCACGTAAAACACTAGTGTATTTTGTATGTGTATGTTTGTTCATTTGTTCATTGCTTATTTACTCTACAATTATTGGAAGATAATCCTTCATTGATATAACACTTGTATTATATGGTTAAAAGGATTAAATTTCTCTATTACTCATTCACCCCCCCCTCTCTGAGTAATCCAACAGCAATAACATGAAAGATTCCTTACCTAGTCCAAGAATTAACAAGATAAAATCCTTTTAACTAAGAAAATCCACCATAAAAGAAAGAAGTAGCCTCCAAGAAAGATAGTGCCTTACTTCTTCATCCAATAGCCAAATCAATCCATAGCAAGAGATAGTAGCAAGAGAGATAAACAAAATTGCCCAACTAGGGTGCAAGTTTCAGCGAAGAATCCTAATGAAATGAAATGATTTCTATTTATAAAAATCCTACTACAAGTGTTTGTCCACTTACTTTAGGGTAAACCACAAAGTATGGGGACAACAACCCTTACTTTTCCCCTTTACTATATTAAATTCAAATTTAACCCTAAAATGCACATAAGAAACCCTAAAGAAGCATGATGTCACCCCTTTGGGGCAACATTTTGGCACCTTTACCAAATCATTGAGCTTGGAGATGAAACATTGGGCCTCCAAAGTCCTCCCTCTCAAGTGATAGGGTCCTCTTGGTGCCCCTGTCCATTCAAATATGCCAAATGTCAAGCAACAACACCACCACCACAAGCCCTAGATCTAAGGTGACGTCAACCTCCTCAAAAGTGATGTTTTAGCCTCAAGAGAAAATCACTGAGCTAACTAAGGGCTGGGATATGTCCTCCATGATATATCCTCATGCCTCCAAAGGATATCATCGTCATCCGGTGTGCATGCCATGGTATCCAACCTGTGGGCTTCAAGCCCCAAGGAAGCCTAAGCTAGGCTTGTTCTTCCAAATCCATCCACCAACTAGGTCCTCCAAAGACAATGAATGCGCCCTCCAAGGATCTCAATTCAGATGCATCATGATAAGTAAATTAGATCAATAAAATATCCATATAAACATGTACATCCAAACTACCTCATCAGAATAAATAAGTTCTCAAATATCCTATGTAGCTTGCCAAGTTTAGGCATGGGAGGGTTGACAAAATGACCTATTGGGTGAATTGTACCTCAAGTTTAGGAGTGTTTCCCAAGTGGACCCCTCTCTAAGACATGTGGACAAAGTGAAATGGATGGGGGCAAGACTCTTGGGTATGGGGTTCATGACATATAAGGGACTAAAGTTTCTCATTTATTAGTGCCTTTGAAGAGCGTGTGTTGCACCTTTGTTTTCAATGCAACCTTTTTCCAAGCCCATTTATTGTCTTTCATTTTTTTTATGTTTCCAAGTTGAAGAAAAGGTGGGGCTTCTACCTAAGAATGAAAAATAGTTCCCAACTTGACTCTACCTTGGCCACATCATGCTTCCCCAAGTTGAAGTCATGTATGGGGCTTTTACCTAAGCATGAGAAACAATGCCCACACATGTTCCACCTTAGTTGGCATTTTTCATTACTTTTTTTTATGGGTCCCATCAGTTTCTTATGAGATACATTTCATTGTCCTCGGGATCCATGGGTGAGCATCTTGAAGGTTCATGATTGGATTTTATCTTTTGCTAGCTACAAGCCTCTGATCCTTCAACCCCTTCTTCCCATGAAATGAGGAACAATCCCTTCTTGGGTCAGTACACCCGAAAATCCCAAAAGATAAGGAGATGAGGCGATGAACTATGGAAAGTGACAAGTATGGTAGGGAACAGAATGATGACTCATCAAGAGGACCTCCTTGTAGAAAACCTATCCCCAAGGGTGACCCAATTACTAGGGTGCAATGTCAACCACCAAAGTGAAATGGGGCAAAGAGCATAATGTCCAAGCAAACATTACATAATCAAAAGTAGTTTAAAATGCACAAACTCAAATGCCTCAAATATTGAAATGACACTCACCATAATACATGGCTTGTAGCTCAAGGAGAAAGACCCAATGTCTTCCACAAGCCAACTAATGTGGTGTTGATGGGTCCAAAATCCCTGGTTCAATGGTAGGAACCAAACCCGCCACCGAGGCCTAATTAGACTCTGTAGCGTTTAAAAATGGAATGGTTCTCCATCTTGTGACCTGGCCAGTTTATCGATGGGATTTATGTTTTCTTGTGAAGGTTCTTCCTTCAGTTTGGACTGTCTCTTTTTTGTATTTTCTCTTGGGTGGGACCGATATGAGATGTAAGCCGGTATAAACCAACTTGGCAACAAAACAGTATTAAGTTCTAACTACTGGGGAAGAGGTTGAGGTTGGGATAACCCACTACTCAAGCATGCAGACGACAATTTTATACCACGGGCCTAGTACCAATACATTAACCATGTGAGCATCCAATTACTGTCTAAGAAACTAGTTATCAGAAATAAAACACATATGCAATAAGATAATTGCAAGCAAAATAATTCATCTACCATAATCATTCATCACATAATAACACAACGATTCATCTTCATCATTGAAGTAAAGAACAGCAAAATATTTCACCAGATAACTTGACAATAGATCAAATAGATCTTACTCATTACAGCATTATTCATGAAACGAGATAGGAAATAGTTCTTCTCCACGTTGAATCACACATGCATTTGATGAAAATAACTTGTCTCTGGTCCCTCAAGACTTCTCAATTCAAAGCAGCTCCAAAATAATTCTTAACAACCAAAAAGAAAGAGTTCTTGCAACAAACATCAACCCTTCACTAATTGGTCGATATTCTTATTTATAACATAAAATAAACTGAAAATAACGGCTAAGTTTAGTTTAAACAAAACAAAATCCACCATGCGGCGTCCTCTTCTAACAGTTTCTTTAACAGTCAACTCAAGTTACCACTTGAAGGGGTGACTTTTCTCATACTCTGACCAGCTGATAAATAGCTCTTTGCAGGTTTGGGCCCATGGGAATCTGTGTTGTTCCATCGGAGCCACGTAAAATCCTCAGATCTCCACCGCATGTGCTCGGTACTTCACCATACTTGTGTTTAACTATCGTAGCACTGATCGAGCCTTAATTGGATATTCCATGAATTGTTGTACTTGTCCCGGCGCTGCATCGCTCACCTTCGCTATCTCTTCAGCCCATAATGAATCTTGTTTAGCATGCAATTCAACTATTTTGCATAGGTTGACGAAGTCATCGGGGATGCCGAATTCGGGGAGTCTGATATCCTTCATTGCTTTGTAGATTTAACTCCAGTGTTTCTTTCACTTGATCCACTACTCTTGAATTTCTCGGTGTGGTTATGGGGTGAACTTCACTCAGTAGTCGGGGTTTCTTTCCTGCAATCAGGGTTAAAATCATTTAGAAATTACTTATCAGGAAAAGTATAAGAATACGTAAGCCGAAAAAACCAGACTGATGCATACCTGTAAAGATCGTTAATCATGATTGTTTAATACTTACGTGATCCCGGCAATATTTGAGTGACATGTAACATCTTTTTCTGCGTCGTCGCCTCTCTTCAGTTAGGATGAGTTACATCCACATGTCATAGTGTGGTAGATCATGTATGACAGATACAAGCATCGAAGCCATTCCAGTGGTCAGTTTCCCCTTAGGGTCGGTAAAGGACGCCAGAACCGAACATGTGTCGAAAGTGTGCGTAAGATCCCAAAAGGTCGGATACCGTAATAAATGAAGTCATTAAATGCCTCAGGTCGAGGAAAGTTGTTTCTCCAGAAGCATGTCAACCATCATTCGCTCATAATGGAGGTTGGGGAGATTAAAGATATTGAATTAATCATACCATATATTCTCTGCAACCCCTACAGTTGTGTTTCACACGTCCCGGATTATATCCTTTGTGCAGATGTGATGCGTTAATTATTCAAGACATCTTCTTGCAAGGCATTCAATGTTCCTTGGCACATTTCATCTCCTTACCCCGCTCTGCTATAAATTCTAGATGTTTTGTGTGTGTTCTATGTATCAGTCAAGTTTTTACACCAGTAGCAACTGGCCTTGCAAGTTAAATTCGATCAAACTCTGTGTCACAGTGTTTTATTCAGCCATGGGCATCTAAGAAAATACGTTGTCGCACCATGGGATCTTCCCAAAATATGAGACGGGGTTTGCGAGGCAGCTGGAGCACCAAGTTTGAACCCCAACATGCCGGGGACTCTTTCTTATTGGTGTCGAGGGTCCCCGAGGATTCAAAAGGAGGTTCCTACATTCGCTCGAAAATGAGGTCAGTGCCTCAGGCAAAGGTCGAAGTGGAGGAAATTATGTCTAAAGGACACATGTTGGAGGCCATGCCCTCCCAAAAGTAGACACCGTGGAGAAGGGGAAGGCCCAGAAAAAATAAGGAAGTAGGAGGAGGAGGCCACATCCTGACTGAGTTGAGTGCACACCCAGCCACTGAGGAGTTCATGATGCATGCTACCTGGCTAGAGCCTATCGGGACTACCATTCTAGGAAGCGGGAGCTGAATGAGAAGGACAGAGACCTCTGGTTCTGACGTTGGAAGCCTCAATCAGCAAATGGAGCGGGGCACAATTTGCCATAGCCGAACTTTATCAAGAAAATAGAGAATTGCAAAGATAGCTGGCGGCAAAGAACCTGGAGGTATCAGCACCACAAGGTTGCGAAGGAAGCGCAAATTGGCTCAAGAGATAGCTTCTGGAAGCACAAGATACGATTGTGTAGTTGCGCAAATCCTGGAGGATGATGGAGGAGAGGAACAAAAAAACACTACAAGGAGCACGAAGTAGTCTGGGAGAAGGTCTGTGCGTAGGAGATACATGATGGGCGGACTCTTGTCTTATACTCTCAGATGTGATGTATATTTTGATAGTTTTCCCTATTTTTTATAAGAATCTTCACGTTCTCAATGTAACTGGGTCGGTTGGCCAAGGTGTTGGTAGTGCATACTGTATGTAACCTAAGCCCGACAGGAACCTTAATATATGAAATCTCAAAACTATTTTGTCGAAAGGATTCTAGTCATAGTAGTTGAATGTCTCGTGTTTCCTCTTTGTGTGTAAATCTACCATGTTCTTATCTAAGTTTCTCATAAATTAGCTTTGATTTTATAATTATCGTTGTTCTGAGTTGTTTTGTAATTTCGTTGATATTTTCCTTTAAAAATTTATGAAGCCGATTGATGCTGACGTGGAATCACTGACTCAGGGCTCATTAAATAAAACCTAGAACTCAGCTCGTGGGTAAGGGTTGTACTCGTGATTTTGTTTACGTCGAACGTGCTAAAATGAACTATATATTGTGACTGTCGATGCCAGGTGAATATCGGGAATCCATGTTCAGAAAATAAATTAACGTGTAGTTTCTTCATGGGTTATCATCCTTTGAAACTCCCGACCCGGCAAACATTTTGGGAGTCGACGATCGGCGGTTATTATTTCATTTTTTGTTCAATGCTTATTTTCCTAACCTTTTGTCGATGCCGAGAGGATAAATTGTCAGCACTATCCTTGGTTTATCTCATTCGAAGAAATGAGAGACTTTCATCTGTCGATGTCGATGAATATCGACGCTCGGCTATCTTGGTTTTCACGAATAGTTCTTGTCATATCTAAGTCTTCCCGATGCCGGCTTTCTTAAGCATGTCAGGGTAAATTTTCGACTGTCAATACTTTGATTAAATGTGAGTCTTTTTTTTTTATGATGATTTTCACATGCTCAAGCAGAATTTAAAAAAGACTTAAAATGAAAACAAAAATGATAAGCAAGGTAGCATCTTTCATACTGAAGTAGGATCAAACAGTGCAAAAGATTAAGTGGTACCCAAAAAGGTAATATTTGACATAGGTTTTTTAGGGTGTGTTGAGTGATCAACAAATGGAGACTTGCTGGGCGAAATCAGAATCTTTGTTCCTCCTTCATTGCTCAGCTAATATAGAAGCGGGTGGAGAAATTAACTGGTTTTGAATCAGAGCCTCTTTCACCTTTGCATATGAAATTCGTTGGATGATGATTTTGGGCCTGCCTGTGAAGTTTAAACCTTAATTCCTCCTTCTTTTCTTGTAATCCTGACTCATGCCCCTCTTCACAAAGTCTAGGAAAGTATTCACTGGCATGAAGTATTTAGTTACCTCTACTCACTTTCTTCAATGTTGATCCGCTACCAGCGAGCGTCCATAGCCCCGACGGAGTCACACCGACATCACAAACCTTGATCTGTTGCCAGTAAGCATCTGTAGCCCCAACGGAGATATCTACATATTCTCTCCTATTGTTCTTTCTTTGATAATGAATATCGGCATGATGCCCCGAGCGAGTGGGAGAGGATGATGTATGTTTATTTGGAAAAGGGATATGATCAAGGTGAATCTTTTGCTAGATTTTTGTTCGGGGTTCATGTAGTCCTTTCCATCTTTCCTTCTTCCCTTAACGTCTTACCAAACCACTAAGCAGACACTTCTGACATTTCTCAGAAGTTGTTCATTTGTGTCGGTTAGATAGGTGACTCCTCAAAGCAACCGCAAGCTCCTCTGTCCTCCTTGTGTTTTGTATGAACGATGAGTTGGGAACAGAGTTTGCTATGTTGCAAGATTCGAGGTCAGCTATTGTCTTGCTAAACACAACTTTTAAAAGCGCAGAAAACCAAAAATAAAACAACAAAACTACTTGGCAATCATGGAAACACTCATACAAAACATAAAACACGCACATTTATTATTATTATTGGAAATATTGCTTCAGGGCTTGGCCATTGACTGGGATAGTATCACATTCTCTTCTCAGATTCTGCAATCGATAAGTGTGTGCCCCGATCTTCTCATCCACATGGAAAGGTCCAAGCCACGGGTTCTGAAACTTGGAATGTTTCCCTTTTGGCTCATTTGCTCTGTCCCATTTCAGGACTAAGTTTCCTATTTCAAAATTCTTCTCTTTAGCCTTCTGCTTGTCAAAACACCTTTTCACTATCTGTTGGTGAGCTATGAATTTTGACTTATCTTTTTCCCTTTCTTCTTCTAACATGAGAAAAGTGTCAATTCTTCGTTGCATGGTCGATGAAGGTTGTTCTCCAGAATCCTGGGCCAGTTGAAGAGATGGGAGGTAAAGTCTGTTTGGGAGAATAACTTCATGTTCGTACACCAGAAAGTATGGAGAATTCCCTATAGCTTCTTTGGGTGTGAAGCGTTATGGAGTAGATTATGCCAATTTCTCTAGTTGTCTGCAATCGTCTTCTTTAGTATTCTCACTAGGTTCTTATTGGTTGACTCTGCCACCCCATTTCCCTGTGGATAATTTGCAGAGTACCTAATTATGATTCCCTTGTCCAAAGCAAACTCTGTCAATCGGGCGGAAGAGAAATAATTTGCATTATCAAAAACTAGGACAGAAGGGACACAAAACCTCATGATTAGTTGTTGCTCTATGAATTGGATCACCACTTTCTCGTTCACATGAGTGAGAGGGATAGCCTTTGCCCATTTTGTGAAGTAATTAGTGGCAGTTAGAATGTACTTGTGTTGTTTTGAAGATCTTGGTGTAATTTCTCCTATGATATCTAACCCCCATTGCTCGAAAGGCCTAGAGACAGTCATTGGTTGGAGTGGGACTGCTGCTCTCTTCTCTCTCCCGGTGCTCATTTGACAAGTTTTATAGTTCCTAGCATAGGTTTGAGCATCTTAAAACAAGGTGGGCCAATAATAGCCAGCCCTCGGTATCTTATGAGGGGTGGTGTTTCCTGCAAAATGTCCACTGACAGGGCCATCATGGATCTCCTTGAGAACTTTGTCTGTGTCTTCGTGTTTGAGACATCTTAAGAGTACACCATCATAATTAATCTGAAAGAGTAACGAATTTATGAGGCGATATTGTCCAGACTTTAACCTGAGAGCTCTCCTTTCTCTAGGGTTGAGGTACTCTAGGCAAGCCCCATGGTGTAGGAGGTAAGTTAAATTTTCATACCAAGATTCGGGACCTGGGGTAATGTATGAAGCTTCACCACACCATAATGCCATTTCATTCTCCCATCCGGAATCTTCATTTACTTGGTCCCAGGATTCAGCTGTGAGTTTGTACAACCCTTGCCCTTTAACTAATTTGGCAGGTTTTATATCTAGATCAAATTCTTGGACCACTTCCATCCAGTTCCCTCTTCTTTCCCCCATCTCTTGTTGAGTAAACAAGGATCAGACCGCAGGGTGAGGCACAATCACTTTGGTGTGGTTCTTGAGGATGTAGGACCTGAAGTGTTTTACTGATTTATATATTACATAAGCATGTTTGTCTATGTCAGGATAATTCGGTTTGGCTCCTTGGAGGTTGGTACTCATGAATGACACTGGGGCCTCATTTTTTTCATCATCTTTCCGAGTCAATACCGGAGCTAACGATTGGTTGGAGGCGAAAGTATAAAGGAAGAAATCTCTGCTGAAATCGGGACTTCGTAACATCGGGGCCCGTGATATAGCGGTTTTAATATTGCTGAAAGCATCCTTTCATTCATCATCCCACTTAAATTCGGCATCCTTGCGAATCATCTTTTGTAAGGGTTTGATGATTTCTGCAAAATTGGGAGTGAATTTCCTTACAAAATTGATTTGTCCGAAAAAGGACTGCATAGATTTTCTGGTATGAGGAAACAGAAGTTGAGCTATGGCCTAAATCCTTTCTGGGTCTATGTCAATGCCTACTTGGGATACAATATGACCTAACATCTTACTTTCCTCAACGCCAAAAAATAGTTTTCTTTGGATTCAAGGATATACCGTACTTCCTACACCTTTCGAAAATCTAAGTTAAGTGTTTGGATATGTTCTTCTTTGTTCTTTGAATACATCGTTACGTCGTCTAGATACACAACCACACACTTGTTGATTAGTCCCCGAATTGCTACATCCATGGCCCTTTGGAAGGTTTCTCCTGCGTTAATTAAACCAAAAGGCATGCGTTTATAAGTGAAGGTTCTCCACTTGGTTTGAAAAGTAATCTTCAACCGATCTTCCTCTGAAACAAGAACTTGGTTGTAACCTGAGAAGCCATCCAGTAGAGAGAAAATCTTTGAACCTGACACGGTCTGCAAGAGTTGCTCCATTGGTGGGACTAGGTAATTGTCCTTTTTTGAAGCTCTGTTAAGGTTTCTAAAATCTACACATAAGCGGATTTCTCCCGACTTTTTCCTCACCGGAACCAGATTTGCTACCCACACGGAATGTCTAACCTGGAAGATGATTTTGGCATCTAAGAGTTTCTTCAATTCCTGGTACATGAGAGGTTCCAAGGATGGGTGATACTTTAAGAGCTTCTATTGGAAGGGTTTCACTTCGGGTTTTAACGGGATAATGTGTTGGATGATGCAGGTATCATAGGTTTTCAAATCTCGATAGGACCAAGCAAAGACATATTGATATTGTCTGAACAATTTGAGATAGGCCTTCCTCTCCTCCTTAGATATATTCTTTCTGAGGTTTACCTTCCTTGGGTTTTCCGGGGTTTCGATATTTACAGTCTCATGCAGGGAACAGGAGATGACGGTCTTTGCATTTTTAGGCCTCTTAAATTGCTCTTTTAGATTAAACAGATTTTCCAAATTGGCTATCCCTTTCGGGATTGTGTGAGACTTTGATCTGTCAACAAGTTGACCTATCCGAGGATCGGTTCTATTGATTGTTCTTGGAATACTTCATCGTCAATAGCCAGATCTCTAAAATTGTCTTGGTTAGTTAGGAAGTTTATGATCTGTTCATCTCCTTCAAAGACTTTCCAACTAGAAATGTTGTTAGGAATCGATGGTTTGTAGAGTAGTTCCACAATGAATCGGGAGGCTTCATAATCCTCTAGAGGTGACAACCTTGAAGCAACTGTGGCTAGGGAATCAGCAAGAATATTCTTTTCTCTTGGGATCGTGGTGATATTGAAAGCTTCAAAATGCTCTATTAACCTATGCACTTCCTGTTGATAATTCTGCGGGGAATTGCAATGTATAGTATTTCTTACCTGTCTAACGATAATCTCAAAATCTCCGTAAACCTTCAATCTTGTGACATTTAAGTCTAATGCTTTCTTTAACCCTTGTACTAACGCTTCATATTCGGTGGTGTTGTTGGTGCACTCAAATTCTAGCCTATAGGATAGAAAATAACGCTTACCTTAAGGGGCAATGAGGATGCACCCTGCCCCTGACCCTTCTTGTGATTTGGATCCATCAAAGTATAAGGTCCAACAGTGTGAGCAAGGTGTGTAGGCTTCCCGTTCCCCATTACTTTCCTTTTACCTCGTTGCTAGTTCTGAATTTTCTGACACGGGTTCTTAGCAGAAGAGGGTTTCCTCTGTCGGCATCGACAATCTCTTTTGAAATTCCATTTCAGAGTTATGGGTGATAGGGACATCGGATAATATAGGGGAAAAGTTCCTAAAGTAGGAGTCACAGAAATAATTGCCTAGTACAAGGAAATTTGTCCATGAGGGTTTGTTTAAGGTTTCTAAGTCGGTGACGGTATGCTTCAGATTGCTTTCCCTATTGATTTTGATCATGTTTTTGTACCCCTTCAGTGGTAGCCAAATCTGAGCCTAGTCTGTACTAAAGTATCTGTTTAATTTCTCAGACCAATCTTGGCTTAGTAATATTCCATAAGCTTATGGGATATCTACCACAATGATGTCAATCACCTGCACAAACTTAGGGTGTGTCGCTATTCTGATCATTACATATTTGAGTTCCCCTATGACCTTGACATGTGTTCAGTTCAGTTGTATTACATGTTTGTCACTTTTGAGAGGGACCGCATTTAGCTTTTTACAGATAGAGAGAGGGATAACATTGGAAGATGCTCCTGAATCTACCAAAACATTGTGGAGGTTCCTGTTGAAAACTTCGAACGTTAAGAGTAAAGGTGGAACAAAAGGCTTTCCCTTCTCACTTCCGAACATGTATTCACGGTCGATTTATTTACTGGGTCTGTGGAAGCTAGATTTATTTCCTGACCATTGCCAGTCGTAGGTTTTTCTACTGAGTTCAAAGCTTGTAGAAAAAAGTCCTTCTGTTGAGGGATCCTGCATATATCCATGATTGATATATTAGCCCTTAACTTCTTCAAATCTTCAACTACGTTGTAATCCAGTTTGGGTGATTCTCGGGTATGGATGCTTATTGGTTTTTACTGGGAGCGAGAGGTGCTTTCGGGTGATCGGGAGTTGTATTTTTCCTCGAAGTTTGGGTGGCAGTGATATCTTTTGAGACAGGTGGACCTTTACTTCGCGTTTGCACAATTGAGACTTCTGCGGGTGGTTCTCGAGACTCAAACAGGTCGTCAGAAGCATGATCAGGTTGAGATCCCATATCAGCATGGTCGTATCTTTCTGTGGATCAATCTCTTCCTGGCCAGCAATATTCATAATTGAACCATCGGATTGTTCGGTCAGGGAGACTTCGTCTGGAAACCAATTGGCCATCAAATTCATGGCATGCACCCACTGAGGGCAGTCTCTTTCGAAGTGGTTTTCCTGGTGATAAGTATAGAAAGAATCAGATGCCATGTTTCCTAGATCGATATTTAAGTTAGCTGGGGGAGGTTCGATTGCTTTGAATGGAGAATTTCTCTTAAAGAAAGGCTTATAGGGCCTTTGGCCTTGGTTTCCCTCCCATGTGTGTCTCTTCATGTATATGATCTCAATTGATAATTTCTTGACCATGCGTTGTAGGTATTCTATGTCTCCATTACCCTTGTCGGGAACCTATTTTGGTTGTTTCCCGGGTGGTCTGGTCAAAAGGAGTCCTCTTCTAGGAGGAGGTTGAGCTTCTTTCTTAACTGAAGAAATTTGGAATTCTTTACATCCTTTCATCTGGAATTCAATCGTCTTGGATTCTTCAAAATTTTCAGCTAGGGTTCGCTTGGCGGCCCTTTTCACAAACATGGAAATAGAAGCTGGGAGAGTGTTAGCATAGACTTTGATTTGCAACTCCTGAGTTGGTTTAGCTTCTGGCTGGAATTTGTTTAAGATGGTCATGAATATTTGATTGAAATTCTTGACCCTTTATTTCGGGCTCATGGTGGCGGTGAACAATTCGGCCATCAGAGCTCTCGTGGTAGTTTCTTCTGCAAATTTGTCAAAAAAGTCTTTCTGAAACTTCATCCAGCTAGTTATAGATTCTACAGGTAGATTAAAATACCACGTGGAAGCCGTATTTTCAAACGTATAGGGAAAAATTATTCATACTACGTCTTCATGTTGGATGCTCATAAGTTTGATCGCTAGTATGAACTTCTTGATATGATCTTCAGGTAATCTTGAGGTCTCGAAGTCAAATTTAGGGAGTAGCTTCTCCGGATGTCAGGGGAGATTATGTAATCGGCCTGGGATGGCCAATGCATCTTGGGCCTGTTGATATTATGGTAGTTGTGGGAGGTATTTACCTCCACATGTAAACCTAACGAGCATAGAATATTCCAGGAAGCAAGAAGAAACCCTAATTTATTGGTTAATAACCCTAGAAGAAAAGTTGTCTCAAGGGAATGACTTGTATTAGGTTATTAGCCTCCAAGAGAAGAATTTGGCTAAAGGAAATAATATATACTAAAGAATTAGTACCCAGAATGAGAAGTCGGCCCAGGCAGTTTGCTAGATTTAGTATAAATACAGGAGGTCGGTCTTCATTTTGGCAGGCATTCTTAGAATTGCAGAAGCAACACTTGTGCGCACTGCAGTTGGCTAGTTTGTGTGCAATTTTGGAGGAGATTTTTCGTTGCAGCTGCTGCAGCTAGCAGATTTCGGTTTTGGCTTGGACTATCTCTTGGTTATGGTTTGGACTCTCTGATTAGTTCTTGCTTGGTGCGCTATCCTTAGAGAAAGGTGCATCACCCTTTGTTTGGCTCTCTAGCCTATGTTTTGCTTCCGGAATGATTCTCTGTTAAGATTAAGGTGCTTGGAGGGTGGCTTTGGCCTATGGTTGGGTGACAATAGTGATATTGTCTATGGTAAAATGATCACAATCCATCATATTCTAACAGGTTATGGGCCTACACCTCCTTCATTCAGTCTAACCACTGGAATGGAGCATAGCCATAAGGATACTAATCTCGTTGAAGACCTATCGCTAGGGGTTCTAGCAAGAGAAGTTACTAAATCACTACCGCCGGGGTTACTAGCAGGTGCAGTTGTAGAGACCCTAACCCTCTCGTTGAGGCACCTTAAGTGAAGGGATTGACCTAATTTCTAGATAGACCAGTGTGCCCTAGCCTAGTGCATCTCTTGGTACTCTTCACAAGCCAAGACGTCAAGATTGATTTTTTGGTCAAATCTAGGGTTGACCAAGTCAAAGAAGCCATGACTTACTCTATGAAGTCAGAAAACAAGTTAGATGGAGCTTCTAACTTCAGAGCGTGGAAGACAAGGATTGACCTCATCCTTGCCAAGAATAAGGTGTTGGATATCATGAAAGGAAAGATCGTGGAACCAGAGTTTGAAGAAGGAAAAGAGAAGGAATCACAGAACATTGCAGTTATGGAGAAGTTCAAAGACGGTGACATCAATTATATGAGTATCATAGTGGACTCTATAAAATACCACTTGATATCCTACATCTCCCATCTTGACTCATCGAATAAGATGTATGATTCCCTAACAAACCTCTTCTCAGTCAAAAACATTGGACAAGTAATGAGTCTGAAGAATGAGCTCTGTGACATGAAGATGAATGATGAGGACAGCATAACATCATACTTTGTGAGAATCTCTCAGTTAAGAGATCAACTACAAGCTATTGAAGAAATGATTTCAGATAAGGAATTGGTAAACATAGTACTGAATGGTCTTCCCAAGGCATGGGATGCATTTGTTGCAGGCATGAACACAAGAAAGGAGTATCCTACATTTGAATAACTTTGGACTTGTTTTTCTCAAGAAGAATCAAGGATCAGTGCAAAAGAGAAACCCCAAAATAAGTATTATGATCAAGTCTTCACAGCAATATTCAATAATTTCAGGAACAAAAGGAAGTTTGATTCAAAGAAGAAGCCAAATCAAGAGAAAGATATGTCAAAAATACAATGCTTCAACTGTCGAAAGTATGGTCACTACAAGAATCATTGTCGCAAGATAAAGAAAAGGAAGGAGACACACAAAGCATCAGTTTCCAAAGAAAATGAACCTACAAAGAATACCAAGCAGGATAAAACAGACTTCTTCTTCTAAGACAAGGTAACAATACTCTTCATAGTTCTTGAACATACCATGTTTTCTGTACATATCTTGCATACCTATTTCTTAGAAGATAATATGTTCAAAGAGAAACTATACCTATGGAAGAAACAATAAGATAAGGATTGTTATCATTATGACTACAAGTCATACAATACACATGAAAGGATAAAGTACATCAAACAATTCATGTGGAAGTTATTACATAAGTAACCGCTGAAAGACAAGCCGAATTCAAAATCAATCTTGAAGAAACCTAGAAGAAGCAAAGACAGAAAGAAGTCAACAATCAAGAGGAAACTGGAGACAGACTTATGACACCTTGCAGAAGGAAATAAGGATGCAGACGGAAGCGTGGATTATGTTAGATGGAGGGAGATGGCTATATACTTCCAAAAGAAAAACATGCACTCATACATGAAGCAAGGATTATGAGTGAGATAATCCTATGATCCATTAAATATGATGAAGTATATATCCATGGTAGCAGCCATGAAAAGCAGTACGTGTTCAGTTTGAATTTAGAAGAAGACTTCTTCTAAAAGAAGCTTAAAGTATCCACATTCATAATCCTATGATGAAAGAAAGAAGTGGAATCTTTAGGGCATGGAATCCATAGAAAACTCCATGGACCCAAGAGCTAAAGAGAAATATGAGGAAGAACATGAAGATTACAAGAAAGAAAGAAAAGCCAGAACAACCAGTCAGTGTATCGAAAATCACAAGATTACCGGCCTGATATGAACTCACTAAAAGCAATCAAGCAGAGGAACTAAAAGTTGTGATGAAGAACAGTGTATGAAAAGACTTATGAATGTAAGCATTGTGAGATCCAGAACAGAACAAAAGGTTCTCCCGGATGGAGGGAGAAGACTATGAGGATTGATTGTTCCAAGTAAACCAGACATACCTCTACATGAGTCATTATATCGTCCCTAATATCCATGGCATTGACAAATATTGTTCTCCAGAATAATTGAACAAAGAGCGTACGAAGAGAAACCTCAAGGATTTTAGATATACCAAAAAGTGACCCTTGTATGTAGATGAAAGAAGACAACTTGGTGGAGAACCTCCAATGCACAATAGAAGTGTGGTGAAAACCTTTTATATCATATCAGAATGATTACTCGGAACTCTAGAATAATGGATTGCCAATACATGAGAAAGATCTCATCATGACAGAAGAAGTGTCACACCGATATGTTCCAGTTTGAGCCTTGCCACGATGTTATGAGCTAGCAGGGAACAAAAGATGAATCCAATAATGATATACTATATTGATCAGAGTTATATGAAGCCTTCAGAGAAAACCAGTGTTCCAGAAAGACCGAAGTACAGTGGAAATCAAGCATTACATTCTCCGTGATGAAGTCCAGAAAAGAGAAGTGGTTATCCAATATATATATATATATCCACGGATGAGAAGATAAGTAGACATTTTCGTAAAGCCTATATCCAAGGTGAAAGAGTTTGCGTACTCAAGCTGGAGCTCATGGAGATGACTTCCTTATTCAAAAAGGAAGAGATAACTCCCAGGTTGGGAGGGAGAACTGATGTGTTATTGATTTATGGACAGTCATTTTTCAATTCGAAAAATGGTCCAGGATGAGAAGTTCCTTTCCAATTCGAAAAGTAGTTTGAGATTTCTAACGGACAGGCATTTTCCAGTTCATAAAATGGTCCAGATCGAACAGTCATTTTCATAATGAAAATCGTTTGATGGATTGTTGATGTACCATAGACAGTGATTTCCCATTGTGGTTAACATGGGGAATGGTCTAGGACAGTCTCTCTTCTTGATGGTCACTCTTAGTAGTGGTCAAGAAGACTGGTCCACCTCGCCGGATAGTCATTCTTTTGAAGCTCATAGTTGTGAGAAGTTTCAAAGAATGGTTCGTTTTGGAGGTTGGTGCAGGATATTCATTTCCTTAGGACATGGTCCAAACAGTCATTCCCTAGGGCAATTTCATTCTCTCCAGGTTGCACCTTGTTTAGTGCCAGAGGAATGGACCATATAGGTGAATGGTCCAGGTTCAGCAATCAAGGACAAGCTTTCCCTAAGGCAGACTCATTCTCTCCAGGTTGCACTTTTTTTAGTGCTGGAGGAATGGCCAAGGATAGGGAATGGTTCAGGCTCGGAAATCAGGACAGGTATTCTTCCATGCTTGAGAAGAATAGTCCAAATATCTCATCATTGATGTTTGATCTTATGAGAGAAGATGCTCTTCCAAAGCTCACAGATGTGAGTGGAAGAATGGCCCAGATGATTCATTTTATATCATAACAATGTTTTCTGTGCAGGTTGATATCAGATGATTTTTATGGAGACTGTATGTCTCTAGATAGTAGATGTATGCTACTGCGGTGAATATGTTCCATTGATTGTGACCATATGTCACTGATCAAGTATCTGTATGCTACTTGGTGTGGTAGTGTACCACTGGATTGTAGTTGTGTACTACTATGAATAGACACAGTTGTGCTCTATTGAGTGATATTGTTCTGATTGCCTTGAAGACTATCAACAGTATTGGAAATGATTATCAACTAGATGGATGATCAATGGACTGATATTTCCCAGATGAAAAATGGTCCAGGACATTTATTCTTCTAAGACATATGTCTGAATTAGAAGAATGGTTCTTGTGTCACTCTATGGAGTGAGTGACTTATCCAGCATCTTGTTTGATTACTCATATGGAGTATGGTTTCGAGAGATGATGTAGTTAATGACATTGATAGTGATGATGGTGCTCATGATCTAATCATGAGATAGTCTATACGACTATGTTGATGCTATCGGGTGAATGGTATGTTTTTGCTCAATACCATTACCTTCAATACCTCCCTATCTAGGAGGGAGTGTTGATATTATGGTAGCTGCGGGAGGTATTTACCTCCACATGTAAACCTAATGAGAAAAGAATATTCTGGGAAGCAAGAAGAAACCCTAATTGATTGGTTAATAACCCTAGAAGACAAGTCAGCTCAAGGGAATGACTTGTATTAGGTTATTATCCTCCAAGAGAAGAAGTCGGATAAAGGAAATAATATATACTAAATAATTAGTACCCAGAATGAGAAGTCAGCCCAGGCAGTTTTCCAGATTTAGTATAAATATAGGAGGCCAGTCTTCCTTCTGGAAGGCATTCTCAAAACTGCAGAACCAACACTTGTGCGCACTGTAGTTGGCTAGTTTGTGCACAAGTTTGGAAGAGAGTTGTCGTTGCAGCTGCTGCAGCTAGCAGATTTTGGTCTTGGCCTAGACTATCTCTTGGTTACGGTTTGGACTCTCTGATCAGCCCTTGCTTGGTGCGCTGTCCTTGGAGAAATGTGCACCACCCTTTGTTTGGCTATCTAGCCTAGGGTTTTCTTCCGGAATGATTCTCTATCAAGGTTAAGGTGCTCAGAGGGTGGCTTCAGCCTATGGTTGGGTGACAATAGTGATATTATCTATGGTAAAACGAGCAAAATCCATCATATTCTAACATGGCTAACCAAGGTTTGTCATTCTGAGGTACGTTTCCCCCTTCTCCCTCGTGGTCATCATTATTGTTTTCCATATCTTCGGAATCTGAGTTTTACTGCTCCTCTTCCAAAAAATCTTCTAGTTCAGAAATGTCGTCGGTTGGCATTTTGAGTATTAAATCAACAGGATCTTGGATTTCAGTGATTGTGAAATCTATTAAGTCTTCTACCGAGTGCATGAAAACCTCGTCAGGAGTACTAATCATGAGTCTTCTTTGTTGTTTTCTTAAAGGGAGTATTGGAGCCAAGGACAACACACAGATCTGTCGGGCGTATGCTCTTGTGATTCTTCGGAATTGATTTACTTCCTTGTGAGGAAGAGAGTAAGGTATTTCAGGGTGAAAATATTCTTCCTCGGGCTAGGGTGAGTTACTCGTTTCAGGGGTACTCAGCGTATGTGGGTTGTCTTAGGAATGACTAGCCATGCATGTGGGTTGTTTTTTAATCTATGGGTTGTTTGAAATACTATGTAAAATATATATCCAACCATTCATTCTCAGGCCCTCCTTCTAGCGCCAATTCTGTTGATGGGTCCTAAATCCATGGGTCAACATTAGGAATTGTTGTTCCTGATTTTATGCTTTAAGGCTATAAAGCATACCGTCAAGGCATTCCTAAATGATTTAAAGGAATGATTTAAAAATAGGAATTCAAAAGAAGGTTAAGGCAAAATCAGTTTCTCAACTGTCTCTGTCTTGCTTTCTGTTGTTCTTGGATGCTAATGTCTCGCTCAATAGCAGCCCATGAACGTTCTAACTCAACCCGGTTAGTTGTTGTTTGTAAAATGGTATTAAATAAATTTAAGGCAATACTGGTTTGATCCTGAAGGACTGGTTCAATGTTGGGTTGTCTGCTACTTGGGACAGCCATGGATGATAAAACTTTATTTATTTGTAAAAGGGTTTTAATCAATTTGTTACTTCAAATTTTCCAGAGATGAGAATAAGAAAAACAATTTTAAAATCCAAAACAGTAATGTAAACACATTCAAGGCCGTTTCCTGGATTTGTAACAATTTCGAGAATCTTAAAATAACAAACAAACACTACAGAAAAATATGAGGCTTTAATCAAGAAAGAATCTCATATTTCAATAGACAACGATGAAAGAAAAACGAGGTTTCTAACAAGGGTTAAGTATTAAGGAACAAAAGCTTTACAGGTCTTAAAATTACTAAAGCGATTTCAGAGGAAAAACTGTAAATAGTTTCACATCCAAACCAATCTGAAAATATAAATCTATGATGTATACAACTTCAAATTGATTACTCGTTAGAAAAACATTGAAAGGAAAAATTCAACAAAGTATAATAAACAGGGTGAAGACACATAGCTACAAATTTGCAATATCCAGAATCTTGTTTGTGATCTATATTCTGATGTATTTGAAAACTGATATTACAAAATGGCTCTCTCCAAAAATTCCGAAGCCTTTTCTCAGCGTTTAGAAACTATATTTATACATTTTCATCCAAATTTCTCGTTGGTGACTAACCAACTTCCTAATATTACAGTTACATAAAAATAATGTCAACCGTTTACAATTTCTTTCTAATCTTAAATGATAAAAACATTTTAAAAGATTTTAAGCTTGCGTTGACAAACTTCCTTTCTCTGCTTCAATCCACTGAACACATTTTCCCAAAAACTTCACAAAAGTCCTGGGAGCATCTGGTAATTCATTTGCTTCAAATAAGAAAAATCTTTTCTGCAATTCGGGCAACCGGTTTTCTATCATCTTTTCTGTAAATTTAATAGTTTTCAACTTTAGATTTGACATCACCATCCATTTGTTGATCTCTGTAATATTGATCAATTTAATGTTTGAAATCTTTGCTTTCATTTCCTCCGGCTCTTCCCTAAACCTTAGTTGGTGCTTAGCAATATTGATTTCGCCTAATAATCTGGAACAGCCATCTATTCCGATATTCAAAGAAGCTCTTTCTAATAGATCGAAGATTCCCTGGCAATCATCGTTGACTTCTCTTGTTATTCATTTATATTCGGACAGATTTGCTTCCCACACTTTTATTATTATGTCCCCCTTAATCTGTTCAAAAATAGATAATTTCTGAATCTTTCCAACCTCTTCTTTTGATGAGAAAGTCACTGCCTTCTGAAAATTTGTCCTAGCTTCTTTCGCCTCCCTTTCCTTCTGGAACACATTCTCTAAAGACTTATTTGTTTCTTGAAAATATTTTTGGACTACTTCCAGATTTGAGAACACTTTTTGTTGTTCCTCCTCTATTCTTACATATATCTCCAATGCTTGAGTCCTGAAATTTTCAAGTTCTATTACCTGATTAGTAATAGAAATAATTTTGTCTTGTAAATGTTTGTTTTCTTCTTCCAGCTTTCGAACCTGTTCCTGTGTGACCTGTATTATGAGTTTTTCCTCCTCCAAGTATTTATTCTTTTTCTGGATTTCTTGGATATCCTTTAGTCTAGCTTGTTCTAGACCCTTCTGTATTCCCCAACTAATATTTCTTTCGTTTTCTTTTAGTTTGTCTTGCAACTGGATTATTGTTTGGTCCTTCTGTTCAAGCATAGTTGTTAAATTACCAACAGAATACATGTTTTTTGATGCTATAGCACCCATTGTACCTGCTAATTCTGTAGCAAATTCTCCATCCTTGAGTTTCTTTCCATCTATAATAACTCCATGCTTTTTAATCGTCCCTTCTCCTCTGGGATGAATTTCCTGTTTCAAGACTGCTCTTCTCTTTTTACTGAAAAAGTAATATGATGAGGGGATTTCATCTCTCAAAATAGGCTCTAGATCACTGACATATAAAACTCCTTCATGGGGGTTCCAAAAGTTGACTGTAATGGAGTTAAAGAGGTGATAGGACTACCAAGTTCTGTTGAAGATGTTCCTCCTATCTTTTCGGGAACATTTTTCATGATTTCTGGAATTGTTTCCAGCTCTTTTCTCTTCTTTGTTCCTGATTATTTTGTTTGAGAACCCTCTACGTCTTGGGAAGGTATCTCAGTATTCTTCAACTTACCTTTGTCATTTGCTTTATCCTGAGTATTAGTTTTAAACCCTGGAGGGGGTTCTTCCTGTTCTAGCGATGGGGTCGAAATTTCACCCTGTAAAATCTTAGGTAGGCATCTTCGCCTATGGCTTTGAAAAGATGTGAATCTAGCCTGTGAGTCAGGTGGCAAGGCCTGGACTCTATTCAGCACTTCTTCATAAGACTTAACATCTTTAAATATATCATCATAAATATATATTGCATGTTCATATGCCTTTAGATTACAATGTATGTAGTGCCTACTTATTATTTGGTAGGGGTCATATTTTCTGTGCTCAATATTTACTAACTTCACTTCTTCCATTGACTCAGCCTCTACCTTAGAATGGCCTAAATTTGATAAAGGAAATTTCCCAACATGAACAGGGAAAGATGGTCATGCTTTTTTCTGAAGTGTTTTTAATTCCAATCCAACACCGCCCTTGGCTATCTGATGAGCTACTTCTCTACATACCAATCTGTCTGGTAAGAATTTAGGGAGTGCATGAGGGTGAATGGAACAACCATAAACCTTAATGTAGGAAAAAATTTCCTCAATGAACCAGTCAGCAACTGCTTTAAGACTTTCTATGATTGTATCTGAAATGCGAGGGGGTTCGCATCTGAAAAACATTTTGTGCATGGGAATTATAACAAAATGACAAACCTCATAAAATGCCTCTTTGGCATTTTCTTCCCAAAGGGCCGAGTGATATTTATGAATAGGCTCTGGGCAGGAAATGCTCCAACTCCAATTCATTAGTGGGAAGGGAGTCATAAAACAGATTGCATCCATAATGTATGCAGACATATAAAAAGCTACTGGTTGTCCCTTTGACTTGGCTGCTTTGTAGTTTAAAATTTCTTGTGTTAGGTTATCCGACAAAATCTTATGCCAGTTAAAACCATTCCCTTCTGAAGTTTCCTCTAAAAAGGTCACCCAGTCTACATGAAAATGGCAGGGATCTTTTCTCCCGAAAATTCTGCATAACATAATGGCTATATAAACCATATATTCATTTAAGGAGGCTGTAGCATAAATCCCATGAGTATCAGCCCTAAACTTTGCTTCAGACCTCGCCCATCCTCTAATCATATTGGGATATGTCTGGTCTGCCTCAATACATTCCTTTCTCTGAAACTCAGCTAAAAATTCAGCATTAAAGGTGTGTTTATGATTCAGCGAGAGTTTATACATTACTTGAATGTGCTCTGGTCTGAATGAGCCGATGATAGCTCCTTGCTCGTTTAGAATTCTCCTTGTGTGGATATCAAATTTATCCAAAGCCCAGCTGATCATATCAGTGTATGCCACGAGCCGTGGGCGTGCAGCAACCTTATGAAGCTCAGACTCAGCTATGTCCCGGAGATGATTTTCAGAATTAGGGTCAGCATTCTTTAGCCCGTACTCCAGTAATTCAGAAATTTGAGTCCATGATTTGATGGAGTTTATGGTGTGTGGAGTAGTATCAGAGATAATATCACCTTCCTGGGTGTCTTCGTTTTTCTTCGGTGCCTTTTTAGGTGCCATGGCTCTGCGTTTGACTTGAAAACCTGTCACATAAAATGGATGAATGAGCTCAGCTTAAAATGAAAAGATAGACGTTCAAATGTTTACTTTGAATACTTTTTAAAACATGACAAGATTTGCACAGTTGTCACAAATTTAAAGCCCTTAATGCAGAAGATATTTTTCGAAGATATGCATTTAATGTCCGTACTTAGGCGTTCTCGATTTTTCAAATAATACGAGAAACTTACTTAATCGAAAAATGAAGCATTAATGAGCCCTTAAAGAATGATTACCATTAAACCTGTTTTAGAAAGAAGATTGATTAGTGTTAATTATAGATTAAATCTGAAAACATCACTTTTCGGGGTTTCGGAATTCTTGATGTCGAAAGGTATGTCGTCGAAAAAGCCCGATCTCCGAAATTGCAAAATCCCGATGTTTTAATTAATATTTAAACATTTTAATCACATTAATTAATTGAGATTAGACGCTATCGGGATTTCGGAAATCCTAATGTCGAGGAGTATGTTATTAATGAACTCTGATCCCCGAAATCGCGAAATCGCGACGATTTGCCCTTTTTTTAAACCGGACTTAATTCATTTTAATTAACTTACTAATTACAATTTAGACCGAAGCAAAATCAGTTTGATTTAAAGTGAACTGTGGATCGGGTTTTCGCAGTTTGGGATTTCGGGAAACATGATGACAGGAGATGTGATCTCACTAAAACCCGAATCCCGAAATCACAACATGATTTTCTTAACTCTTAAACTTTCTTAAAAGAGAATTAATTAATTCGTGTTTTAATTAAGATTTGAACTCATCGGGAAATCGGGGATCGGGATTTTGCGATTCTATTTGTATCGAAAACTTTGTTTATAGGAAACCCCGAATCTCGAAATTTCTTTTAAGTTTTAAATTAAAAATTGTAAATTTAAATTTTCAACCCGTTTTTTAAATAATTTTTTCAAATAAACATCGGAAAATTTATATTTTTTGTAAACCTTTTTCCATTTGTTAGCCAAAAAAAACAATTGATATAAAAGTATCGTGAATTTAGAAATGACGAAACTTTATTTTAAGAAAGTCGAAACCCAAAAAGCACAAAAAATAAAAAATAAATTAAAGCCTTAAGGACAAAATTTTAAGATCTATTTCAACATAGGCTCCAACTGGGGACCTCATCTCCCTGTGGGACGAGGAGAACATGTAGACTCAGTGCCTTCATTGGGTAAATGGTGTCAAGGGTTTATCACTGCTAAACTACTAAAGGAGAGGAAAAAGAGATTTCATTCCAACTTTTGAAAATCTTTTCAAAACTTTTTATTTGCTTTAAACTCGGTTGTAGTCTTCTTCATAATATTCTCCTTCTCGTTTTGAATTTAAGTTAGTATTAAGATGATTAGAACAATCTTAGGAAACTCAACAGATTTGTAAATTTCAGCTTGCATCAATCGAAATAAAATTTTTAATTTTTAATTGGGGAGCTCTATTTTGACTTAAGACGAATATCCAGTTTCGAAAAACTGATAAGTAGAATAGAGTGATAGATAAGTATGACAACCTTACAGACACCTCAGATATTGCTTCACTGCCAGCGGGCCTGTTCAGTACCCTGGTGAATTTATCTATCCCTTTTTACTGAATTTCCTTTCACCACTTCGAGTGCTAATTATATATTTATACTCAGATATTGCTTCACTGCCAGCAGACATGTTCAGTACCCCGGTGAAGTTATTTGTTTCTTTTATATTTAGACAAGGGCAATCATTAAAATGAATTTCCTTTCATCATCTGTGGGACTAGATGGGGGCAATCAAATATGAATTTCCTTTCACCATATGTCTTATAGTTAGCTTGTGCATACGAAGCGGGGGCAATCAATGATACTTAAAATATCAGGGGTGGTTATCTG
>JZKD02S0555674.1:49785-63362 GCA_000966675.3 Picea glauca | reverse complement strand
TCAAAATCTCCTAAATCTTCCTCTCCGATGTAGTTTTCACTTTTAAAGGGTGTTGGAATTTTTTGATCTTCATTTTTAATTATTTTCTGTGGTCCCTGAGGTTCAGGATTTCTTCAAAAATCTTTTCGGGGGAAATTATCTCTTTTCGATTTCTCTAGTTCCATTTTCGAGATCTTGTTTGAAAGTTCTCGAATGACCCTATCCATCTCTTCTATTCTATCTCCCAAGGACTTTCCTGATCCTGAAGATCCACCTTGCTCTTTAAATTTTCTATTTTCTTTGTTTCTAGTTTCAATCTTTGCTTTAAGTTTCCCTGATGCCATCATGTTTGATTCAATTTCAAGCGCATCATCCTGCATTTTCGTGAGATCTATTGATCTCCTTTCTCTCAATAATAAGGCAAAGTCGGGATCAAAAGCGCCAGCAAAAGTCACTTTTGTTGCAGGTTGTGAAGGTTTAACCTCAACTGGTATTTTATTATACAACTTATTGAACCTCTGTGTGAATTCTAGAACTGACTCAGAGTTTTTCTTTCTAAGGGCTCCGAATTCAGTTAAGTAGTAGAGATGATCCTTCCTCTCTCCCCATTGTCTAATAAATGCACTTTCAAGTTCTTCATAGGATATTAAAGATCTAGATGCTAAGGATCGGAACCAGGTCCTCACATGTCCCTCAAAAGTCTAAACGAGGAGTCTAGAATAAACATCTTCATGTTATATTCTGAGTATGTCAGCAAATTGATCAAAAAAGTGTATATCTTGTTGGGAAGTCAAATCACCTTCCCCTGTAAATTTTGGAAGGCTTTTCATATAATTCTCGGGGAGATCATGAAGAGGAACAGGAAGAACAAGGGGAGCATATCTAGCAGCTACTTTAGCGAAAATCACGGGAAGCGGTACTTGACCACCTCTAGGGGCACCACCTCCAGCTCCAGCACCTCCTTGTGCCGCCATGGTTAGATTTCAGACTGAAGTTCGGAAAGTGTGAGGAGAAGATTCTCGAAAATCTGGAGAAGAAACTTCAAGAAAAGAGAAAGTATCGAATGAGGGGGGAAGTGAAAGTGATCTTTCAAGAGTTTTCGATGAGTTTGATTGCATAAAGTTAGGCTGATTAATAGTATATGTAGATAAAAAGACTTGTTTAAGTGATTTTCGTGATTTTAAAATCTTTTCCGGATCGGAGACTGGCGAGGTCTGCTTGCTATCCGGGTTTTTTCTGGTGTTCTTGCGGCTAATAGCCAGTTTAGTTATTGTGGAGTCGCCAAGTGAAAAATATTTAGCCTTAGAAGGTTTTTTGCCTTTATTCACTATCAAAAACAGAAAATGTCAATGTCGTTCTCCCCAAGGAAAAGATTCGTTTCCTCGTTCCCCGACAACGGCGCCAAAAAGATGTTGTTCCTGATTTTATGCTTTAAGGCTATAAACATACCGTCAAGGCATCCGTAAATGATTTAAAGGAATGATTTAAAAATAGGAATTCAAAAGAAGGTTAAGGCAAAATCAGTTTCTCAACTGTCTCTGTCTTGCTTCCTGTTGTTCTTGGATGTTAATGTCTCGCTCAATAGCAGCCCATGAACATTCTAACTCAACCCGGTTAGTTGTTGTTTGTAAAATTGTATTAAATAAATTCAAGGCAATACTGGTTTGATCCTGAAGGCCTGGTTCAACGTTGGGTTGTCTGCTACTTGGAACAGTCATGGATGATAAAACTTTATTTATTTGTAAAAGGGTTTTAATCAATCTGTTACTTCAAATTTTCCAGAGATGAGAATAAGAAAAACAATTTTAAAATCCAAAACAGTAATGTAAACACATTCGAGGTTGTTTCCTGGATTTGTAACAATTTCGAGAATGTTAAAATAACAAAAAAACACTACAGAAAAATATGAGGCTTTAATCAAGAAAGAATCACATATTTCAATAGACAACGATGAAAGAAAAATGGGGTTTCTAACAAGGGTTAAGTATTAAGGAACAAAAGCTTTACAGGTCTTAAAATTACTAAAGCAATTTCAGAGGAAAAACTGTAAATAGTTTCACATCCAAACCAATCTGAAAATATAAATCTATGATGTATACAACTTCAAATTGATTACTCGTTAGAAAAACATTGAAAGGAAAAATTCAACAAATTATAATAAACAGGGTGAAGACACATAGCTACAAATTTGCAGGATCCAGAATCTCGTTTGTGATCTATATTTTGATGTATTTGAAAACTGATATTACAAAATGACTCTCTCCAAAAATTCCGAAGCCTTTTCTCAGCCTTTAGCAACTATATTTATACATTTTCATCCAAATTTCTCGTTGGTGACTAACCAACTTCCTAATATTACGATTACATAAAAATAATGTCAACCGTTTACAATTTCTTTCTAATCTTAAATGATAAAAACATTTTAAAAGATTTTAAGCTTGCGTTGATGAACTTCCTTTCTCTGCTTCAATACACTGAACACATTTTCCCAAAAACTTCACAAAAGTCCTGGGAGCATCTGGTAATTCATTTGCTTCAAATAAGAAAAATCTTTTCTGCAATTCAAGCAACAGGTTTTCTATCATCTTTTCTGTAAATTTAATAGTTTTCAACTTTAGATTTGACATCACCATCCATTTGTTGATCTCTGTAATATTGATCAATTTAATGTTTGAAATCTCTGCTTTCGTTTCCTCCAGCTCTTCCCTAAACCTTAGTTGGTGCTTGGCAATATTGATTTCGCCTAATAATCCCAATATTCAAAGAAGCTCTTTATAATAGATCGAAGATTCCCTAGAAATCATCGTTGACTTCTCTTGTTATTCGTTTATATTCGGCCATCTTTGCTTCCCACACTTTTATTATTATGTCCCCTTTAATCTGTTCAGAAATAGATAATTTCTGAATCTTTCCAACCTCTTCTTTTGATGAGAAAGTCACTGCCTTCTGAAAAGTTGTCCTAGCTGCTTTCGCCTCCCTTTCCTCCTGGAACACATTCTCTAAAGACTTATTTGTTTCTTGAAAATATTTATGGACTACTTCCAGATTCGAGAACACTTTCTGTTGTTCCTCCTCTATTCTTACATATATCTCCAATGCTTGAGTCCTGAAATTTTCAAGTTCTATTACCTGATTAGTAATAGAAATAATTTTGTCTTGTAAATGTTTGTTTTCTTCTTCCAGCTTTTGAACCTGTTCCTTTGTGACCTGTATTATGAGTTTTGCCTCCTCCAAGTCTTTATTATTTTTCTAGATTTCTTGCATATCCTTTAGTCTAGCTTGTTCTAGACCCTTATGTATTCCCCAACTAATATTTCTTTCGTTTTCTTTTAGTTTGTCTTGCAACTGGATTATTATTTGGTCCTTCTGTTCAAGCATAGTTGTTAAATTACCAACAGAATACATGTTTGCTGATGCTATAGCACCCATTGTACCTGCTAATTCTGTAGCAAATTCTCCATCCTTGAGTTTCTTTCCATCTATAATAACTCTATGCTTTTTAATCGTCCCTTCTCCTCTGGGATGAATTTCCTATTTCAAGACTGCTCTTCGCTTTTTACTGAAAAAGTAATCTCATGAGGGGATTTCATCTCTTGAAATAGGCTCTAGATCACTGACATATAAAACTCCTTCATGGGGGGTTCCAAAAGTCGACTGTAATGGAGTTAAAGAGGTGATAGGACTACCAAGTTCTGTTGAAGATGCTCCTCCTCTCTTTTCGGGAACATTTTTCATGATTTTAGGAATTGTTTCCAGCTCTTTTCTCTTCTCCGTTCCTGATTCTTTTGTTTGAGAACCCTTTGCGTCTTGGGAAGGTATCTCAATATTCTTCAACTTACCTTTGTCATTTGCTTTATCCTGAGTATTAGTTTCAAACCCTGGAGGGGGTTCTTCCTGTTCTAGCGATGGGATCAAAATTTCACCCTGTAAAATCTTAGGTAGGCAGCTTTGCCTGTGGCTTTGAAAAGATGCGAATCCAGCCTGTGAGTCAGGTGGCAAGGCCTGGACTCTATTCAGCACTTCTTCATAAGACTTAACATCTTTAAATATATCATCATAAATAGATACTTCATGTTCATATGCCTTTAGATTACAATGTATGTAGTGCCTACTTATTATTTGGTAGGGGTCATATTTTCTGTGCTCAATATTTACTAACTTCACTTCTTCCAATGACTCAATCTCTACCTTAGAATGGCCTAAATTTGATAAAGGAAATTTCTCAACATGAATGGGGAAAGATGGCCATGCTTTTTTCTGAAGTGCTTTTAATTCCAATCCAACATTGCCCTTGGCTATCTGATGAGCTACTTCTCTGCATACCAATCTGTCTGGTAAGAATTTAGGGAGTGCATGAGGGGGAATGGAACAACCATAAACCCTAATGTAGGAAAAAATTTCCTCAATGAACCAGTCAGTAACTGCTTTAAGACTTTCTATGATTGTATCTGAAATGTGAGGGGGTTCGCATCCGAAAAACATTTTGTGCATGGGAATTATAACAAAATGACAAACCTCATAAAATGTCTCTTTGGCATTTTCTTCCCAAAGGGCCGAGTGATATTTATGAATAGGCTCTGGGCAGGAAATGCTCCAACTCCAATTCATTAGTGGGAAGGGAGTCATAAAACAGATTGCATCCATAATGTATGCAGACATATAAAAAGCTACTGGTTGTCCCTTTGACTTGGCCGCTTTGTAGTTTAAAATTTATTATGTTAGGTTATCCGACAAAATCTTATGCTAGTTAAAACCATTCCCTTCTGAAGTTTCCTCTAAAAAGGGCACCCAGTCTGCATGAAAATGAGAGGGATTTTTTCTCCCGAAAAGTCTGCATAACATAATGGCTATATAAACCATATATTCATTTAAGGAGGTTGTAGCATAAATCCCATGAGTATCAGCCCTAAACTTTGCTTCAGACCTCGCTCATCCTCTAATCATATCAGGATATGTCTGGTCTGCCTCAATACATTCCTTTCTCTGAAACTCAGCTAAAAATTCAGCATTAAAGATGTGTTTATGATTCAGTGAGAGTTTATACATTACTTGAATGTGCTCTGGTCTGAATGAGTCAACGATAGCTCCTTGCTCGTTTAGAATGCTCCTTGTGGGGATATCAACTTTATCCAGAGCGAAGCTGATCATATCAATGTATGCCACGAGTTGTGGGTGTGCAGCAACCTTATGAAGCTCAGACTCAACTATGTCTCGGAGATGATTTTCAGAATTAGGGTCAGCATTCTTTAGCTCGTACTCCAGCAATTCAGAAATTTGAGTCCATGATTTGATGGAGTTTATGGTGTGTGGAGTAGTATCAGAGATAATATCACCTTCCTATGTGTCTTCATTTTTCTTCGGTGCCTTTTTAGGTGCCATGGCTCTGCGTTTGACTTGAAAACCTGTCACATAAAATGGATGAATGAGCTCAGCTTAAAATGAAAATACAGACGTTCGAATGTTTACTTTGAATACTTTTTAAAACATGACAAGATTTGCACAGTTGTCACGAATTTAAAGCCCTTAATGAAGAAGATATTTTTTGGAGATATGCATTTAATGTCTGTACTTAGGCGTTCTCGATTTTTCAAATAAAACGAGGAACTTACTTAATCGGAAAATGAAGCATTAATGAACCCTTAAAGAATGATTACCATTAAACCTGTTTTAGAAAGAAGATTGATTAGTGTTAATTATAGATTAAATCTAAAAACATCACTTTTCGAGGTTTCGGAATTCTTGATGTCGAAAGGTATGTCGTCGAAAAAGTCCGATCTCCGAAATCGCGAAATCGCAATGTTTTAATTAATATTTAAACCTTTTTATCGCATTAATTAATTGATATTAGACACTATCTGGATTTCAGAAATCCTGATGTCGAGGAGTATGTGATCAGTTGGATCTTTTAATGACTATGGTTGAGTTTTAATTTTGCATGCGTTAATTAACCATTTGAGAAAAACTTAATGAAAGAATGAGGAAAGAAGAGGAATTATGACAGCCATATATACATATGCAGACCTGAAATGAAATAATAGACAGCAAACCATAACACGAGAATTGATAACGGAGTTCGGCACAACTTTGCCTACGTCTCTGGGCCTTTGTCTCTGTGGGGGAGGCTTCTTTATTTCTATTCAAAAGCTCAAAAGTACATCGCAACAATGCCAATTGGCTACAAGACTAATCTGGTCATGTTCTTCCAGATCTTTAGAACCCTGCAAAGAAAACGGCACGCAAAACGGACGTCCGGAGCTCCCAGAAATGGCCCAACAGCGTCTGCTCCTCAATATCTTCCCTGCATAAAAATGGCTTTGGCTTGGCTTCCCTTCAGCATAACTCTGCTTTTACTGTCCTTGACTGTCCTCCATGGCCTCAATCAGACTTGGTTTATATATATCTAAAGTTGGTTATCCATCCCCAACTTCCTCCCAAAATTTGGGCTCCAAAAATGCCCAATATCTCCCAAAAATGGAGAAAATCAATTAAAATCAGGCTCAAAAACAATAAAATTCCAAAACTTTGGAAAAAACCCATTTTTTTGAATAAATTCAGGCATTATCCCCCGAGGCTTGGGTGCGCGCCCCCTTGGCAAGGTCATATGAGGCCATGTGGCTAAGCGCTAGCCCCTCGGGCTATGCGCTGGCCCCTCTCCATACGTGTTGGCTCATGGTTCGATGGCATGGTCATATGACCGTTGGTATAACAACTAACCGTGCATGCCCTATTCAGAATAGGGTCCTGGTCCTGTGGGATCCACCCGGGATCTGTGGGCTAGTCCCTATCCAATACACCCGCATATGGTTTAAACCCTGCGCTTTGGCTCCTGGCTACATGGTTGCGGTCATGTGTTGTATGTTTTGCACCGAGGGTTGGGGCTAAGCCCCGGCCCTTTCCCCCGTCGACCTCTCCTTCATTTAAATTCAAATATATTCTTTTGCATATAGTTAACAATGATCACCCGTGGGGTGGGCGGTTAGCCCGGCCCTACCAGTCCACAGCCCGGAGGAATAGGTCAGGGGTTCGACCCCTAGCGAAACCACAAAATTTTACACAAAACCATTAGCCAACCACAGGGTGCCACGTGGCAGCCCATGACTGGGCCACGTGGCACCACAACAACCAATCACAATCTGCCAAGTGTCAATCACTGGATGCCCCATGTGTCTGTCATGCATTAAATGTCGTACGCCACATCACCTGCCCAGTCAGCTGCTAACGTCATCTCATTGGTCCAACTGTCTGCCCGTACGCCACATCAGTCTGCCACATGTCGTCTTCAAGAATTGCCACATGTCATCTCCAGCGGTTTCCACATCACCTGTATGGTCGTACGACTTGTACAGTCAGCATGCCACGTGGGATTGTACGGACTGTACAGTCATCCCCTTTTTTTTGCCTGTTTGCCTTTTCGGACAAAACACGATATCTTGCACATACGGAGCCCATTTGACGAAGTAAATATATGGACGGAATTAGGAAGACGAGACAGACGCAATGGCGTTGGTTTCGTCAGATTCCGAGCACTTTCATTTTTGAGCATTTTTAAGCCGGATCAGTATGTTATTAATGAAGTCCGATCCCCGAAATCGCAAAATTGCGACGATTTGCCCTTTTTTTAAACCGGACTTAATTCATTTTAATTAACATACTAATTACAATTTAGACCGAAGCAAAATTAGTTTGATTTAAAGTGAACTGTGGATCGGGTTTTCGCAGTTCGGGATTTCGAGAAACATGATGACAGGAGATGTGATCTCACTGAAACCCGAATCCCGAAATCGCGATATGATTTTCTTAACTCTAAACTTTCTTAAAAGAGAATTAATTAATTCGTGTTTTAATTAAGATTTGAACGCATCAGGAAATCGGGGATCGGGATTTCACGATTCTATTTGCATTGAAAACTTTGTTTATAGGAAACCCCGAATCCCGAAATTTCTTTTAAGTTTTAAATTAAAAATTGTAAATTTAAATTTTCAACCCGTTTTTTAAATAATTTTTTCAAATAAACATCAGAAAATTTATATTTTTTGTAAACCTTTTTCCGTTCGTTAGCCAAAAAAAACAATTGATATAAAGGTATCGTGAATTTAGAAATGACGAAACTTTATTTTAAGAAAGTCGAAACCCGAAAAGCACAAAAAATAAAAAAAAATCAAAGCCTTAAGGATAAAATTTTAAGATCTGTTTCAACAGGAACCAAAGCCGCCACCGAGGCCCAATTAGACTCTACAGCGTTTAACAATGGAATGGTTCTCCAGATCTTGTGACCTATCCAGTTTATCGATGGGCTTTATGTTTTCTTGTGAAGGTTCTTCCTTTAGTTTGGACTGTCTCTTTTTTGTATTTTCTCTTGAGTGGGACCGATATGAGATGTAAGTCGGTATAAACCAACTTGGCAACAAAACGGGATTAATTTCTAGCTACTGGGGAAGAGGTTGAGCTTGGGATAACCCACTACTCGAGCATGCAGACAACAATTTTATACCACGGGCCTAGTACTAATACATTAACCATGTGAGCATCCAATTACCGTCTGAGAAACTAATTATCAGAAAGAAAACATATATGCGATAAGATAATGGCAAGAAAAATAATTCATCTATCATAATCATTCATCACACGATAACACAATGATTCATCTTCATCATTGAAGTAAAGAATGGCAAAATATTGCACCAGATAACTTGACAATAGATTAAATAGATCTTACTTATTATAGCATCATTCATGAAACGAGATAGGAAATAGTTCTTCTCCACGTTGAATCACACATGCATTTGATGAAAATAACTTGTCTCTGGGCCCTCAAGACTTCTCAATTCAAAGCAGCTCCAAAATAATTCTTAACAACCAAAAAGAAATATTTCTTGCAACAACCATCGACCCTTCACTAATTGGTCGATATTCTTATTTATAACATAAAACCAACTAAAAATAACGGCTAAGTGTAGTTTAAACAAAACAAAATCCGCCACATGGCGTCCTCTTCTAAGAATTTGTTTAACAGTCAACTCATGTTATCACTTGAAGGGGTGACTTTTCTCATACTCTAACCAGCTAATAAACAGCTCTTCATAGGTTTGGGCCCATGGGAATCTATTTTGTTCCATTGGAGCCTCATAAAATCCTCGGATCTCCACTGCATGTGCTCGGTACTGTTATCACCATAATATTTTTTGGATGATATCCGAGCTTAAAAAGCTTAGTGAAGGGTTATATCGTCATAGAGATATGATAGATCAGAGGGCCCTGCTATATCTGGCAACATACAAACAAAATAGCAGATATTTAAAGAGAAAGACTCGACGGACCATCGATCCTGAAAGCGGCCCGGATCAACGGCTGAGGCACGTATCAGAGATTTAACTAACACGAAGGTTAAGCGATCGAGGGTAGGCCGGGGAAAATAGTCGTGATTTCATTAAGGGACATGTGGTGCCCGTAGAGGTACATCAGGGGAAAAATAAATCTGACTAATACCACTTCCTCCAACCCCCCGATGCCAAATCCTCCAGGCAAATGTGGACCGTAGATTCTGAAGTAGTCCGGATCAATGGCTGAAGTTTATATCGGCAATTGAAATAGCATGAAGATTAATCGATAGAGGGTGGGCCGAGGAAAACTACCGTGGTTTAAATCATGGATGTGTGGCACCCTCAGAGGCACGTCGGGGCGAAAAATGGTTCACTTGAAACTATTTTCTCCAAACCCTGATGCCAATAGATACCTATAAAAGGAGGAACCCCTCGGCATTATTCTATGATAATTCGAAGCCTTCGAATGTTCGAAAACTTGGCGCAAATCTTCCAATCAAATTTCAAAGTTCAGAACCAAACTAGACTCGCATTTTTCACCGCTTGACAGGTATTCTTCACTATGGCTGCCAATCCTATCATTTTATCCATGAATGAACAAGAGATCTCTTCCAGGGAGGAAGCCCTAATTGAAAGAGATTCTGACGTTTTCGACACAGAGATAACAGTCTCACTCGTTTCCGTGTCTAGGTTGAATTTGTTGGACAATGTTGGAATGTGCATACCTTTCCTCAAAGTGGCTCAGGCCTCCATCATCCTTTACGTCATAGAAATGGTCTTTCCATTCCCCGAATTTGTAAGCTGGTGTGCAGAGCAATATTCTCAAGGAGAAAGAGTCATTTTAAATAAATTAGGATCTGAAGTTCTATGTAAAGTAGACATTCCATCACTCTGACATGCTCTTAGTGTACCAGATGCCTCCCCCACAGTGTCAGATCCCTTCAAGGAACAGAGAATGATAACAATTTATAGAGCGTGTCCGCCTAAAGTTAAAACCTTATTTCTGTAGACCATAGTCAAGCTTGAACATCATTCAGAGAGTCTGTCGTTACCTGCCAATGTAAGCATCATGATTGTCGAAGTCCAGTGGGCTTGTTCCCTGCTAAGTCAAATTTTAGGGTTAGACAATGACAAGTTTTTGGTAGAAGTCATGTTAGGTTTCCTGTTGGTTTTTTTTCTATCTGGTCATTCAGTCCGTGTCAGTTTTGACAAATTTATTGCAGAGAATATACATCAACAGTTGGTCAACTTTAGCTCATTGAGACACTTCAGATACTACACTCACTTGTTGAGGATGTTTCTGGAATCCAACAAAACCGAATTTCCTGAGACGGCTTTTATTTCGACCGAGTGCAAAAGGATCACCATGCTCATCTTCATCAACAAGATTATGTCCAGGGTATACAGTCTCATTTTTGGTTCAGATCTACCGAGAGTTTTGGAAGAGATCAAAAGCTCACTACAGCCAAATCCAGAGAACATGGTAGGAGATTGGGTGTTGTTCACACAATCTATTGTGATTTGGGTATATGGATACCAGGAAGGACCTTATCTTTTACTAGTTTTTCTGACGCCCAGGGTCTTCTCTTTGGAATTCATAAGACAAAGAATTATCTCAGAGAATGAACATTTTCTGAAAGCACACAAGGCTTCTAATATGAAATTTCCTTTCGTGGTAGGTCCCTTCGTGGTCAACAGTAAGTCATGATTTCCCTAGATTAAATCCAAGCTCATTGAATTTGGTTTCACACAGTTGCAAGGGAGAAGATATGATCCCCTTAAGATCATATCAAAGAGAATATTGACCAGTATACAAGGTCCCTATGAACATGAACATGTCGAAGGATTCGATGAGTTGACCAATCTAGAGACCTGTGCGGAAATGGAGGTCACCATACAACAAGATCAAACAAACCAAACAGAACCATCTCCTCAGCTGAGCCCAGCATGGAAATCTTCCCCTAAGTTGGTTATCAAATCTCATAAAATGAGCGTTTACAATAAGAGGAGCAGTTCAGAAGAACTAGATACCAGTAGCCAGCAAGACACTCTCGAAAGGATGAAAATCACATCATCATCACAAGTAGTTGACCTGGAAGAAGAAGAGCTCAAAGGGAAAACATGCATGGAAATGGTAGAGACTGCAACCAAGAATAAAGAAACCAATACAAAAAGCAGGCCACAAAATGAAAGTAGCACAAAGGTCTTCAGCAGCAGTAAATACATATTTGGCCAGACACCTAGGGCAATGTATCAGTCCAAGGAATATTTAATGAATCAGTATGCTATGAAAAGAAGTATGGAAAACAATGAAATAAGAGATATTTTACCTAAAGTAGAAAGGACTTCTCAGCATAAGGATTCCTTACTCTCAGTCAAGGATGTGGAGAAAAAGACATTTAACATTGCAGTGGTTGATGATGATAAGGTCTCCGAGATCAAAATGCACTATGAAAACATTGTTGCCCCCGAAAAAGTAAAATTTCATAGGAATGTCAGTGACATGTTATATTCTGATTATCTGGCTTTGGCACTAAAAGTTGCAAGGTTAACAACATACGCATCAAAACTAGATGGACAACTGAAACAAGAAAAAGTGTCCAGCAAAGCTTGGATGACACAGGTGAAAAAACTAGAGTCTGAAGGTCCCCAGGGATTGAAAGCTTCTTTGGATGAAAAATACAAGATGATCCAAACTCTAAAGAAAAGGCTAAAGATGTCACCTACACATCATCCGCAAACAGCAGAATTGACTACATTGGAACGGGAGAAAGAAATATTCAAACAAGAGGAACTTGATTGCAAGGCTAAACTGTTGCAATTGGAGAAAGAGAAAGAGCATTGGTCACTGGCACAGGCAGTAACATCAGACATGGCAGTCATTATACCTGCAAATACAGAAGCTAGATCAAGCACTGAGGGGTTAGTCTAAGTTATGTCCCAGGTAAGCTTAAAAACAAGTGAGATCAAGAATCTCAAAGAGAACATGGAAAATTTGAAGTAGGAAATGAAAGTGAAGGATGAAAAGATAGCTCAACTCCACATAGAAAATCAAGATTTGCAGGAGAGAGTGAACAAGCTAAAATCCAGGTTAAAGGGAAAGACGTTATTGCAGGGAGCCAAACATGTAATTTGGGATGTTATTGCTGCGGAGGTTGCTAAATTCAGGGTTTATCTGAATTTTATCGACGACAAAGATAACTTGGTTGTTACAACTCGGAACAAATGCCCTGTTGTAAATGAAATATTAGCAAAGAAGCCCTCGGAGTGGGCCCAAAATGCTATTGATTTATTGAATATTGTACCAACTGTTGAACTTCAAACCATTGGTGTGAAAGATAGGACCGTGTTGATCATTTCAGCCAGGAGGATCATTGCTAAGCACAACTTACTCGGATCAGTCTGGAACAAAGCTGTGCAAATGGAATACAGCATACAGAAGTTTAAAGACGCTTTTGAATATTTGTTCGTCAAAGGCCTTCCATCATTTTGGGATGGTAAAGGCTCGTTATACAATTAAGAAGACTATCACTCTCTCTTCATGCAATGCAGAATGGACCATTCTAAGTTCGAGGATATGGAAGAAAGTCTGAAGGGTCTGAGTCTGGTAGAGTATTTGGCTACAGATTTCAAAATTTTAAACAAGTTTAAAACAGTGAAGGGCAGAATGCCAGCCATCTCCTATGCTACATGCATTGACTTGGAAATTCTAATTAAAGTGATGATGGATTACGGAATCCCCTCTGATCCACAATGGAAAGAAATCGTGTGGTTGGGTAAGACAAAGTGCAACGTCCCTAGAACCAACAGATGATCTCCAGGTGTCACCAGTTTTGTAGATCTGGCGGGAGCTCAGAGCGAGACAGATCGCACAGAAGAAGTCGGATAGTCAAAGAAAGTGTTCATGATTTTGAAATGTTTTCTTTTGCTAATTATTGTAAATCGTTTCGTATACCGAAACTGTTACAGAAGCTGAAACATTTCAGTTTTAGTTGTTTTTTATCAAATTGTATAAGTACTAAGAGACTTGAATTGGTTAATGTTGGTAGAAGTGCAGAGCACCTTTTTGGTTGTATCAAACTCTATTTGTAAATTTTCTGAATCTTAATTGAATACAAATGCAGAAGATTTTGAAGTCTCTATGAAAAGATTCTAACAGGTGGTTGTTCGATTACTGAGAGGGGGGGTGAATCAGTAATAGAGCAATTTAACCATATAATCCAAGTGTTATATCAATGAAGCATTATTATCCAATAACTGCAGAGTAAATAAGCAATG
>JZKD02S0555674.1:23066-42441 GCA_000966675.3 Picea glauca | reverse complement strand
ATATTACATCAATCATCAATCAATCAATCCTTTGACATCAATCAATCACTTGACATCAATCAATGACATCAATCAATCAAACCATTGGCATCAATGACAACATGATCCAACAGTGGTGATATGATCTTTGTTTCCCTTCATCGTATGTATTTCCTGTAACCTGTCATTTCATTTACATTTTCTTCTATTTAAATTGGAGAGTTTAAAAGCCTAGAATTCGTCTTGTGACGCTCTTGGCTTAATCAATTTAAACTATGTGATTGTCTTCTTAACTTGTTCAGAATTCATTTCAGTAATGCTCTGATGCAATTATTTGTTCTCTTTGTCTTCCTACATCCCTTTTAAATTTAAGAATAACTCAGATTGATTTCCTTATTTAGCCTTTGCCTCTAGAGAGTTCTATCAGTTGATGCACTGTTTTCGTTCACTTTCAGAATTTTGACTCCATAGCCCATAGTGTTCCTCCCCTTCTTTGCCAACAAATTTATTAAAAATCCCCAAAACAAACCGAATCTAACCATCGATTGCCACAGATATATCAAGTGACACGAGAGAGCCCTCTCTGAGTTAAGAAGGCTAGTGCCTCGGCTCTAAAGATGATTGAAACAGTTACCTCTATCATTTTTCTATTCAGCCGGACAAAATTTATAGAGTGCTAACATTCTGGTGTCGTTGCCGAGGACGAAATTGAAAATATCTTCCCTGGGAAAATGACTTAAAGATTTTGTTTGATCCCTGAGGGTGATAGTGGATCAAATACCTTATTGGCTGAGACTATTTTTACCCTGGCAACTCCATTATTCAGTGACCAGTTGCACCACACCTTGTGAGATAGAAATCCTAGCTCCTAAGAAAGTTCACAGCAGGAGAAATCTAGACCCAGAAGCTGCAATCCCTGTGTCTGACCCTAAAAAGCTTGTACGCAGAAGAAAATAAAGGCATGTAACCCCAGTATTGCGTCCAGACTGATATCCTTCCTTGCCTAGAGACGAAGTGACTAGCATCGAAGACCTTGATTTTGACGTGAAATTTGAACAACCCTTATTCAGAACTAAGTCTGAATCTTGTCTAGGCGAGACTATCTTTGACGAGAAGAGATTTCAAGATCTGGTTTTAGCTGCATCTGTTAATCCTGTAGTGACCCCTGCTCAGAACCAATGTCCACTCCGACCCCTCACAGCAACTATGGTAGCCAGATTTGTGCCCCTCATATTCCTCGCTCAACTACATGACCTGCCTCGAGATTACAATCTAAGGATTAAACTATATGATGTCGAAGGTAACATATCAACTCAAAAACATTTAGACTGGTTTAATGATTTCATAGACTTGGAAGAAGTAGACTACGAAGATGTGAAGATGAGGTTGTTTACACAAAGCCTTGTCGGAGACGTGAGGAAGTGGTTCAGAGCCCTTCCGGCGGGGAGTATTCTAAATTTTCAAGCCTTTGAGACAAGCTTCCTTGCAAAGTGGGGGGACAAGAAAAATCCCCTTCAGTTGTTGACCTAGTATAACAATATGAAGAGATCACCTGATGAGACAGTACAGGATTTTTCAGCTAGATTCATGAAGGTGTATAATTCCATTCCTGGTGAAGTAAACCCCCCCCACCCCCCAAGGCTGCTCAACTCAAATATGTTGATTCTTTTGAAAGTGACTTTGCTTTATTATTAAGAGAACGAAGGTCCACCACTTTGGATGATATGACGACTGATGCTATAGAAGTAGAAGTGAACCTAATGGCTTCAGGGAAGATAAAAACTAATGTTGGCAAAGACACAAATAGAGCTCAAGACAAAGCACAGCCTTCAACATCTCAAACATCAAAGGACGGATTCGAAGCAATGATGAGAAACATGGAGCGGATGATGGAAAGAATGGCTCTAGGAAATAGGCCCAACCCCAGAGACCAGACATATGGTCCACCCAGAAATCTGAGAAGACCGGCTATTCCATAGATTAGGCAAAGAAATCAAGGAAATCAAGCAGATCCAGCGAATTTGGGAAACCAAGCGAATCAGGGAAACCAGGTAAATCAGGGAAACGTAGTAAATCAAGGGGAACAGCAAATCAGGCCTCCCTTCCAAAATAATTATGGAAATGAAGGTTATGATGGATATTTCGAAGATGACATGAACTATTGTGATGATAAAGAAACAGAGATATTTTTTACCAAAGAAGAACACGACCAGTTCATGGACGCAAATGAAATGTTTCTGCAAGATGATGAGGAAAGGGTATCAGTGGAAAAAGAAGATTATGAGACCGGACTACAAAACACCATCATGCAATTCTAAAGACAATATAACCTCCGGAATCAAAAAGTACCCCCAAACCCTCCCAAAGGTAATCCTCCAAAGGGGAATCTCTCCAAAGAAGCTCAGAACAATGTACCTTCTTCTAGTCAAACCAAGAAAGATTCTACTGCAAAAGATTCAGCTACGAAGGACTCCACTGTGAAAGATGTTGTTGCAAAAGATACCGTGGAAAAAGGGAAGCAGAAAGAAGAACCTCAGAAGAAAATATTGAAAAGAAGAGAAATGGTCACCAAAGAGGAAGACAGGACCCCATCATCTTTTGATTTCGAGAGTGAAATGGCTAAGATAAAAAAATTGGTATCATTTAATGAATTGATCAGGAACAGTGAATATAGAAATCAGATCATCAAGATTCTTAAAATGGGACAGACCTCTGATACCCTAAACATAAAAGATGATCACCCAGCTATCCTATTTTGGCCAAGAGTGGAAGAAGGCGGTGAAAATGAAGAAGTCCCTCCCTTTTATGTTAGTTTGAAAATCCATGATATGATTCTACACAACGTTATGCTGGATTCTGGAGCATCACACAACCTGATGCCAAAGGTAGTCATGGACCAATTAGGTCTCGAGGTCACAAGACCTTACAAATATATGTTATCTTTCGATTCAAGAAAGGTAAAATGCCTTGGCATGATCAAAGACATGGTCGTTTCTTTGGCACAAATTCCAGCAAAGAACATATTGATGGACGTAGTGGTTGTTGATATCCCTCCAAAATTTGGTATGTTGTTGTCCAGATCATGGGCTACAAAATTTAAGGGAACCCTCCAGATGGACATGTCTTATGCTACTATTCCTGTCTTTGGTCAAGACAGAAGATTATACAGGGAGGTTTTGCTTAAATATATGGTCAGCAATAAATTATAGCCTAGCAATCATCCTATATATTCAGTGGAGACTAAATTAGGATCTTCCATCTTCTTCAATGACCTGTGTTCCAAAGAAGAAGAAATAGAAGTCATTTTAGCTAACAAGGATGAGCTTAAGGGGAGAATGGAAGAACTTTCAGAACCCACAAGATAATGCAAAAGACCAGTTGTGGAAGATGAATTTCGATGGAGTTGCTTGTAGAGAAGGAGCTGGAGTTGGCGTATGGATCAACCATCCCAAAGGAGATGCGAAATTGTGTTCCTACAAACTTGTTTTTGAATGCACAAATAACATGGCCGAATATGAAGTGTTGATATTGGGATTGAAAGTTTTAGAAGAAATAGGTGCCAAAAGAATTGTTGTGCATGGCGATTATGAGTTAATTATAAATCAAATCAAGGGCATCTACCAAGCAAAACAACCCAGATTGAGGGCTTATAGGAATCTGGTGCTGGAAATCCTCAAGAAATTTGAAGAATGCAATTTATCAGCCATCCCAAGAGAGAAAAATCAGATTGCTGACACTCTGGCCACTTCCGCAGTAGTTTTTAGAGTCCCTATCTTCCCTAAGAAAAGATACAAGGTAGAAGTAAAGTACAGGCCAGCAGTACCAGACAATATGAAGCACTGCCAGGTTTTCAAAAATGACAAGCAGATAGAAAGCTTCCTAAACATGGAGAACGAGTTTGATAATTTGAACATTGACGATGAATATTGTGATGATGAGGTAGACGCAACCGCTTTCACGAAAGAAGGATATTTTGACAATCAGATCGTTGGTAGAGATATCGTGCAGTTGAAGAGTAATATCATCCCCAAGGGTCTGGTGCCATTAGAGAAACTTTTCGATAACAATGACGTAGCAAGAAGCTCGAAGATCATAGTAAATGAAGGGGACGTAGAAGATTGCAATATCAGAACTCCAGAAGACCCAAAGATCATGAAACTGTCCAAGAAGCTCAACCCTGAAATCAGAGAGAGTTATGTCAAATTACTGAAATAATTCCCTGATGTTTTTGCTTGGAGCTACAATGATCTAAAAGTCTATGATACCAGTATAATCCATCATGTTATCCCAATTAAAGAAGACCACAATCCATTCAAACAAAAATTAAGAAGAATAAATCCTCTGTTGTTACCATTGATAGAGAAAGAAGTGAAAAAATTGTTTGAAGCAAAGATCATAGTGTCCCTGAGGTTCTCCAAATGGGTAGCCAATCTAGTACCAGTTAGAAAAAAGAGTGCAGAAATTAGGTTGTGTGTCGACTTTAGGAACCTAAATAAAGTATCCCTTAAAGACAACTACCCATTGCCTAAAATGGATCACATTTTAAAGAAGGTGGTAGGCTCCCAAAAGATGTCGATGTTAGATGGTTTCTTAGGATACAATCAGATCATGGTATATCCTAACGATCAAGAAAAGACAGCATTCACCACACCTTGGGGAACATTTATGTACGCTAAAATGCCATTTGGACTCATGAATGCAGGGGCAACGTTTCAGAGGGCCATGGATATAGTTTTTGCAGATGAAAAGGATAAATTCATTGTTATATATCTAGATGACATTACGGTATATTCTGCCTCAGATGAAGAACGCATCAAGCATCTCAGGAGGGCGCTCGAAAAGTGCAGAAATTTTGGCATATCCTTGAATCCGAAAAAGTCAAATTTTTCCATGGAAGAGGGAAAAATCTTAGGGCATATTATTTCGAAGGAAGGGATAAAGGTAGACCCCAACAGAGTGGAGGGCATCCTAAATATTGGCATACCCAGAAGCAAAAAGGAGGTACAATCTTTCCTAGGCAAGGTAAAATTTCTAAGGAGATTCATTTCTAATTTAGCTGAAATCATAAAAAATATCACCAACATGTTAAAGAAAGGAAATGAAATCAAGTGGGTCCCTGAGGCTAGAAAATCCTTTGAAGACATCAAGGTAGCATTAACAAAGGCTCCTGTGCTAGCTAGTCCAAATTTTGAGAAATATTTCATATTATTCTCTTTCGCTTCTGAGCATACAATTGCAGGAGTATTACTTCAGAAGGATGACCAGAAATTCGAGAAGCCCATAGCATACTACAGTAAGAAATTGAGATATGCTCCTCTGAAATACGACATCATAGAGAAGTAGGCATATGTTTTCGTCAAAGCATTGAAGGAATTTAGGGTTTATATTCTACATTCACATACCACTGCTTATGTCCCGAGCAGCTCAGTAAAAGACATCTTGACACAACTTGATCCTGAAGGAAAGAGAGGAAAATGGATTGCAGTACTGTTAGAGTATGACCTTGAAATCAAACCCACGAAATTGATCAAAGGAAAAGGACTTGCTAGACTGATGGCGCAAACAAACTGTGAACTCCTAGGAATAAATTTCACTGAAGGTATATCAGAGAATACAGCAGATCAAGAAAAGGTGAATCCACAAGTATCTCGAAAATTTCTTGACTCTACATGGTATGCAAATATTATCTTTGTGTTAAACAATCTACAAGCTCCACCTGAGTATAGCAAAACAAAGGCCAGATTCCTCAAACTGAAAGCCGCAAAATTTTGTATAGTAAATGAATTACTGTATAGGAAGGACCCAGGAGTGATTTTGTTGAGTTGTTTGATAGAAGAAGAAGCGGAAAAGACTATCAGAGAGTTCCATAAAGGCGACTGTAGAGGTCGCCATTATTGGAAGACGACTTTGCACAAAATTTTGAGAGTCGGTTTCTAGTGGCCAAGTACTTTCCTTGATGTTTACAAAGAAGTGTCAAAGTGCCACAAATGTCAAATCTTCGATGGGAAAGGAAAATTGCAGTCTCTGTCGTTGAAACCCATTTCAATAGAAGCTCCTTTCAGACAATGGGGCCTGGATTTTATAGGAGAAATACACCCGCAGTCCTCGGCTCAACACAAATGGATCCTAACTGCAACGGATTATTTTACTAAGTGGATTGAGGTTGTTCCTACCAAACAAGCTATGGATGATGTTATCATTCGATTCCTAGAAGACAATATCATGTCTAGATTCAGATGCCCGGTCAAGATTATAACAGACAATGCGGCGGCCTTCAAATCTAAAAAGTTGGAAAAATTCTGCAGTGATTACAACATTACCCTTGGCCATTCTATGTCATACTACCTGCAAGGAAATGGATTGGTCGAGTCTTCAAACAAAAGCTTGGTCAGGATCATCAAAAAATTGTTGCAGGAGAATAAAAAATTGTGGCACAAAAATCTCATTCATGCACTGTGGGCTGACAGGATATCCCCGAAGAGATCTATTGCCACGTCTCCTTTCCATATCGTTTATGGTACAAAAGTTATCTTTCCTAGTGCATTGGGATTGTCGGTGATGAAGTTGTTACAGGAGAAAGAAGCGGAAATGAATGTCGGTCGGAGAAGGGAGGATGAACTCATCAGCATACAGCAAACCAGAGAAAGGGCCTTCAATAATGCCCAGTTACGTCAAGACAAGATCAAAGAAGCTTTCAATAGAAGTACCAAAGCGCATGACTTCCAACTCGAAGACTGGGTACTGAGATGGGATTCCAGGAACGAAGATAAAGGTAACCATGGGAAATTTGATCACATGTGGCTGGGCCCGTTCAAAATTACAGCTTACCATGAGAGCAATGCCTATTTGTTGGAAGAAAGTGATGGAAAAATCAATGGAGGAGGGCCTGTGAATGGCAGGTTCCTCAAGCATTACGTTGTTTGAAAAATCATCACCCCACCATTCATTGTAGATAGTCGCTTTGTATTTTTTCTTTACGTATGAAAGACAAAATAAAAACAGCATGGTTGAAGCCCGAGGTGAAGGCCCTGAGCTGTGCTGAGTAAGTTTGGAGTTTGTGAATAACGGTAAAAGGATTCAAATCACACGCATGAGATTACAGCCCAATGTGTAGGCACTTAATATACAGTTCTTTGCTACCTCGCAGGGAGGATAACATCCCCAGTTAGAGCTAATGTTATCACCATAATATTTTCTGGATGGTATCCGAGCTTAAAAAGCTTAGTGAAGGGTTATATTGTCACAGAGATATGATAAATCAGAGGGCCCTGCTATACAGACAAAATAGTGGAGATTTAAAGAGAAAGACTCGACGGACCGTCGATCCTGAAAGCGACTTGGATAAACGACTGAGCAGTGTATCGGAGATTTAACTAACACAAAGTTTAAGCGATCGAGGGCAAGCCGGGGAAATCGCGGTTTCATTACGGGACGTGTGGCGCCCCTAAAGGTACATCGAGGGAAAAAGTAGATTGACTAATACCACTTCCTCCAACCCCTCGATGCCAAAACCGTCAGGCAAATGTGGACCGTAGATTCTGAAGTAGCGCGGATCAACGACTGAAGTTTATATTGGCGATTGAAACAGCACGAAGATTAATCGATAGAGGGCGGGCCAGGGAAAACTATCATGGTTTAATTCATGGACACGTGGCACCCTCAGAGGCACGTCGATGCGAAAAACGATACACTTGAAACCGTTTTCTCTAACTTCTGATGCCAATAGACACCTATAAAAGGAGGAACCCCCTAGCATTATTCTATGATAATTTGAAGCCTTCGAACGTTCGAAAACTTGGCGCAAAGATTCTAGTCGAATTTCAAAGCTCAGAAGTGAACCAGGCTCGCGTTTTTTTCCACTTGACAAGTATTCTTCACTATGGCTTCCAATCCTATCATTTTATCCGTGAATGAACAAGAGATCTCCTCCAAGGAGTAAGCCCTAATTGACAGAGATTTTGACGTTTTCGACACAGAGATAACAGTCTCACCCATTTTCGTGTCTAGATTGAATTTGTTGGACAATGTTGGAACGCACATACCTTTCCTCGAAGCGACTCAAGCCTCCATCATCCCTTACGTCGTAGAAACAGTCTTTCCATTCCCCGAATTTGTAAGCTGGTGTGCAAAGCAATATTCTCAGGGACAAAGAGTCATTTTAAATAAATTAGGATCTGAAGTTCTATGTAAAGTAGACAGTCCATCACTCCGACATGCTCTTAGTGTACCAGACGCCTCCCCCACAGTGTCATATCCCTTCGAGGAACAGAGAATGATCACAATCAATAGAGAGTGTCCGCCCGAAGTTAAAACCTTATTTCTGTAGACCATAGTCAATCCTGAACATCATTCAGAGAGTCTGTCGTTACCTGCCAATGTAAGCATCATGATTGTCGAAGTCCAGTGGGCTTGTTCCCTGCTAAGTCAAATTTTAGGGTTAGACAATGACAAGTTTGTGGTAGAAGTCATGTTAGGTTTCCTGTTGGTTTGTTTTATGTTTGGTCAGTCAGTCCGTGTCAGTTTTGACGAATTTATTGCAGAGAATATACATCAATAGTTGGTCAACTTCTGCTCATTGAGACACTTCAGATACTACACTCACTTGCTGAGGATGTTTCTGGAATCCAACAAAACCGAATTTCCTAAGAGGGCTTTTATTTCGACCGAGTGCAAAAGGATCACCATGCTCATCTTCATCAACAAAATTATGTCCAGGGTATACAGTCTCATTTTTGGTTCAAATCTACCGAGAGTTCTGGAAGAGATCAAAAGCTCACTACAGCCAAATCCAGAGAACATGGTAGGAGATTGGGTGATGTTCACACAATCCACTGTGATTTGGGTATATGGATACCAGGAAGGACCTTGTCTTTTACCAATTTTTTTGACTCCTAGGGTCTTCGCTTTGGGATTCATAAGACAAAGAATTATCTCAGAGAATGAACATTTTCTGAAAGCACACAAGGCTTCTAATTAGAAATTTCCTTTCATGGTAGGTCCCTTCGTGGTGAAGAGTAAGTCTTGTTTGACCCAGATTAAATCCAAGCTCAGTGAATTTGGTTTCACATAGTTGCACGAGAGAAGATATGATCCCCATCAGATCATATCAAAGAGAAGATTAGTTAGTAGAAAAGGTCCCTATGAACATGAACATGCCGAAGGATTCAATGAGTTGACCAATCTAGAGACCAGTGTGGAAATGGAGGTCACCATACAGCAAGATCAAACAAAACAATCAGAACCAACTCCTCAGTTGAGCCCAGCGCATAAACCTTCCCCTAAGTGGGTTATCAAAGCTCCTAAAATGAGCGTTTACAATAAGAGGAGCAGTTCAAAAGCAAATAGATACTAGTAGCCAGCAAGACAATCTCAACAGGATGAAAATCACATCATCATCTCAAGTAGTTGACCTGGAAGAAGAAGAGCTCAAAGGGAAAACATGCATGGAAATGGTAGAGGCTACAGCCAAGAACAAAGAAACCAATACAAAAAGTAGGCCACAAAATGAAAGCAGCACAAAGGTCTTCAGCAGCACGAAATACATATTTGGCCAGACACCTAGGGCAGTGTATCAGTCCAAGGAATATTTAATGAATCGGTATGCTATGAAAGGAAGTATGGAAAACACTGAAATAAGAGATCTTTTACCTTAAGTAGAAAGGAATTCTCAGCATAAGGCTTCCTCTCAGTCAAGGATATGGAGAAAAAGACATTTAACATTGCAGTGGTTGATGATGATAAGGTCTCCGAGATCAAAATGCACTATGAAAAAATTGTTGCCCCTGAAAAAGTAAAATTTCATAGGAACGTCAATGACATGTTATATTCTGATTATCTGAGCTTGGCACTAAAATTTGCAAGGTTAACAACATACGCATCAAAACTAGATGGACAACTGAAATAGGAAAAAGTGTCCAGCAAAGCCTGGATGACACAGGTGAAAAAATTAGAGTCTGAAGGTCCCCAGGGGTTGAATGCTTCTTTGGATGAAAAATACAAGATGATCCAAAGTCTAAAGAAAAGGCTGAAGATGTCACCTACAAATCATCCACAGATAGCAGAATTGACTGCATTGGAACAGGAGAAAGAAATATTCAGACAAGAGGCACTCGATTACAAGGCTAAACTGCTGCAATTGGAGAAAGAGAAAGAGCATTGTTCACTGGTGCAGGCAGTAACATCATACATGGAAGTCATTATACCTGCAAATACAAAATCTAGATCAAGCATTGAGGGGTTAGTCCAAGCTATGTCCCAGGTAAGCTTAAAAACATGTGAGATCAAGAATCTCAAAGAGAACATAGAAAAGTTGAAGCAGGAGATGAAAGTGAAGGATGAAAAGATAGCTCAACTCTAGAGAAAATCAAGATTTGCAGGAGAGAGTGAACAAGCTAAAAACCAAGTTAAAGGGAAAGACGTTATTGCAGGGAGCCAAACATGTAATTTGGGATGCTAGTGCTGCGGAGGTTGCTAAATTCAGGGTTTATCTGAATTATATCGACAACAAAGATAACATGCTTGTTAGAGCTCGGAACAAATGCGTTGTTGTAAATGAAATATTAGCAAAGAAGCCCTCAGAGTGGGCCCAAAATGCTATTGATTTACTTAATGTTGTACCAACTGCTGAACTTCAAACCATTGGTGTGAAAGATAGGACCACATTGATCATTTCAGCCGGGAGGATCATTGCTAAGAACAACTTACTCAAATCAGTCTGGAACAAAGCTGTGCAAATGGAATACAGCATACAGGAGTTTAAAGATGCTTTTGAATATTTTTTCGTCATAGGCCTTCTATCATTTTGGGATGGTAAAGGCTCGTTATACAATCAAGAAGACTATCACTCTCTCCTCATGCAATGCAGAATGGACCATCTAAGTTCGAGGATATGGAAGAAAGTCTAAAAGGTCTGATTCTGGTAGACTATTTGGCTACAGATTTCGAAATTTTAAACAAGTTTAAAACAGTGAAGGTCAGCATGCCAACCATGTCCTATGCTACATGCATTGACTTGGAAATTTTGATTAAAGAGATGATGGATTACGGAATCCCCTCTGATCCACAATGGAAAGAAATCGTGTGATTGGGTAAGACAAAGTGCAATGTCCCTGGAACCAACAGATGATCTCCAAGTCTCACCAGTTTTGCAGATCTGGCAGGAGCTCAAAGTGAGACAGATGGTGCAGAAGAAGTTGGCCAGTCAAAGAAATTGTTCATGATTTTGAAATGTTTTCTTTTACTAACTTTTGTAAATCATTTCATATACTGAAAGTGTCAGTCGAAGTTGTTACAGAAGCTGAAACATTTCAGTTTCAGTTGTTTTTTATCAAATTGTATAAGTACTAAGAGACTTGAATTGATTAATGTTGGCAGAAGTGCAGAGCACCTTTTTGGTTGTATCAAACTCTATTTGTAAATTTTATGAATCTGAATTGAATACAAATGCAGAATATTTTGAAGTATCTAAGAAAAGATTCTAATGGGTGGTGATATCAGCTTTGTTTCCCTTCATCGTATGTATTTTCTGTAACCTTTCATTTCATTTACATTTTCTTCTGTTTAAATTGGAGAGTTTAGAGGCGAGAATTTGTCTTGTGACGCTCTTGGATTAAGCAATTTAAATTATGTGATTGTCTTCTTAACTTATTCAGAATTCATTTCAGTAATGCTCTAATGCAGTTATTTGTTCTCTTTGTCTTCCTACACCCCTTTTAAATTTAAGAATAACTCAGATTCATCGTCTTATTTAGCCTTTGTCCTCTGGAGAGTTCTATCAGTCGATGCACTGTTTTCAGTCACTTTCAAAATTTTGACTCCATAGCCCATAGTATTCCTCCCCTTCTTTGCCAGCAACTTTATTAAAAATCCCCAAAACAAACTGAATCTAGCCACCGATTGCCACAAATATATCAAGTGACACGAGAGAGCCCTCTCTGAGTTGAGCAGGCTAGTGCCTCAGCTCTAAAGCTGGTCGAAACAAGTACCTCTGTCGTTTGTCTATTCAGCCGGACAAAATTTATAGAGTGCTAACAGGTACTTCACCATACTTGTGTTTAACTATTGTAGCACCGATCGAGCCTTAATTGGATGTTCCATGAATAATTGCACTTGTCCTGGTGTTGTGTCGCTCACCTTCGCTAGCTCTTCGACCCATAATGAATCTTGTTTAGCATGCGATTCGACTATTTCGCATAGGGCAATGAAGTCGTCGAGGGTGCCGAATTCGGGGGGGTCCGATATCCTTCATTGCTTTGTAGATTTAACTCCAGTGTTTCTTGCACTTGATCCATTACTCTTGAACTTCTCGGTGTCGTTATGGGGCGAACTTCGCTCAGTAGTCAAGGTTTATTTCCAACAATCGAGGTTAAAATCGCTTAGAAATTACTTATCAGGCAAAGTATAAGAAGACGTAAGCCGAAAAAAACTAGAATGATGCGTAAATGTAAAGCTCGTTAATCCTGATTGTTTAATACTTATGTGATCCCAACAATCTTTGAGTGACCTGTAATGTCTCTATCCGCGTCGACGCCTCTCTTCAGTTAGAATGAGTTACATCCACGTGCCATAGCGTGGTAGATCAGGTACGGCAGATACAAGCGTCGAAGCCATTCCAGTGGTCGATTTCCCATTGGGGTTGGGAAAGGATACCAGAACCGAACATGTCTCTAAAGTGTGCGTAAGCTCCCAAAAGGTCAGATACCGTAATAAAGAAAGTCGTTAAATGCCACAGGTCAAGGCAAGTTGTTCCTCTAGAAGTCGTATTACCAAACTTTTCAACCATCATTCGCTCATAATGGAGGCTGGGGAGATTAAAGAGATTGAAATGATTGTACCATATATTCTCTGCAACCCCTATCGGCAGCGTTTCACACGTCCTAGATTATATCCATCGTGCAGATGTGACGCGTTGATTCTTCAAGACATCCCGTCGCAAGGCGTTCAATGTTCCTTGGCACGTTTCATCTCATTACCCCGCTCTGCTATAAATTCTAGATGTTCTGTGTGTGTTCTACGTATCAGTCGATTTTTGTACACCAGTAGCAACTAGCCTTGCGAGTTCAATTCAATCAAACTCTATGTCGCAGTATTTTATCCAGTCGTGGGCATCTAATAAAATACGTTGTCGCACCATGGGATCTTCCCAAAATACGAGACGGGGTTTGCAAGGTAGCTGGAGCACTAGGTCTAAACCCCAACGTGCCTGGGACTCTTTCTTATTGGTGTCGAGGGTCCCCGAGGATTCAAAAGGAGGTTCTTACCTTCGCTCGGAAACAAGGTTAGCACCTCAGGCAGAGTTCGAAGTGGAGGAAATTATGTCTGAAGGACACATGTTTGAGGCCATGCCCTCTCAAAAGCAGACACCGCGGAGGAGGGGAAGGCCCAGAAAAAATAAGGAAGTAGGAGGAGGAGGCCACATCCTGACTGAGCTGAGTGCACACCTGGCCACTGAGGAGTTCATGATGCATGCTACCTGGTTAGATCCTGTCAGGACTACCATTCGAGGAAGCAAGAGTCGAATGAGAAGGACAGAGACCTCTGGTTCTAACATTGGAATCCCCAATCAGCAGTTGGAGCAGGCACAAATTTCCATAGCTGAACTTTATTGAGAAAATAGAGAATTGCGGAGACAGTTGGCAGCGAAGAACCTGGAGGTATCAGCACCGTAAGGTCGCAAAGGAAGCGTGAATTGGCTCAAGAGATAGCTTTGGGAAGCACAAGATACGATTTTGCAGCTACACGAAGTGCAGAGGATGATGGAGGAGAGGAACAAAAAAACACTACAAGGAGCGCAGAGGATGATGGAGGAGAGGAACAAAAAAACACTACAAGGAGCGCAGAGTAGTTCAGGAGAAGGTCCATGCGCAGGAGATACATGATGGGCGGACTCTTGTTTTGTACTCTTAGACGTGACGTATATTTTGATATTTTTCCCTGTTTGTTATAAGAATTTTCATGTTCTCAATGTAACCGGGTCGGTTGGACAAGGTGTTGGTAGTGCTTACTATATGTAACCTAAGCCCGGTGGGAACCTTAATATATGAAATCTCAAAACTATTTTGCCGAAAGGATTCTAGTCATAGTAGTTGAATGTCTCGTGTTTCCTCTTTTTGTGTAAATCTACCGTGTTCTTATCTAAGCTTCTCGTAAATTAGCTTTGATTTTATAATTATCGTTGTTCTGAGTTGTTTTGTAATTTCGTTGATATTTTCCTTTAAAAACTTCTGACGTCGATTGATGCTGACGTGGCATTATTGACTCGGGGCTCATTAAATAAAACCTAGAACTCAACTCGTGGGTAAGGGTTGTACTCGGGACTTCGTTTACGTCGAACGCGCTAAAATGAGCTAGATATTGTGACTGCCTATGTCAGGTGAATATCGGGAATTGGCGTTCAGAAAATAAATTAACGCGTAGTGTCTTCATGGGTTATCGTCCTTTGAAACTCCCAACCCCGCAAATGTTTCGGGAGTCGGCGATCGACGGTTATTATTTCATTTTTTTTTCAACGCTTATTCTCCTAACCTTTCGCTGATGTCGAGAGGATCGGTCGTCGGCGCTATCCTTGGTTTAGCTCATTCACAGAAATGAGAGACTTTCGTTTTTCGATGCCGATGAAGATTGGCGCTCGACTATCTTGGTTTTCAAGAATAGTTCTTGTCATATCTAAGTCTTCCCGATGCCGGCTTTCTTAAGCGTGTCGAGGTAAAGCTTCGATTGTCGGTACTTTGATTAAATGTGAGTCTTTTTTTTTAATTTATGATGATTTTCACATGCTCAGGCAGAATTTAAAAAAGACTTAAAATGAAAACAAAAATGATAAGCAAGGTAGCATCTTTCATACTGAAGTAGGATCAAACAATGCAAAAGATTAAGTGGTACCCAAAAAGGTAAGATTTGACACAGGCTTTTTAGGGTGTGTTGAGTGCTCAACATGTGGTGGATACCATCATGATGAACCTGGAACTATGGTGGTGAGGTGGGTCTTTGTTGGTGCAAGCATACATTGTTGGTCTAGATTTCTATGAGTACTCCTTGTCTGCAGCCTGAGGGCCTCAAGACATCATCTCCTTAGTTATCCCTAGAAGTTGGGGATAACATTGTCCTTAAATGGGTCTATAGCATGCTCTTGTTATTGAGCCCCAATATTCCAAAAATACTCGACCTCCCTATGTTCTCTCATGGATTTTTTTTAGGGGGGTTCAGTGGATGTAGCGAGCAATGATATCCGGTGTCGTGAACCACATGAAAAAAAACTATTTTCTTCCATGAATGAATGATATGTTATATCGATTAGGATGTGAAATTCTTCACTTTGACTCTTGAGATCCAAGTACTAGCTAATTCCAGCTTAAGCATAAAAATTCAGACCTCGTAGATTATTTTAAATGGTTATAATTGCATGGAGACTTTGTAACGGTGTCACTTAACTACATCCTAGTTGTGCCAAGTCCAAGATTCATCAAGAATGCAACAAAAACATCTATGTGCAAACTTTGTCTCAAGCCCAAAATATGTTGATAATGCACCAAAATATCTTAGTGAAAACTTTGCTCCAACCACACAAACTCAAAATGTGCCAAAAAACCAACCCATGATGCCAAGAAATGCATCTCTATCGTAGATGGTGCCCTGATGAAAAAATCAACATAGCAATCGACATGCTACTTGGATTCCTCTCAAACACTTGGTTATGGGCATTTTCTTCTCCACGTCTTAGTAAAGGAACATATTTTGCCCACTCATTTGTAATAGTAACTTGTAATAGCAATTCTAAGTATACAAGGTTTGGTTTTGGAAATTGAACAATCAATTCCTATCACAAACTAAGTTTGTTCATGATTTGTTGAAGGCATTTTACATGGCGACTTACAAATAGTCCCACTAAAATCAAAACAAAACCGACTATATGAAAATTGATAAATAGAAATTTGTATAGAAACCTTGTCAAAGGTCTCATTTATCTTACAATCACTTGACTTGACATTAGCTTTGCAATTGGAGCATTATCAAGGTATATGGCTGATCCAAAAGTCATTCATTGGAAAAGAACTACAAGAGTCCTACTGTGTATTAAAGGAACAATGAAATATGGCCTAGAACATGTAAAAAATTACAAGTTTGAATTGGTTAGGTATACAAAGTTAGATTAGTTTATATGTACAAATGATAGAAGACCGTTTCATATGGAATCCATAGTGATCTCATGGATTCATAAGAAGAAACTAACAATTTACATTGTCCTCTACTAAGGTACCTAGTAATGGTATAAATGTGTGGTGACAACATGTGAAGTAGTTTCGCTAAGACTTTCAGGATGTCTCTTTGTGGAAAATATCCTTAGGGGTGCAACTACCAAACTCAATCATGTGGTAGCCAACCTAAATGAAGTCTATTTTATCTCTTGTTGGGTTCCACTTTTACCATATTTTCCGCTATACAAATACATTCATCTTTACACCTTTTCCCGCATTTCACCAATAATATATGTCTCATTATGCCATAAACCATCATTATCTATTGTCATTCATGATTATACATATAGTGAGGTTAATACATCGTTTTCTACATTTTTAGTGACTAAAAAATAATTATATCATGGTTTACTAACAAAGGTTTGTGAAGTGTGATTTTTGTACTAGCATGATCAGTATTCTTGTACCATTATTGCAGTTCAACATTCTCCCACCAACACTTTCATTCTAGTAACCATCATTGTTTGGCATATTCACGTGTTTCTAGGGAAAATCAGGGACCTGGGTTTTCTTCGTAGCATGGTCGACATGTGAAAATGTGTGTCAGAATTCACCCAGGTCGCACGTGTGGACCTCCAACTCAGGGGCAAGAATTCAGCCAAAATTAACAAAAGATTTAAATAGTCAACTTTTGCCTTGATTCTCATGTAAATAAGGTCGAAGATTCTAAGACATGGGTTTTTCTCCCAACATGACATTGGGTCTTGTGAGGTTAATTTTCCAAACAAAGGCAAGGTTCAAGAGTTATGGTTGGTTCTTCAGCTGTTGTTTGCACAAATTTCATGATTATGATCAGATTTGAAAACACGTACAAACACCTAGATTTGATGACGTGGCCTTAGGTTTGACATCAAAAGGATGTTTTAGTTATTAGATTGATCAAATTAGTGTAAGGAGATTCAATTGATTGCAACCCATGGATTCTTAAAACCGTCTTTTGATTCATTACTAAAATATGATCGAAATTTGGTTTGGATTCTTAAAACCGTCTTTTGATTCATTACTAAAATATGGTCCAAATTTTGTGCATTCAAGAGGAAACAAATGAGGTGTGGAAACAGTCTCTACTATTCTCATACTTTTCTAGCGGATCGTGGTCACCATAAAATCCAGTTATGTTCCCAGTTTGAATAATTTTTTATTTATCAAGATATGCATTGTTGTTTTCCAGGCACGAAACAGTGATTCATAGAGTCCACATGTTCATTACGTCGAAGGCGTTCTTTTAAGGGAAGATTCCCCTGAACCTTTCATCGTCTGTCCGTAGCTTATAAACAAGTGCCACGTGGATTTATCCACAATGTATCAATAAGTGTCACTTGGTGTATATCTGCAACCGGTCAATGCATTGCTGGTTAATTCCATCAACGGTGATTATGGGCAAGAAGGCGGTGGATGTTATGTGTTTTGGACACTGAGAGGCGGTGGAGACAGTCGCACAACATCTGAGAGATATGAGATTCGTCAGGTGTTGAGCCTCATTTTTTTCACCTCCAATTGCCTTATCTTGTCCCATATCCTAACCAATATTGCCTCATACATATGCACTCTCTGCCTATTTTCCTCAACAGACATGTCATTTAACAATTGTTTTGTACATGAGGTAATATTCATTTGGTCATAATTTATGTGGTTTATTAATGGTTAGAATTGAATAATTAATGATTATTATGCTCCTAATTACTTTGACTATTATTGAACACCTTCATGACAAGGAATCACTTCATCTAGTACTACCACTGGTCCAATACTACAACAACTAACTGGTCTATTCCAGTACTTCGCTTGATCCGGTACACCGCCTGATCCGGTACTCCGCTTGATCTGGTACTCCGTCTGATCTGGTACCAACTCTACTTTGATCCGGTACCAGCTCTCCGCCTATTCCGGTACCACCGTTGCGCTGATCCGGTACCCAGATCTGTTACTGTGCTAGTCCGGTACCAACCGTGCTAGTCTGGTACCAGCGTCCTGCAGGATTTCAGTACCAGATTTGCACCTCAATTTCTGTGTAGATAAATATGAATCTCAAAATTATGGGATATGGATTTTGTTTAGAGCAGAATTTACATGTAGACTCATGTAGCAGAATTCACCCAGATCACACGTGTGGACCTCCAGCTCATGGGGAATGATTCAGCCAAAAATCATCAAATATTTCTAAACTTCCAAATTGTGCCTTGATTTTTTGTGCATATGGAAGCATATATTACAAAACCATCAACTGGGTTTTTAGAAAAAAATCTGTCGGCTACAAAACCCAGAAATCGTTACTCAAAATTCACAACGGATAGAGAGATATCGAAGGATCTTCAACCCAAATTTGTAATATCTGGTGAAAAACCCAAATTTTGCGCATAAACAGTTTAAACGAATTCTTAGTTGGGGGATTTGTTCTGATCCATCCCCATTGAATTTCCTTGTCTAAATCTGAAGAAAGGAGTACTGAGAAGGGAGGAGAATTTCATATATTGTTATGTTGGAGATCTAATTCCCGAGTAAATTGTTTTGTAAACCTTTTTCTGAAGTAATGATATGAGTTACAGTTTATGAAATTGATGTGTTTGATAAAGTTCTCCATTCTGTAAGTTTATTTGAGCTTCCTTGTTGGCACGGCAAGGGCCCACCGATCCAACCAAGGTAAGCTTCTTTGTAATTATTCTGTGAATATAATTCTATGTGTGAGTGAGTGAAACAGTTTCATAGTTTAATTGTAAAACAATTAGTATAATTCATGTCTGTTGCATTTCAGTAATACGTTTGATAATGTGCAATATAGGTTTGTGATAATTCTGTAGATGTTCATAATTTTTGAGTGAGTATTTATTATTCTCGTGTGTGTGAACAATCATTTGTTATGTTGTGTGCTTAAGCATTTGTTTCTATTTTGCAAGTACAGTAACAGTTAAGATCCCATCCTTCACCCTACATGGACCATTAAATGGAGAATCTTAATACACCTAGTGTTTCCTGTGCATGAACAAATAGTTTCTTCCATAATTGATAAGTTATGAGTGATTTCCTTTTGAATATTGTTAAGGTCCTAACCCGCACATAGGTAGATCAATGTATTCGGATGTAATAAAGGTCAATATTAATAAGACCTTTCAATAAAATAGAATAAGGCGGATGTAAGAAGACCT
>JZKD02S0555674.1:0-12500 GCA_000966675.3 Picea glauca | reverse complement strand
CAGGATAAATGTTGTGTCTCTTGTGAATGTGTATTTCTCAGTGATCCTGTTCTTATTATGCTCTTATCTAATGAAATGCAAAGAACTATAATAATGGCATAAACATTAACAAATGATGTATTCCCAACTGTTGATGGCGAGAGAGCCTGCCACTTATGACTGCAAGCCTCAAGGTACTCATAAGACTATAGGTCTTGTTTCCAGAATAAATGGGTTGATGTTGATGGAAAGAGACCCGCTGAATGGAGAGCATTAAGGCATCTCTCATCAGTCAGCACGAGCTACAAAGTAGGAGCTTCATGATTTGGTGGGAATCGGACAAAGAACAAGTTCATGAACCAACGACACTGTGCATCTTTTGCATGTTCCAAGAGCAAGCAGTACATGAAAAAGACCCTCTGAATAGCAGCCAATGATGAAAATTGTTGAAAAAGGCAAGGAAACTACCAATAAGGCTAATGGCATCCAAGACACTGCACGAATCCCGATGTGTGAATAGATGTATTACCGTCGAACACAAGGGAAACCACCCAGTCAACGACCAATGATGAAATGTCGACTGTTGGGTTCAAGGTTACCTACCAATGATGAAAGTAGGGCTAGGGTGCATGATAGGACTAAAGTATCATGTGATTCTGAGACAAACTGAGGGTATGGACGACATGCAAAGTCAAGAGTTCTGAGGAGTGGCCGACACAGGTTGATAGACTTCCTTTGAACAAGAGCATGAGATGTATGGTGGACTCTGGCAGTATAGACCCAATGATAAAATCATGAGATGCAGGAGGCATCAATGAAGTTCTCTGTAGGGAATGGAAGAGTAACCAATCGTTAGAGAAGACTCTGTAACAAGCTCAGCTTCCTAAGGCTATGCTAAACCCAAAATTATGATGAATGGACTCAAATAACTTTTTGTTATTTTCAAAGGTGACACGACTTTTGCCATTATAAGATAATACTCCCTTCCCGCCCGTCTTTTATTGTTTTTTCATAACAAACGAATGTTATGATACTGAGGAGGAAACGAGTGTCACAACTAAGAAAAACTAGTTCCAGCATTGGAACGTACCTATGCTCAATGCAGGGAAGTGCATGTGGGAGATGGACACTCGGGGGAATGTTCCCTCCTAGGTATAGGGTATCAAATTGCGAAGGATATAAACGAGGCTCTGCTTGGTTGAGGATGAAAAGTTGTTGAGGCAAACGGTTTATATCACAAAGCGAGAATCGGCTATAGGCTCAATACTGCAAGCAGAGGCATGAGATGAAATCACAACTTAACGCCAAAAAATGTCATTTTTTATGTCTTTTAGTCTACGTGGTGTGAAAAAGGGATAAACTTGTGCCAAATAGACGTCTTTTCAAAACCAATTTTACGAGTGTGAAAGAGACAAGTTCACTTGGCAATCTTTTCACTTTTTGATAACGAGTCGGAAAATAGCTTAACTAAGACTCACGACCTTTCAAGTCCAATTTAGCGAGTGTGAAAGGAAAAAATCACTCAGCAATCTTTTCATTTTTTGAAAACGAGTCTGAAAAGAGCTTAACTAAGACTCACGGCCTTTCAAGTCCAATTTAGAGAGTGTGAAAGGGGCAAATCACTTGGCAATATTTTCACTTTTTGAACGATTCGCAAAAGATCTTAACTCAGACTCGTTAAGGGATTCTAGGCTTCAAGTCATGGGGGAGACCAAGGCTCCCATGCTGGACTTCTAAGGAATGTCAATATCTTACGAATAGTCGACATAAGCTTGGGAAAACCCAAAGCTCTCCAAGTCGAGGAGGATAAAGTACTAGTGGAGTATATCATCTTTGTGATATATCAGATAATGTCTCTTACTAGAAAAGACATAGGAGGGGGCATCGGATACCCCACAAAACCATTCCAATTGAAAGGGATCTCCTCAAGACTTTGAAGGAGAGTACTCGGGGAGAGAAAAACTCTCTTGTTCAGAAGGAGCATTGTCAGGGATGCTGACGACATGGTATAGAAGGTATATGACTAGAACTAAAACTAGAAGAGCAGGATCGACCAAAAATTGCATCAGCACGACGACTCTCGTAGACTTGTCACTCTTCAAGAGAAGAGTGGGGGAGACTGAAGATTGCATCGGCATGAACACTTCTTCAACCATTGGTTGAATAGGACTCGAGAAAACAAGGTCAAAAGATGCATCACCCCCAAAAATAGGAGTGATGTCGGTCGAAGATTGCATCAACATGATCACTGGTTGAACAATATGCAAGATAACAAGGTCAAGAGACACATCACCCACAAACATAGGAGAGGTGTCGGTCGAAGATTGCATCAACATGACCACTGGTTGAACGGGATGTGAAACAATAAGGTCAACAGATGCATCGACCCCTAAAGGAAGGGGGGTGTCAGCCGAAGATTGCATTGGCATGACTGATGTATCAACCAAAGAAGGAACGAAGTGTGGGGAAACCACAGACGAATCAGAACATGAAGGGCCCTCAAGTGAGAACCACGCTTCCGGTATCCCGGCAATAGCAGGACACAAATGAGTAAGGTGACTTCCTTCACAAGTCCTGCAAAGGAATCTGGCCTTACGTCTGAAATGTCTAGGCGTCTCAATCGTATGAATGCCCCCAACATGACTAGCAACGGTTGGTGACATGCTCCCAACATGACTTGCAGAGGCTAGTAGAAAATCTCCAACATGACTAGCAGAGGTTGGTGATGAATCCCCAACATGACTAGAAGAGGTTGGTGATGCATGTGCAGTGGGACTAGCAATGAGTAGATTTTGTGCCCCCAACATGACTTGCAGTGGTTGGTTGCGGGTCGTCAACATGACTTGCAAAGGTCGTCGACCAATCTCCAACGTCACTGGCATAGGTTGGTGATGGAGTTCCAGTATAACTGGCAGCGACTGTACTAGTGGCAGTAGTGAATTGCGGCATTTGAGACCAAAGTCCAGAGAGAGATTAGTTTTGAGAAATTGCAGTCCAGGAAGAATCATGGTTTACACCGTGTCCTTGTCCGGCAAGATAGTATCCTCCTCCATACTGATTCATAAAGGGTTGTAAGGGCATCGACACTGAGGAAGCTGCGTGCGAAGAGAAAGTGACATGACAAGGGTTACTCATGTGAGGATATATGTTACCCCCAGACGAAGGAACTTCATGAGGGGGGTTGCCCATATTATAAAAATAACTCCCCTCGAATGAAACACCAAAGGACAAATGGAGGTCTGCCATGGGAAAAGTGTTCGTAGGAACCGACATAGCGGAAGAAGGATGAGTGGACGGAGTGTAATAAGTAGAATGATTGCCTATTTGGGCACTTACTTCTCGCATAGTGGATTCGTAGGAAGAAAGATTCCAACCTCCTACCACAAGAGATGTTTGAAGGATATGAGAATAAGGATGTATCATGCCTCCAAACCCAAAACTTGTATTCGCATAAGGAGGTGAGACAAAGGATGGCAAGTGCAAAGACATATCAGACATACCATGAGAAAAATGATTAGAGACCCAAGGCATTGACTGAGTACCATAATTATGCATACCATTATAAAAAGCGAACGAATTCATCCCCATGACATGAGTAGGTATCATGGGGTAGGTAGCGGTAAATGAGGGAGCCAAAGGAACTCCACTATCCATGATAAAGAGAACTCAGTATAAACTCTTAAGGTCAACTAGTAATCAAAGAGCACACCAAAAGTCAAACGACCAAAATGCAAGCAAACAGGGTAAAGTGGTTGAGTGGCATCTCTACCTAAAGAAGGTATGTCTTGCCCAAGAGGGGTCTGAGAATCCCTGCTAAAGATCGAAGGTAACAAAATCAGTTATAAGGGCCCTCATGGGCTTAACAACCAATCGGTCAGATCCCCCCTAGAGAGGTAATCCTCCATAAATGTTGTGTGTTGTTCGACCCTTATCTGACCCAGGGTACCTGCAGAATAACCCCTGCAAGTAACCTATGAGACACCTAAGTCAAGCAACTAATAAAGCATTGTATAACCAATGCACAGGCGAGCAGTCGTAATTCAGGTCCACTGTATGGGCAGGGTAGCAAAGCCCGAAACCTTGAAATTTCCGCCTCTCATGGAGGTAAAGGCACTAACAGGATCCCCATATACGAATAGATCCCCAGAAATATATTTGAAGCTAGGAAGGTATCGGGGGGGGGTATCCCTTCAACCGACTTCGCACGACCTCGTGATTAACTCCGGTGTGAGCGGAGCCTCCTGATCTTACCAATTATACAATGGATTTCTCCACTCCCTGACTCAGACACATATGTTGATTTAATTTCCTTGGAGAATTTTACTCACAAAATCCTATTCCAAGGCACTAAATCCTAGGCTAGTTTGTGCACCCTAGAAAATAAAATCGTTACTGGTAAATTTTAAATTATAGCATTGATTTTATGGCCGTGATTACTGAAAAAGATATGGTGATGAAAATCATGGTGTTATGACTCTGTAAGAAAGTAAATATGAAAATAATGCAAAGTCCTAACTTTAACTTTTAATGTATGATATGTTCCTAAGAGCAATGCAATTTTCAAATTCAACTCTGCAATTCAGAAGTAAAAATGCAATCTTTCACGGTATGCACTAAGCTAGTGATAAAAACTCAAAAGACAAAAATGCCAAGCAATGCAAAATGCCTATTTTTTTGTATTTTCAATATATCGAAACTGAAAAATGCATGGACTGAAAAGTAACTCGATATATATCCCTACTGTGTATAAAAAATAGATAACTCAAGTAGGATATCAAGCAACGAAACACCCAACCCAATGTACAAGGACAATAAAAATAAAAAGATGAAGAGAAAAACTTCACCCAAAAATTCAACCAAAAGAGGGTTTCCTGTCATCCCACAGGCACTCAACAGGCACTACAGGGACCTAAGAAGGCTCAACAAGCATCCAATTCTACCCAGCGAACACCAAACCAAGCAAACAGGTAAGGAAAAAAGGTGTACGCGACTGTTTGGGAAAACATAGCATATATACGCAGCTTGCAATGAGACAGTCTGCGTGTATACGCGATTGTTAAGGCAAAAGGCGCATATATTCTTTGAAACAAGGCCAGGCAAGGGAGAAAGGCTAAAAACTCAGACCTAGAGTGAACAGGAGTTGTCAAGAAATGATATGACAAGAACCACAATAGAAACGAGAGCAATCTAAGGAGAAAAGTACTTCAAACCCTAAGAAAGAAGATTCATCCCCAGTATGATCGTCAATTATGTTACAAGGAAAATCTCTCTATGGCTAGAGTGAACCACAATAGACAGGTGTGACTGCAGAAATCGACTCAATTCCATCATATGCTATATAAAATAATTTGCAAGAGAGATAAGAAAGAGGCCTACCTCGTCCAAACGTTTGATGATGTCCACCATTGAGCACTTCCACCCAAAGCTTTATACCTGCAACAAGTTCTCAACAAACAAGCATAACAAGCATATAGTGATAATATAAAAAGTTAGCACATTAGATAGGATAATCCATTAATATACAAAACAAACATGCCCATGGATAATAATTCATATATTTGCGCGATATCAATTGGACGGGAAAGGAGTATTTCTATTAATAAATGATCAGCAGAAGTGAAAATATTACAGACTTCTGTGTCAGCACGATTCGGAACCAAGAAACCGAGTTCCTTCCAATTGAGCCTCCACCACTTCAATCCTCCACCAAAGGCAAGCTCACATAAGGGAGACAAAGAGGTTCTCCATCAATACGGGAAGAGCTTGAGGGTTGAACACTGTGTTCAGACTTAAAGGACAAAGGGATGCAGACTCTATATGAAGTAAATAATTTCTCTAGAGTAACTTTGCTCTCAAAGTTGAATTCTCTCTTCTTTTCCATAGCTCGGAATTGGCTACTTTATAGCCTTCAAAATGCAACTGAAGGGTCGAGTCAGAACATTTCCAGTATATGGAAGGCCAAGGATCAGAGATCTCTTGTCGTGACATGGAAACCCGACATTTAATTTTGATTTTCTGGCACAAATCCCGATTTACGTGAGATGTAGTGGAGCAGCCAGCATATACGCTTGATGTATAGCTTGCAAGGTGCGTACAAGTGGGAAAATGTTTATTTTTGTCTCTGGATTTATCAATCAGGGAAAGTAAGTCTACATGGGGGAATGGAACAAGGCCCTCTCTACAAGATTGCATAGATTGAGGCAAATCTTGTTCTAACATATGCCCCCTAATGTGTGAGGTCAGAGGAGTATCTACGATGGTTGAAATACATTATAAATAACCTAGGAGTGGAGTGATAGAGAACCAGCTAGATGAACTCAATCGATAATTACATTATGCACTAACTTTGCATACATGGCTGTCAAAAATACACTGCAAATCCATGTGAAAATATACCAAATAAGTGTATGTGGACACGAATAGGAAAATTCAAATGCGGTTACATGCCAATAGTTGTCATGGTCACAAACAAGGCCCAATAGAACTAGTCTCAAAACCAATCTAAAGATATTTGTATACCATGGAGTACAATCTGATCTCCCATGATCACTGAAGTCATATAGGTACTGGTCCAATGAAAAGGAAGCAACAACTCAGGAAAGTTGTGACCACATGGTGATGTCTTCAAGTCTTCTACACAATCCGCCAAAGGTGCAAGTCTACATCATATGAATAAAGGATTTGAGGTCGAACATGATGAGACATCGTTTGATTACCGGTCATTGATGTATACCATTAACAAACGTGAGACAACCTACCTATAATGAAAGTAGGTATCAAGGCACCGAGTACATTCTTACAAGTGTGAATAGAGGAGTCGGTGTCGAACACCTGAAGAATCCATCAATCAGGAGACATTGATGTATTCCCAATTGTCGATGGCAAGAGAGTCTGCCACTGATGACTGCAAGCCTCAAGGTACTCATAAGACTCTAGGTCTCGTTTCCAGAATAAATGGGCCGATGTCAATGGAAAGAGACCCATTGAAAGGAGAGCATTAAGGAATCTCTCATCAGTCAGCACGAGGTACAAAGCAGGAGCTTCATGATTTGGTGGGAATCAAACGAAGAACATGTTCACGAACCAATGACCCTGTGCATCTTTCACGTGTGCCAAGTGCAAGAAGTACACAAAAAAGACCCTCTGAATAGCAGCCAATGATGAAAACTACTGACAAAGGCAAGGAAACTACCAATAAAGCTATAGGCATCCAATACACTACATGAATCCCGATGTGTGAATAGATGTCTTGCCGTCGAACACAAGGGAAACCACCCAGTCAATGACCAATGATGAAATGTCGACTGTTGGGTTCAAGGTTACCTACCAATGATGAAAGTAGGGCCAGGGCACATGATAGGACTAAAGTATCATGTGATTCTGAGACAAACTGAGGGTATGGCCGACATGAAAAGTCAAGAGTTCTGAGAAGTGGCCAACTCAGGTTGATAGACTTCCTTTGAACAAGAGCATGAGACATATGGTGGACTCTGGCAGCATAGACCCAATGATAAAATTATGAGATGCAGGAGGCATCAATGAAGTTATCTGGAGGGACTGGAAGAGTAACCAGTCGGTAGAGAAGACTCTGTAATGAGATCAGCTTCCTAAGGCCATGCTAAACCCAAAATTATGATGAATGGACTCAAATAACTTTGTGCTATGTTCAAAGGTGACACGAATTTTTCTGATATAAGATAACACTCCCTTCCCGCCCATCTTTTTTTGTTTTTTCATAACAAACGAATGTTATGATACAGAAAAGGAAACGAGTGTTTCAAGTAAGCAAAACTAGTTCCAACAGTGGAACGTACCTATGCTCAATGCAGGGAAGTGCATGTGGGAGTTAGACACTTGAGGGAATGTTCCCTCCTAGGTATAGGGTGTCAAATTGCGAAGGATATAAACAAGGCTCTGCTTGGTTGAGGATGCAAAATTACTGAGGCAAACGGTTTATAACACAAAGCGAGAACCGGCTATAGGCTCAATACTGCAAGCAGAGGCATGAGATAAAATGACAACTTAAAGCCAAAAAATGTCCTTTTTTATGTCTTTTAGTCTACTTGGTGTGAAAAAGGGATAAACTTGTGCCAAATAGACATCTTTTCAAAACCAATTTTACGAGTGTGAAATAGACAAGTTCACTCGGCAACCTTTTCACTTTTTGATAACGAGTCGGAAAATAGCTTAACTAAGACTCATGACCTTTCAAGTCCAATTTAGCGAGTGTGAAAGGAACAAATCACTCGACAATATTTTCATTTTTTGAAAACGAGTCTGAAAAGAGCTTAACTAAGACTCGTGACCTTTCAAGTCCAATTTAGCAAGTGTGAAAGGGACAAATCACTCGGCAATATTTTTGCTTTTTGAATGAGTCGGAAGAGAGCTTAACTCGGACTCGTTAAGGGTTTCCAGGTGCTTCAAGTCACGGGGGAGACCAAGGCTCTCGTGCTAGACTTCTGAGGAATGTCAATATCTTACGAATAGTCGACATAAGCTTGGGAAAACCCAAAGCTCTCCAAGTTGAGGAGGATAAAGTACTAGTGGAGTATATCATCTCCGTGATATATCGAATAATGTCTCTTACTAGAAAATACATAGGAGGGGGCATCGGGTACCCCACAAAACCATCCCAATCGAAAGGGATCTCCTCAAGACTTGGAAGGAGAGTACTCGGGGAGATAAAAACTCTCTCGTGTTCAGAAGGAGCGTTGTCAGAGATGTTGACAACATGGTATAGAAGGTATATGACTAGAACTAAAACTAGAAGAGAGGGATCGACCAAAATTGCATCGGCACGACCACTCCCGTAGAATTGTCACTCTCCAAGAGAAGAGTGGGGGAGACCAAAGATTGCATCGGCATGGCCACTTCTTTAACCATTGGTTGAATAGGATGCGAGAAAACAAGGTCAAGAGATGCATCACCCCCAAAAATAGGAGTGATGTCGGTCGAAGATTGCATCAACATGATCACTGGTTGAACATGATGCGAGACAACAAGGTCAATAGACACATCACCCCCAAACATAGGAGAGGTTTCGGTCAAAGATTGCATCGACACGATCACTGGTTGAACGACATGTGAAACAAAAAGGTCAACAGATGCATCAACCCCTAAAGGAAGGGGGGTGTTAGCCGAAGATTGCATCGGCATGACTGCTATATCAACCAAAGAAGGAACAAAGTGTGGAGAAACCATAGATGAATCAGAGCATGAAGGGCCCTCAAGTGAGAACCACACTTTCGGTATCCCGACAGTAGCAAGACACAAACGAGTAAGGTGACTTCCTTCACAAGTCCTGCAAAGGAATCTGGCCTTACGTCTGAAACGTCTAGGCTTCTTAATCGTATGAATGCCCCCAACATGACTAGCAACGGTTGGTGACATGCTCCCAGCATGACTTGCAGAGGCTAGTAGAAAATATCTAACATGACTAGCAGAGGTCGGTGATGAATCCCTAACATGACTAGCAAAGGTTGGTGATGCATGTGCAGTGTGACTAGCAATGAATAGATATGTGCCCTCAGCATGACTTGCAGTGGCTAGTTGCGGGTCATCAACATGACTTGCAAAGGTCATCGACCAATCTCCAACATGATTGGCAAAGGTTGGTGATGGAGTTCCAGTATAACTGGCAATGACTATACTAGTGGCGTTAGTGAATTGCAACATTTGAGACCAAAGTCCAAGGAAAGATTGGTTTTGAGAAATTGCAGGCCAGGAAGGATCCTGGTTTACACCTTGTCCCTATCCGACAGGATAGTATCCTTCTCCATACTGATTCATAAAGGGTTGTAAGGGCATCGACACTGAGGAAGCCGCTTGCAAAGAGAAAGCGACATGACAAGGGTTACTCATGTGAGGATATATGTTTCCCCCAGACAAAGGAACTTTATGAGGGGGGTTGCCCATATTATAAAAATAACTCCCCCCGGATGAAACACCGGAGGACAGATGGAGGTCCACCATGGGAAAAGTGTTCGTAGGAACCGACATAGCGGAAGAAGGATGAGTGGACAAAGTGTAATAAGTAGAATGATTGCCTATTTGGGCACTTACTTCTCGCATAGTGGATTCGTAGGAAGGAAGATTCCAACCTCCTACCGTAAGAGGTGTTTGAAGGATATGAGAATAAGGAGGTATCATGCCCCGAAACCCAAAACATGTATTCGCATAAGGAGGCAAGACAAAGGATGGCAAGTGCAAAGACATATCAGACATACCATGAGAAAAATGATTAGAGACTCAAGGCATTGACTGAGTACCATAATTATGCATACTATTATAAAAAGCGGACAAATTCGTCCCCATGACATGAGTAGGTATCATGGGGTAGGTAGCGGTAAATGAGGGAGCCAAAGGAACTCCACTATCCATGATAAGGAGAACTCGGTATAAACTCTTAAGGTCAACTAGTAATCAAAGAGCACACCAAAAGTCAAACGACCAAAATGCAAGCAAACGGTGTAAAGTGGCTAAGTGGCCTCCCACCCTAAAGAAGGTATGTCTCGCCTAAGAGGGGTCTGAGAATCCCTGCTAAAGGTTGGAGGTAACATAATCAGCTATAAGGGCCCTCGTGTGCTTAACAACCAGTCGGTCAGAGCCCCCCCAGAGAGGTAATCCTCCATAAAGGTTGTGTGTTGTTTGACCCTTATCTAACCCAGGGTCCATGCATAATAACCCCTGCAAGTAACATATGAGACACCTAAGTCAAGCAACTAATAAAGCACTGTATAACCGATGCACAGGCAAGCAGTCGTAAGTCAGGTCCACTGTATGGGCAGGGTAGCAAAGCCTGAAACCTTGAAAGTACCGTCTCTCATGGAGGTAAAGGCACTAACAAGATCCCCAGATACGAATAGATCCCTAGAAATATATTTGACGCTAGGAAGGTATCGGGGGGATATCCCTTCAACCAACTTCGCGCGATCTCGTGATTAACTACGGTGTGAGCGGAGCCTCCTGATCTTACCAATTATACAATGGATTTCTCCACTCCCTGACTCAGACACATATGTTGATTTAATTGCCTTGGAGAAGTTTACTCACAAAATCCTATTCCAAGGCACTAAATCCTACGCTAGTTTGTGCACCCTAGAAAATAAAATCGTTACTGATAAATTTTAAATTATAGCATTGATTTTATGGCCGTGATTACTCAAAAAGCTATCGTGATGAAACTCATGGTGTTAGGACTCTGCAAGAAAGTAAATATGAAAATAATGCAAAGTCCTAACTTTAACTTTTAATGTATGATATACTCCTAAAAGCAATGCAATTTTCAAATTCAACTCTGCAATTTAGAAGTAAAAATGCAATCTTTCACTATATGCACTAAGCTAATGATAAAAACTCAAAAGACAAAAATGCCAAGCAATGCAAAATGCCTATTTTTTTGTATTTTCAATATATCGAAACTGAAAATGCATGGACTGAAAAGTAATTTGATATATAGCCCTATTGTGTATAAAAAATAGATAACTCATGCAGGATATCAATCAACGAAACACCTAGCCCAATGTACAAGGGCAATAAAAATGAAAATATGAAGAGAAAAACTTCGCCCAAAAATTCAACCAAAAGAGGGTTTCCTGTCATCCCATAGGCACTCAGCATTCACTACATGGACCTAAGAAGGCTCAACAAGCATCAAATCCCACCCAGCGAACACCAAACCAAGCAAATAGGTAAGGAAAAAAGTGTACGCGACTGTTTGGGCAAACAGAGCGTATATACGCAACTTGCAGTGAGACAACCTGCGTGTATACGCGATTGTCAAGGAAAAAGGCGCGTATATGCTTTGAAACAAGGCCAGGCAAGGGAGAAAGGTTGAAAACTCAAACCCAGAGTGAACAGGAGTTGTCAAGCAATGATATGACAAGAACCACAATAGAAACGAGAGCAATCTAAGGAGAAGAGTACTTCAAACTCTAAGAAAGAAGATTCATCCCCAATACGATCGCCAATTCTGTTACAAGGAAAATATCTTTATGGCTAGGGTGAACCACAATAGACAGGTATGACTGCAGAAATCGACTCAATTTCAACATATGCTATATAAACTAATGTGCAAGAGAGATAAGAAAGAGGCCTACCTCGTCCAAACGTTTGATGATGTCCACCGTTGAGCACTTTGACCCAAAGCTTTACACCTACAACAAGTTCTCAACAAACAAGTAGAACAAGCATATAGTGATAATATTAAAGGTTAGCACATTAGATAGCATAATCCATTAATATACAAAACAAACATGCCCATGGATAATAATTCATATATTTGCACGATATCAATTGGACGGGAAATGAGTATTTCTATTAATAAATGATCAGCAGAAGTGAAAATATTACAGACTTCTGTGTCGGCACAGTTCAGAACCAAGAAACCGAGTTCCTTCCCACTGGACCTCCACCAAAGGCAAGCTCACATAAGGGAGACAAAGGTTCTCCATCAATAAGGGAAGAGATTGGGGGTTGAACATTGTGTTCAGGCTTAAAGGACAAAGGGATGCAGACCCAAT
>JZKD02S0555641.1:0-16389 GCA_000966675.3 Picea glauca | reverse complement strand
TTTAATGAATATTTCTCATGAAAGAGGGAACATTCCTATTTGTAATGCTTAATGAAATAATATGATTGAAATTGTAATAATGTATACTCATTCTAGAAATCCTACGAAGGAATGAGAGATGGAGAGTAATGATTAAATGTAGGGATGGATATTGTTGAGACAAACATGGAGATGTTGTGGAGAGATCATAGGATATTATTAGGAAGATAGTTGAGGAAATAATGGAACCAATTTTTGAATTATGATTTATTTGTTATGTCCACCTCATATTATATAAAGGGACCATTTGTACAATAGTGTAACATTGGGAAATGGTTATTTAATGAAATTTCCCCTTCATGGGTTTGGGATTATATTTTCCAATGTCCTTTGATTTGTGTATGTTACTGGTGCATTCTTTGTGTCATCATATCTACCTCCTTTTGTGATTATTTCATCTCTTTTTTTATCTAGGCTTCTACTTCTATTTTTTTTCTACAATGATTGTTTGTCCTTTATCCTTTGACTTTTAGTTTGAATATAGATATTGAGTACTAATTGTTGGATTAATGAGAGGGGTGGTGAATTAGTAATAAAGCAATTTAATCCTTTTTAACCATAAAATACAAGTATTATATCAATATAGCATTTTCATCCAATAGTTGCAGAGTAAATCAACAATGACCAAATGAGAAATCATACACATACACAGTACACTAGCGTTTTTATGTGGAAACCCAAAGCAGGAGAAAACCACGTAATGATTTTTCTTATATGTATTTAAGAATTACATTCATTGGAAGAACCAACTTCCTTTGTTTTCTAGCTACAACTGGAAGGAGGCTCCAACCCCCTAGTTTCTCAGGCTACAACCCGAAGGAAGCTCCAAATCCCAAATTCTCTGGCTACAAACATAAGGAGGCTACAACCCCCTATTTTCTCAGGTTACAACCTAAGGGAATCTCCAACTCTCCAATTCTCTGGCTACAACCAGAAGGAGGTTACAACCCCTATGTTCTCCAAATACAATTGGAAGGTGGCTACAACCACTCGTCCTTGCCCCGTCCAACTGCCCTGACATAGAAGTAGAATGATGGAACCACTATCACACTATCACTATGATATACACTGTTTTAAACATGTACCAATCAACTTGTAATCAACCTGTAAAAAACTGTACCAATAACCTATGCCAACATGTACCATACATCAATCTGTACCTCAACATGTACCATAAACAAATGCATCAACCATGCACCAAACCTGTACAAATAACCTGTCACAATAACCTGTCCAAACAATCTGTAATCAACCTGTACCATAAACAAGTGCATCAACCATACACCAATCTGTACCTCAAACTGTACCATCAACGAGTGCATCAACCATGCACCAAATATGTACCAATAATGCATCAAATACACATAAACTATGACTCATCAAGATGATCAACATCATGAACTATACAACTCATGTATGTGCCAACTCATCAACTACTTGTCTCAACCATGTATCCAATATGTACCTCAACCAAAATCCCTCATCAATTTCATCATCTAAATCTTATTTTTAACTCTGTAATAGACCTGGTTTATATGATCACATACCTGCAAACCTTCCTTAACTTTAACAACAACCGACTAACATTTTCATCAAACTTTACTTTAGTCTCACATGACTAATTTTGGATTAGTCAGCAACTCTAACTTGAAATAAACATAACTATGTACATGTAATGAATAAAGATTTAAAAATAGTACAAAATATTCTTTAGTGTCTTTTATGCAATTCCTCCATATTTCACTACTTGGAACCTCTCAGAAAAGGAGTTATAGAAAAAATGGCATACCTTGTTGAAATCTGGCTTATTCTAGAGAGAGAACTTGTAGAGCGTGCCCTGCACGAAATATTTGTTGTTTAGATCTGAGAATGGTACACAGAATACTACAGATTGTAATTTAACCAATACATTTTGTCTTACTAAATTTGGATCTGTTATGAAGAATTTATGACATTTTTACCTGAAACACTCGTTTTATACTAGTTTCAGGACTAGCCACAAACCCTATTTTCCATGGAGCGTAAATCCAAAAATACAATGAACCACAAGATGAAATTTTTATCAAAGCTACTTAGATATGTTTCCTAAACAGACTCCCAATTTCACAGTCTGAATCATTCTAGGAAAAAAAATATTGCGAAAAATGGTGAGATGACCTATAAATAACATACCTTAGAAAGCATCATCAAAAGAATTTATCCTCCCTTGAATTTTGGTCTTCTTTACTTCACCTTCCCTATGAAATTTGGCTTATATATCCTTTGGTTACCTTGGTCACTTGTAGATATTCAATATGCTCAAGTTTAATTCAAATGAGAAAGCCTTGCCTCTTATTTATACTTTCATGTAGCTTCCTCAAGGGGTTACCTTTTAACCATCTTAACACACTTTCCTTATTTTAGGGTTAACCCACTTCTAACCACTTGTCCACTTAGTAATTTCTCCATTAACTTTATTTTTTAAATAATTTCTTTTGTATCCACTTTGACTTATAATACACTCATCACTTCACTTTATTATTTAAATTACCTTCTAACCATCTTAACCCACGTTCATTATTTTAGGGCTAACCCACTTCTAACCACTTGTCCACTTAGTAATTTCTCCATTAAATTTATTATTTAAATAATTTATTTTGTATCCACTTTGACTTATAGTACACTTATCACTTCACTTTATTATTTAAATAATTTCTTCTTTGCAACTACTTTGACCTTTTGGGGCTTCTAGATGACTCATGAAGGTTCTCCAACTTCACATGGACATAACTCTCTAACCATGAGGGGTTATGTGACGTTCGACATACCACCAGAAATGGAATGACACATAATATCCATCCAGAACATTCTTAACTTCAAATATATTAAAACTCTTACCATTATACATCAAACAAACTTGGGTCCATTACCCAAACCTTTGTGCTATCGGAATTCACTACTGAACTTTATTCAAGGCTAGACATCAATGAAAACCAACCCAAATAATAAAAAATCTCCCCATTTGGCATTGATGGAAACACTCTGATGCAATATTCAATTCATATCACTCATGCTCCCCCTGTGACCATAGATCCCCCTTGGAACCATCTCTCTGTGTTTTTTCTCCAAGAAATTACCTTTGCATCTGATAAATCTCTCCCCCTTTTTCATCAATGGAAAAGGTATATTTCCATCCGGGGATGCTCCCCCTGACTGAATTTTCCTTGGGGATACTCCCCCTTATTGAAATCTTCCTAAAATTGATCCCCCAATCTGAACTTTCCTCTTTATGGTGCTTCCTCATGTAAATCTAAGGCATATAAGATAAGCATTCAAAAGCATTCATTTTGAAGTAGAAATTACCCCGATGCTTTGGTGAAAATACTCAAAGGCTTCCCTTGGAAGTTGTTTTGTAAAGATGTCTGTCACTTGTTCTTTTTTGCCCACATATTCAACTCTTATGTTCTTCTCTACAACATGTTCTCGTATAAAGTGATACTTTATTGGAATGTGCTTCGTCTTGGAGTGCATCACCGGGTTCTTTGAGATATTGATGGCACTTGTATTATCACAATAGATTGGAATTAGCTCATCATACTCAACCTATATATCTATCAAAGTTTGTTTCATCCATAGAACCTGAGCACAACATCCTGTTGCTGCAATATACTCTACTTCGTCTGTAGATAAAGATATCGATGATTATTTCTTACTTAGCCAAGATACTAAACACTCACCCAAGTAGAACGTTGCTCCACTGGTGCTTCGTCGGTCATCAATGCAACCTGACCAATCTACATCCATGTAGGAAATAAGTGATATATCATTTCCTTTTGGATACCATAATCCAAACTCTTTTGTTCCTTTGAGATATTTGAAAACCCTCTTCACTACTAATACATGTGATTCCTTTGGTGTTGCTTGAAATCTTGCCACCTATCCAACTTCTTGCATTACATATGGTCTGGATGCTATCAGATATAGTAAGCTACCAATAATTGACTTGTATTTCCTCTATTCTGTAGACTTTGAATCATCATATTTTCTTAACTTGCAATTGGTTTTCATAGGAGTGGTAATTGGTTTTCAATCTTCCATTTTGAACCTCTTTAGAATTTCTCTGATATACTTAGTTTGAGAAATAAAAATTCTTTGGTTGCTTTGACATATCTGAAGACTCGGAAATGAGAATAGTTCTCCAAGTAATGACATTTCAAATTCATTCTTCATATCGTTTGCAAATTTTTTTCTTAACCTATCATCAGTACTTCCAAAAATAATATCATCAATATAAACTTCAATTAATAAAATACCATCTTGAGTTAACTTGATGTAGAGGTTGATGTTTGCACTTCCTTTTATGAACCCTACCTTTTGTAGATATTTATACAGTCTAGAGTACCATGCTCTAGGAACTTGTTGTTCAATGTAGAGTTCTTCTTAAAGCTCCCCATTGAGAAAAGTTGATTTCACGTCCATATCTGTCCATATTGTTCAAGACTCTGCAACACAAATGTCCATAATTTTGACTCATATGTCAATATACTATCATGAAGTACTACTACAACTGATTAATCTATCATATTATACTTCTACTAACTGAATGCACTGAATTTGTCTACTCAAATTCTGCAAGTTGCTCGAAAGATGGTTCTCTGGTCTATCTCATCTACCGCATAGACTCCCCCTGTCTATTATTCATATTATCCGATAGTCTCGAAGTCATATGTATTAGAACAATTCATGCTCTGAAGTGTATTCTTCGTCATCTTCATTAGTAGATTCATCATATCTCTTATATCTGACTTCTTTCTTTCTGTCTATGGATTCATCTTTCACTACAGTGCCTAAAAGTACAATCTCTTGAACCTGTTCCTTATTTACTTGTCCTTTTTTTTCTTTCAGTTATTTTCCAGATATTTCTTTATCTGACACATTTCCTTTTCTCTGTAGAATTTTATTCATCTCGTTTTATTTACAATCTTGCGATCTCTGGGACCTGGTATTTGTTCACCCGTTCTTCATGTTTTCTTATCCATACTTTCTTATATCTAATATTTGTTTTATCTTTCATGAAAGTATCGATTATGATTCTACAATCACTAGCTATGTGTCCATAGTTATGAAATTTGTAGCATTCAATGTTACATGGGGCCACATAGGCATTTATAGCTTGAATATTTCTTTTATAATCCCTGCAATTTACAACCTTATGTCCAAAATTAGTACAATAAAACAAATGACCATAAAATAAATTTGCATACCTGGGAGTGAATGATCTTCTTTGTGGTGTAGTCCTGCTAAATTTCTTCCTTGACTGATCATGATCATGATTGAAGCTTGTTTGTGGCTTAAACATGGATGGTCTTCTTGAAGATGTGTCTTCAATAGTTTTCTTAAATTCTGATTGACCATGACTCCTTCCTTTGAGTACTTCTGCATAGTTCTTTCTATTTTCTTCATTTTTCTTTTATAGCATCCTAGAGTGCTTCTCTTCATTCTTTATAATCGATGTGGATGTTTCTGTCTCTTCAACGTTCTTGTTGATATTGACGATTTTATTTCTCGATGTGACAAATTATTTTTCAAGCTTCAAAACATCTTCTTCTTTCTTCATTATCTAAGACTTCATGACTTATTTTGTTCTTTTTGCTTCTTCAAGCTGGATTTTTAAGGTGATTATTTCTTCTTCAAGTCCTTTCTCTTCTTGACCAAACGCTGCCTCAAGATGGTCTAGATTGTTAGTTCTTTCCTTAAGATGATATTTCAATATCTTCTCTCTAATTTCTACTTTTTCCTTCTCTGCTGCTATGTTGGCTTCCAAATATTGTTTTTGATATTTAATATTTTATTCACTCTTTCTCGATTCTTCTAGCTGAATTATTATGTTCTTGATGACATGTTGGGATTCTTCAAAAATGTGAGCACTTTCCTTTTGTTTCATCAATTCCTTCTTGAGTGACTTGTTTTCTTCTCTTTTTTTTTATTAGTTCACCTAAAGCACTGATCAATTCTTCTTCATAATTGTCTTCATTTTCCATTAGTTTTTATGTCTCATGGCATTCTATTTCAATATGTCCACGTTTTTCATAATGAAATAAAAACAACATACCTCTGTTGGTTATGTACTCTTCATCTTTTGAATCTATTTGACATGGTGAACATATTTATTCTTGATTTGTACCTGCATCTTCTTTTTCATTTTCTAAATATGTGATGGGTGAATAATATATATCATGTAACTTATCCGAAAGTTCTTTGGTTGATGAACATTTACCAACCTTTTCTCTTACCGGATAAGGTAATCCTTCCCAGATGAAATCCATTTCTATTTTTTTATTCTTCTTTAATTCCTTCTTGGTTGCAGTCTTTTCCCTTTTCGAACTATCATATCATGTAATGACTGATAGCCAAATATAATGCCCCTATGCCTATAAAAATACTTTCGTCCTTCCACTCCACATCTCATACTTTAAGCAATTTTGACCATTGAACATTGGTACTCCATTCTCAAGATAATCCATGATTTCCTTCTAGTGGTTAAAATGTTTCCTGAAGGAACCTCACTCTGATACCAATTGTTGGATTACTGAGAGGGGGGTGAATCAGTAATAGATAAATTTAATCCTTTTTAACCATAAAATGCAAGTGTTATATCAATGTAGCATTATCATCCAATAGTTGCAGAGTAAATAAAAAATGAAAAAATTATCATACACATACACAGTACACCATTTTTTTTACGTGGAAACCCAAAGCGAGAGAAAACCACAGACTGTTTCTTCTTATATGTCTTTAAGAATTACATTCATTGGAAGCACCAAATTCCTTTGTTTTAAAACTACAACTGGAAAGAGGCTCCAACCCCCTAGTTTCTTAGGCTACAACCTAAAGGAAGATCCAACTCCCTAATTCTTTGACTACAACCAAAAGGAGGCTACAACCCCCTAGTTTCTTAGGCTATAACCCGAGGGAAGATCCAACTCCCCAATTCTTTGGCTACAACCAGAAGGAGACCACAACCCCCTATGTTCTCCATATACAACCAGAAGGTGGCTACAACCACCTGTCTTTCCCTATCCAACTTCCCTAATGTAGATGTAGAATGATGGAACCATTGTCACACTATCATTGTGAGATATACTATTGTAAACCTGTACCAATCAACCTATAATCAATCAATAACAACCTGTACCAATAACCTGTGCCAACATGTACCATACATCAACATGTACCTCAACATGTACCATAAACAAATGCATCAACCATGCACCAAACCTATACAAATAACCTGTCATAATAACCTATCCAAACAACCTGTAATCAACATGTACCATAAAAAATTACATAAACCATGCACCAACCTATACCTGAACCCGTACCATCAATGAGTGCATCAACCATGAAATAAATATGTACCAGTCATGCATCAAATACACATAAAATATGACACATAAAGATGTATAAAAATCATCAACTATACTGATCCAGGTGGATATCGGTGGCCACCCACCTTTTTGAACTCGCTCAAAACATTTTTCTGGCAATTTACTATTTTTAGCAGTTTTTAACTTCTAGGGCCATTTTGAGGGNTTTAATGAATATTTCTCATGAAAGAGGGAACATTCCTATTTGTAATGCTTAATGAAATAATATGATTGAAATTGTAATAATGTATACTCATTCTAGAAATCCTACGAAGGAATGAGAGATGGAGAGTAATGATTAAATGTAGGGATGGATATTGTTGAGACAAACATGGAGATGTTGTGGAGAGATCATAGGATATTATTAGGAAGATAGTTGAGGAAATAATGGAACCAATTTTTGAATTATGATTTATTTGTTATGTCCACCTCATATTATATAAAGGGACCATTTGTACAATAGTGTAACATTGGGAAATGGTTATTTAATGAAATTTCCCCTTCATGGGTTTGGGATTATATTTTCCAATGTCCTTTGATTTGTGTATGTTACTGGTGCATTCTTTGTGTCATCATATCTACCTCCTTTTGTGATTATTTCATCTCTTTTTTTATCTAGGCTTCTACTTCTATTTTTTTTCTACAATGATTGTTTGTCCTTTATCCTTTGACTTTTAGTTTGAATATAGATATTGAGTACTAATTGTTGGATTAATGAGAGGGGTGGTGAATTAGTAATAAAGCAATTTAATCCTTTTTAACCATAAAATACAAGTATTATATCAATATAGCATTTTCATCCAATAGTTGCAGAGTAAATCAACAATGACCAAATGAGAAATCATACACATACACAGTACACTAGCGTTTTTATGTGGAAACCCAAAGCAGGAGAAAACCACGTAATGATTTTTCTTATATGTATTTAAGAATTACATTCATTGGAAGAACCAACTTCCTTTGTTTTCTAGCTACAACTGGAAGGAGGCTCCAACCCCCTAGTTTCTCAGGCTACAACCCGAAGGAAGCTCCAAATCCCAAATTCTCTGGCTACAAACATAAGGAGGCTACAACCCCCTATTTTCTCAGGTTACAACCTAAGGGAATCTCCAACTCTCCAATTCTCTGGCTACAACCAGAAGGAGGTTACAACCCCTATGTTCTCCAAATACAATTGGAAGGTGGCTACAACCACTCGTCCTTGCCCCGTCCAACTGCCCTGACATAGAAGTAGAATGATGGAACCACTATCACACTATCACTATGATATACACTGTTTTAAACATGTACCAATCAACTTGTAATCAACCTGTAAAAAACTGTACCAATAACCTATGCCAACATGTACCATACATCAATCTGTACCTCAACATGTACCATAAACAAATGCATCAACCATGCACCAAACCTGTACAAATAACCTGTCACAATAACCTGTCCAAACAATCTGTAATCAACCTGTACCATAAACAAGTGCATCAACCATACACCAATCTGTACCTCAAACTGTACCATCAACGAGTGCATCAACCATGCACCAAATATGTACCAATAATGCATCAAATACACATAAACTATGACTCATCAAGATGATCAACATCATGAACTATACAACTCATGTATGTGCCAACTCATCAACTACTTGTCTCAACCATGTATCCAATATGTACCTCAACCAAAATCCCTCATCAATTTCATCATCTAAATCTTATTTTTAACTCTGTAATAGACCTGGTTTATATGATCACATACCTGCAAACCTTCCTTAACTTTAACAACAACCGACTAACATTTTCATCAAACTTTACTTTAGTCTCACATGACTAATTTTGGATTAGTCAGCAACTCTAACTTGAAATAAACATAACTATGTACATGTAATGAATAAAGATTTAAAAATAGTACAAAATATTCTTTAGTGTCTTTTATGCAATTCCTCCATATTTCACTACTTGGAACCTCTCAGAAAAGGAGTTATAGAAAAAATGGCATACCTTGTTGAAATCTGGCTTATTCTAGAGAGAGAACTTGTAGAGCGTGCCCTGCACGAAATATTTGTTGTTTAGATCTGAGAATGGTACACAGAATACTACAGATTGTAATTTAACCAATACATTTTGTCTTACTAAATTTGGATCTGTTATGAAGAATTTATGACATTTTTACCTGAAACACTCGTTTTATACTAGTTTCAGGACTAGCCACAAACCCTATTTTCCATGGAGCGTAAATCCAAAAATACAATGAACCACAAGATGAAATTTTTATCAAAGCTACTTAGATATGTTTCCTAAACAGACTCCCAATTTCACAGTCTGAATCATTCTAGGAAAAAAAATATTGCGAAAAATGGTGAGATGACCTATAAATAACATACCTTAGAAAGCATCATCAAAAGAATTTATCCTCCCTTGAATTTTGGTCTTCTTTACTTCACCTTCCCTATGAAATTTGGCTTATATATCCTTTGGTTACCTTGGTCACTTGTAGATATTCAATATGCTCAAGTTTAATTCAAATGAGAAAGCCTTGCCTCTTATTTATACTTTCATGTAGCTTCCTCAAGGGGTTACCTTTTAACCATCTTAACACACTTTCCTTATTTTAGGGTTAACCCACTTCTAACCACTTGTCCACTTAGTAATTTCTCCATTAAMTTTATTWTTTAAATARTTTCTTTTGTATCCACTTTGACTTATAATACACTCATCACTTCACTTTATTATTTAAATTACCTTCTAACCATCTTAACCCACGTTCATTATTTTAGGGCTAACCCACTTCTAACCACTTGTCCACTTAGTAATTTCTTCATTAAATTTATTATTTAAATAATTTATTTTGTATCCACTTTGACTTATAGTACACTTATCACTTCACTTTATTATTTAAATAATTTCTTTATTGCAACTACTTTGACCTTTTGGGGCTTCTAGATGACTCATGAAGGTTCTCCAACTTCACATGGCCATAACTCTCTAACCGTGAGGGGTTATGTGACGTTCCACATACCACCAGAAATGGAATGACACATAATATCCATCCAGAACATTCTTAACTTCAAATATATTAAAACTCATACCATTATACATCAAACAAACTTGGGTCCATTACCCAAACCTTTGTGCTATTTGAATTCACTACCAAACTTTATTCAAGGCTAGACATCAATGAAAACCAACCCAAATAATAAAAAATCTCCCCATTTGGCATTGATGGAAACACTCTGATGCAATATTCAAGTCATATCACTCATGCTCCCCCTGTGACCATAGATCCCCCTTGGAACCATCTCTCTGTGTTTTTTATCCAAGAAATTACCTTTGCATCTGATAAATCTCTCCCCCTTTTTCATCAATGGAAAAGGTATATTTCCATCCGGGGATGCTCCCCCTGACTGAATTTTCCTTGGGGATACTCCCCCTTATTGAAATCTTCCTAAAATTGATCCCCCAATCTGAACTTTCCTCTTTATGGTGCTTCCTCATGTAAATCTAAGGCATATAAGATAAGCATTCAAAAGCATTCATTTTGAAGTAGAAATTACCCCGATGCTTTGGTGAAAATACTCAAAGGCTTCCCTTGGAAGTTGTTTTGTAAAGATGTCTGTCACTTGTTCTTTTTTGCCCACATATTCAACTCTTATGTTCTTCTCTACAACATGTTCTCGTATAAAGTGATACTTTATTGGAATGTGCTTCGTCTTGGAGTGCATCACCGGGTTCTTTGAGATATTGATGGCACTTGTATTATCACAATAGATTGGAATTAGCTCATCATACTCAACCTATATATCTATCAAAGTTTGTTTCATCCATAGAACCTGAGCACAACATCCTGTTGCTGCAATATACTCTACTTCGTCTGTAGATAAAGATATCGATGATTATTTCTTACTTAGCCAAGATACTAAACACTCACCCAAGTAGAACGTTGCTCCACTGGTGCTTCGTCGGTCATCAATGCAACCTGACCAATCTACATCCATGTAGGAAATAAGTGATATATCATTTCCTTTTGGATACCATAATCCAAACTCTTTTGTTCCTTTGAGATATTTGAAAACCCTCTTCACTACTAATACATGTGATTCCTTTGGTGTTGCTTGAAATCTTGCCACCTATCCAACTTCTTGCATTACATATGGTCTGGATGCTATCAGATATAGTAAGCTACCAATAATTGACTTGTATTTCCTCTATTCTGTAGACTTTGAATCATCATATTTTCTTAACTTGCAATTGGTTTTCATAGGAGTGGTAATTGGTTTTCAATCTTCCATTTTGAACCTCTTTAGAATTTCTCTGATATACTTAGTTTGAGAAATAAAAATTCTTTGGTTGCTTTGACATATCTGAAGACTCGGAAATGAGAATAGTTCTCCAAGTAATGACATTTCAAATTCATTCTTCATATCGTTTGCAAATTTTTTTCTTAACCTATCATCAGTACTTCCAAAAATAATATCATCAATATAAACTTCAATTAATAAAATACCATCTTGAGTTAACTTGATGTAGAGGTTGATGTTTGCACTTCCTTTTATGAACCCTACCTTTTGTAGATATTTATACAGTCTAGAGTACCATGCTCTAGGAACTTGTTGTTCAATGTAGAGTTCTTCTTAAAGCTCCCCATTGAGAAAAGTTGATTTCACGTCCATATCTGTCCATATTGTTCAAGACTCTGCAACACAAATGTCCATAATTTTGACTCATATGTCAATATACTATCATGAAGTACTACTACAACTGATTAATCTATCATATTATACTTCTACTAACTGAATGCACTGAATTTGTCTACTCAAATTCTGCAAGTTGCTCGAAAGATGGTTCTCTGGTCTATCTCATCTACCGCATAGACTCCCCCTGTCTATTATTCATATTATCCGATAGTCTCGAAGTCATATGTATTAGAACAATTCATGCTCTGAAGTGTATTCTTCGTCATCTTCATTAGTAGATTCATCATATCTCTTATATCTGACTTCTTTCTTTCTGTCTATGGATTCATCTTTCACTACAGTGCCTAAAAGTACAATCTCTTGAACCTGTTCCTTATTTACTTGTCCTTTTTTTTCTTTCAGTTATTTTCCAGATATTTCTTTATCTGACACATTTCCTTTTCTCTGTAGAATTTTATTCATCTCGTTTTATTTACAATCTTGCGATCTCTGGGACCTGGTATTTGTTCACCCGTTCTTCATGTTTTCTTATCCATACTTTCTTATATCTAATATTTGTTTTATCTTTCATGAAAGTATCGATTATGATTCTACAATCACTAGCTATGTGTCCATAGTTATGAAATTTGTAGCATTCAATGTTACATGGGGCCACATAGGCATTTATAGCTTGAATATTTCTTTTATAATCCCTGCAATTTACAACCTTATGTCCAAAATTAGTACAATAAAACAAATGACCATAAAATAAATTTGCATACCTGGGAGTGAATGATCTTCTTTGTGGTGTAGTCCTGCTAAATTTCTTCCTTGACTGATCATGATCATGATTGAAGCTTGTTTGTGGCTTAAACATGGATGGTCTTCTTGAAGATGTGTCTTCAATAGTTTTCTTAAATTCTGATTGACCATGACTCCTTCCTTTGAGTACTTCTGCATAGTTCTTTCTATTTTCTTCATTTTTCTTTTATAGCATCCTAGAGTGCTTCTCTTCATTCTTTATAATCGATGTGGATGTTTCTGTCTCTTCAACGTTCTTGTTGATATTGACGATTTTATTTCTCGATGTGACAAATTATTTTTCAAGCTTCAAAACATCTTCTTCTTTCTTCATTATCTAAGACTTCATGACTTATTTTGTTCTTTTTGCTTCTTCAAGCTGGATTTTTAAGGTGATTATTTCTTCTTCAAGTCCTTTCTCTTCTTGACCAAACGCTGCCTCAAGATGGTCTAGATTGTTAGTTCTTTCCTTAAGATGATATTTCAATATCTTCTCTCTAATTTCTACTTTTTCCTTCTCTGCTGCTATGTTGGCTTCCAAATATTGTTTTTGATATTTAATATTTTATTCACTCTTTCTCGATTCTTCTAGCTGAATTATTATGTTCTTGATGACATGTTGGGATTCTTCAAAAATGTGAGCACTTTCCTTTTGTTTCATCAATTCCTTCTTGAGTGACTTGTTTTCTTCTCTTTTTTTTTATTAGTTCACCTAAAGCACTGATCAATTCTTCTTCATAATTGTCTTCATTTTCCATTAGTTTTTATGTCTCATGGCATTCTATTTCAATATGTCCACGTTTTTCATAATGAAATAAAAACAACATACCTCTGTTGGTTATGTACTCTTCATCTTTTGAATCTATTTGACATGGTGAACATATTTATTCTTGATTTGTACCTGCATCTTCTTTTTCATTTTCTAAATATGTGATGGGTGAATAATATATATCATGTAACTTATCCGAAAGTTCTTTGGTTGATGAACATTTACCAACCTTTTCTCTTACCGGATAAGGTAATCCTTCCCAGATGAAATCCATTTCTATTTTTTTATTCTTCTTTAATTCCTTCTTGGTTGCAGTCTTTTCCCTTTTCGAACTATCATATCATGTAATGACTGATAGCCAAATATAATGCCCCTATGCCTATAAAAATACTTTCGTCCTTCCACTCCACATCTCATACTTTAAGCAATTTTGACCATTGAACATTGGTACTCCATTCTCAAGATAATCCATGATTTCCTTCTAGTGGTTAAAATGTTTCCTGAAGGAACCTCACTCTGATACCAATTGTTGGATTACTGAGAGGGGGGTGAATCAGTAATAGATAAATTTAATCCTTTTTAACCATAAAATGCAAGTGTTATATCAATGTAGCATTATCATCCAATAGTTGCAGAGTAAATAAAAAATGAAAAAATTATCATACACATACACAGTACACCATTTTTTTTACGTGGAAACCCAAAGCGAGAGAAAACCACAGACTGTTTCTTCTTATATGTCTTTAAGAATTACATTCATTGGAAGCACCAAATTCCTTTGTTTTAAAACTACAACTGGAAAGAGGCTCCAACCCCCTAGTTTCTTAGGCTACAACCTAAAGGAAGATCCAACTCCCTAATTCTTTGACTACAACCAAAAGGAGGCTACAACCCCCTAGTTTCTTAGGCTATAACCCGAGGGAAGATCCAACTCCCCAATTCTTTGGCTACAACCAGAAGGAGACCACAACCCCCTATGTTCTCCATATACAACCAGAAGGTGGCTACAACCACCTGTCTTTCCCTATCCAACTTCCCTAATGTAGATGTAGAATGATGGAACCATTGTCACACTATCATTGTGAGATATACTATTGTAAACCTGTACCAATCAACCTATAATCAATCAATAACAACCTGTACCAATAACCTGTGCCAACATGTACCATACATCAACATGTACCTCAACATGTACCATAAACAAATGCATCAACCATGCACCAAACCTATACAAATAACCTGTCATAATAACCTATCCAAACAACCTGTAATCAACATGTACCATAAAAAATTACATAAACCATGCACCAACCTATACCTGAACCCGTACCATCAATGAGTGCATCAACCATGAAATAAATATGTACCAGTCATGCATCAAATACACATAAAATATGACACATAAAGATGTATAAAAATCATCAACTATACTGATCCAGGTGGATATCGGTGGCCACCCACCTTTTTGAACTCGCTCAAAACATTTTTCTGGCAATTTACTATTTTTAGCAGTTTTTAACTTCTAGGGCCATTTTGAGGGNAGAGACCAAGCAATGGCATAGTTCACAAATATCTTCCATACAGATACCTTGCGCACCAAGATGGGTATCAAATATTCAAAGCGACATTTGGTGCTCAAGTATCGCAGTGCTCTGCATAGATAAATCCAGACCAAAATGGAATTTTTGGACATCTTTTCCTTGGGCATGGCCTACCAATATGTTATCAAAATCAATCAGAAGCTCAAACAAAATATGCGACAATTTGGGCCTAGGAACCCCTCACAGCAAAATCTAGGAAAGGGAAGCCCCAACCCACAGAAAAAAGGATAGAGAAAAGATGGGAAGTATCAGGACAACCAGTCCAAGATGCAAGAAAAGGAGGACACCAGAAATACAAAGAAAGATATCGGGAAGTGGTACAAATTCCATAAAATCCCTTGGCATAACACTATTGACTACCGCTCAAAGCAGTTGTTGGTGGTCAAAGTGAAATCCTCTGAATCAGATGTGGGTTCTGACTCTGAGTCAGAACCAGAAAGGGGAAGATGGATCATTAACGTGGGACCCCATTCCACCATTGCTACCACCAAGGTCCATCCTGTTGAACCAGATGAGCCAGAAGAAAGAGAGAACCTCTTCCATTCATAGATGTGGGTAAAAGGCACCCCGGTGCACTTCATCGTTGATAGTGGTAGCTAGAAGAACCTCATGTTAGTATAGGTCGCCAACTGGTTGGCCCTGCCAACAACGCGACACCCACAATCGTACACCATTGGATGGCTCCACCAAGGAAGTGATCTTTGTGTCAGCCAACCTTGTCAACTGTCATACGACATCAAGCCCTTCAAAGATGAGTTATTGTGTGATGTTGCTACTCTCAAAGTTTGTAATGTTCTTTTGGGCCAAAATTATTTATGGAAATGTCATGATGTATATGAGTCTAGGCCTCATAGTGTTATTATTACTTTGAAAAGAAAATTTTATAGGATACCCGAGGCAGTCCCTCCTAGTGTTATTTCCTTGATCTCTACGAAGAAATGTAGGAAGGTCATCTCTCAGAATAGGAAATTTGTCTTCTTCGTGATTCACTCTCAGATTGAGCGAATGATCACAGCCACATACATGGACTCCTCGTCTAATCCCTCCACACAACATAAACAAGCGGATAAGTTCATGGAATAATACTCAGATATATTACCCTCTCCT
>JZKD02S0555619.1:0-11919 GCA_000966675.3 Picea glauca | reverse complement strand
AATTCACCTTCCATATCCACCACATCTTCTTCATCATCCATTTCACCTCCTGTGTGTTCATCATCAAAATATCCCATAGCCATAAGCATAAAATCATTTAGTTTATCTTCAATAGGGGAGTCATTTTCTTCATCATTTGAAGGATCATCGTCATTGTTTACACAAAGACTTTTCTTCTTAAAATTATTCTCTTTAAAGAAATTTCTGTGTTTGTGCTTCTCCTCATCATCACGTGTCTGATCATTTCTTTTGTGAGGACATTTATTTGCAAAATGATCTATCTTATCACAGTTGAAACATTTGAAAGGCAGTTTACCTTTGTATTTGCCTGATCCCTTCTTCAGTCTCTTCACAAATGTTTCTTCAATTTCATCAGGCTCAGAATCCTCCTTCTTATCTACCTTAAATGATGCTTCTCTGGAGGTGGGTTTATCTTTAACTATTCTCATTTCATATGCAGTCAATGTTCCTAGAATTTAATCAAAATCCAATGTTTTTAGATCATTAAGTTCTTCTATAGCAGAGATCTTCGAGTTGAACCTATCTGGTAGAGATCTCAAAATTTTCTTAACTAAAGAAGGTTCCTCAATTTTTTCACCAAGTTATTTCATTGCATTTACCAGTTCTTCAACTCTCAGAAAGTATTTTCCAACAGTTTCATCTTCTTTCATCTTCATCTATTCAAACTGTACTCTGTAGGTTTGAAGCTTGGTGCCCTTTACCTTCTCATTACCTTCATAACTGTTAATGAGTTTGTCCCACATTTCTTTGGCAGTTCCTAGGTGCATAAATTTTATGAATTCTACTTCTGCAAGCCCACTCAAGATAACATTCATAGCCTTAGCATTGAAGCTAAATTCTAGCTTGTCATCCATATTAGCTAGTACAACTGGCTTTACATAACCAGTATCTACCACATCCCAGACATCTGCACCTAAAGCCATTATGTAGGTTCTCATTCTAACTTTCCATAAGGAAAAGGTTGTTCCATTGAAAAGAGGGGCCTTATTGGTTGAATTTCCTTCATGGCTTGACATGTTTAAGCTCTAGGAACTACCCTTAGATAAAAGGGGCCATCTCTGATGCCATTTTTTGAACAACTGAGAGGGGGGGGTGAATCAGTTGTTACCGTTCTTAAACAATTATGATTTTTTTAAACTCTTTGTAGATCACTTAATAACAATCACAATAATGTAGGGAGGTAAGCAATAGAACATTCGACATCAGTCAAACATATGAAATATACAAAGATAGATATTTCCTGAGGAAACCAATAAAGGGTAAAAACCTCTTCTTCTTGGTATGATAAGTAATATTTACATTCTGTACATTATCATACATATGAGCTCCAACTCATTGTGAGGCTACAACCTTTGTTTTGCAAGCTGCAACTTGTTGAGAGCACCAACTCTCTGTTTTATCTAGCACCAACTAGAAGGAAGCACCAACTCCCTATGTTTCTCTAGCACCAACTCTATGGTTTCTCTAGCACCCACTAGAAGGAAGCAACAAATCCCTAAGTGTTCCAGCACCAACTAGATGGAAGCACCAACTTCTAGTCACACAGGCACCAACCTGTAAAACAAGGAACAATAGTTCTCCCTTGCACCACCCTACCACCTTGGTTTCTCTGGCTGCAACCAAATGGAAGCTACAACTCCCTGTGTTCAAGCACCCACTTGAACCTCTGAGGACAAAAGTCCTCCCTAGCACCTCCCTACCACCCTGGAATTTCAAGTTTGCTTTATATCAATTTATCACAGTGATACAATATTTATCAATGGCTTACCGGTCTCATCATTGTTCTACTACACTGCTCTTCTCTACCTGCATCAGTGTCTTCCTGCACACTTTGCCTTGATCTTTATATTCTTCTACCTTTTATGTTCTCTGCGCTATGTCCATTCAATGCACCATTCCTCTTCTCTATATTTCAGCTGCTGCACACTACCTCCTTCTACACGCCTGAATCACTCTCAATAGAAACACCCATATCTTCTTTGTTCTGCGTATTTATACTATCTGTGCACCTTCTTCATCCTCCATGCACAGTGCCTTTGCATGCTCTTCAACATGACATAGTTCTGTTCATCGGGTTGTTCACTTCCACTCCACTTTTTCTCTGCTTCACTCGCTCAAGCATCAACACACTCTCTCTTTTCTGCATGTTCTCCTCATGTCGAGTCCTCTTCTTGATCATCATGGAAATTCCTCAGCTTTTCTGGTGGTTATGCCCATGTGTTCATCATCACTGGGTGTTATGCTGAGATTCCTTAGCCTCTCCAGTAGTTGAGATTCTTCATCTTCTCTGTCACAGTGGAGCTCATTCCCTCTGTGCAGTTCCAGGCTCCAACGGTCTTCCATCTGTCAATCACCTCTATCAGCAGTCTTCATTCCACTGGCAGATGCCTTGAGACTCTTCAACTCCTCTAGCAATCACATTGAGGCCTCTTTGATTCCTCTGGTAGAAATCATCAGTGGTTTCTAGCAGTTACAGTGTGAACCTTGAAATGGAGCCTAGCTATGCTAGCTCCTTCCACTTACGTGACCACCGACTACATTGACATTTCGACATTTTGGCATTCAGCATTTCAGCATTCCTATGATGAAGTGTCTCAACACTCCAAGTCATGATCCCCGAAATGGAGCTTAGTTGCACTAGCTCCTTCCTCCATCTTCCGCAGATGTGACCACTGGTTGTGACCACAGCCTTATTCAAAAACATATTTCTCACTTTCGCATTTTGGGGATTCTGTGATGAGTCGTCTCGACTCTCCATGTCACCAGCTCCGAAATAGAGCTTGGCTTCTATAGTTCTACTCTCCAACTCTCGACAATGTGACCAAAATATATGACCACTCTCCAATCAAACAAGAACTTCATTCTCCAGATCAATGGTCCACGATCCATGGTGATTGGATGACTATCCTCTGCCCTGGGACTTTAGCCTTCAAGACTTTGCGGGAGTGATGAAGCTAAAACTCCTGAAGAAAAAATCTCGGAGTGAGGTCACTCTTATGTCACTCGATGACGTGTTGTGACCCGAGTGGCTTCCACGTGTCACTCTGAATTGTGATTTAGAAACTTCAAGGGACTTCGTCATGCCTGATCAAGGTTTCGGATCAAACCTCGATCCAATGGCTAGGATTCAACAGCCAGGATCATTTCACAAATTCACAAGCCTTCATTGTGCCTGATTCAGGATTTTGACGTTTCGCATTTCGTAACTTCGGGACTCCTGTGATGAAGAGTCTCGACTCTTGACTCCTCCAACTCCCGGTATCCAAAACCTTTGTTGATGTACCTATTTCAGGATTTTGGTGTTTCGCATTTCGCAACTTCAGGACTCTTGTGATGGAGAGTCTCGACTCTTGACTCCTCCAACTCTCAATATTTGAAACCTTTATTGATGTGCCTGTTTCGAGATTTTGGTGTTTTTCATTTCACAACTTCGGGACTCCTGTGATGAAGAGTCTCAACTCTTGACTCCTCCAACTCCCGGTATCCGAAACCTTTGTTGATGTGCATGTTTTGGGATTTTTGCGTTTTGCATTTCAGGATTTTCTGCCGTGAGTTACTTCCTTGACTCCTGGAGTTTATGCTTTTGAATGGGATCCAACATCCACTTGTTGAACTTTCCATTGCCATGCCATTATCCCTGCGTTGCTGGTCATGATCTTTGCCATCAATGACAAGCACACTCTTGCACTATGTGTGCACCTCTGCACTATCTCTTCTGGTCTCATGAGATTTCTCTTCTGCGTCTTCCCAAAATACTTCTGGTACCCACCTAGAACATTATACTTGTACTTAATCCATCATCACTGCTATACTTTCCATCAATGACAAGCATACACTGCCTGTAAATCATGCCAACATACTCTGCCTCGACTGTAGATAGAGATATTGATGATTGTTTCCTTCTTAGCCATGATACCAAATAATCACCTAAGTAGAACGTTGCTCCACTGGTGCTTCATTGGTCATCAATACAACCTACCCAATCTGCATTTGTGTAGGAAATAAGTGATAGATATTTTTCTTTTTGTTACCATAACCCAAACTCTTCTGTTCCTTTGAGATATTTGAAAATCCTCTTTACTGCTAATACATGTGATTCCTTTGGTGCTTCTTGAAATCATGCCACTTGTCCAACTACTTGCATTACATCTGGTCTAGATGTTGTCACATATAGTAAGCTACTAATCATTGACATGTATTGCCCCTGATTTGTAAACTTCGAATCATCATCTTTGCTCAACTTACAATTGGTTTGCATGGGCGTGATAACTGGTTTGCAATCTTCCATTCTAAACCTCTTTAGCATTTCTCTAATATACTTGGTTTGAGAAATAAAAATTCCTTGGTTTCTTTGACGTATCAGAAGTCCCCAAAATAAGGATACTTCTCCAAGTTGTTGGCATTGGAAGTCACTCCTGGATTGCAGTAGGAGCAGAGCTCGACGCCCATCAGTTTATGTCAAGATTTTGTTTTAAATGGGGTGATCGGATGTGAGTGAACTTGGAACAGTATCATTTATCTTAGAAAACTAGGCCAGAAATGCACAGGGAAGTGAGGGCCATAACTAACTTCAGTCAAGAATTTGAGTTAAAGTGAGAGTAGAGGGAAGACTAGGGAGAAAAGAGGGGAGACTACTCTGGGCATTAGGCCTTCCAACAACTTGGGAAAGAAAAAAGAGACACCAAAATGTGCCTAAATGACACAGCGATAACTGCACACTGATCAAACCTATCATACTATGCAGCCACAACCATTCGGCTAGATCATCCAATTCCGAATCATTCAGTGTAAGATGAAAAAGGCAACGTGAGAGACTGCTTAAGACTGGTGCAGATATTGTAGTGACCAACCATACGTCATCCTACAATGTGCAACCCTCAGCTGGATCCTCCAATGTTGAGTGTTTTAAACAGCTAACAAACAAAATAAAAAAGAAAGAGAAGCTGATTTCCATTAATTTGACAGTCTCAAATCAAAATACATGCTCAAGAGCTTTGACACTTTGCATCTCGTGGATGGGAAGGAGCTAGTCCTTACTCTTCAAAGTTGCAAGGTGTGAAGAGGTGATAGAGCCTAATAGTGCACCACGTGTTTGTGTGGGATGAATGAATGAGATCACTTTCGGTGATACTGTGGGCCCGAGTCCTGAATTCTTTCGATGCTTCGCATCTCGCAGCTGGGAGGAGGTTGCTCCTTGTGCTTCAAAGTTGCGATGGGTGAAATGCCAACATGGCCTGATCGGGCGCCACATGTCTCTTTGGATGGATGGCTATGATGATGTTGATGTTTTTGGACCTATCTTATCATATGGTGTGCGCTGGCACCTTTTCCCCAGGCATGTTCCTCTCTGACCGGGCACCAAGACCGTGGGCCCAACACCTGAGCGCTTTTTACGCTTCGTGTCACACAACTGTGAGGAGGTTGATCCTCTCTCTTCAAAGTCACGATGAATGAAGAGGTGATAGAACCTAATCGTGCACCACGTGCCCCTCTCTAATCGGACGGCCCTGACCATATTCGCTGATGTGGGCCCAAATCATGGATGCCTTCAAAACTTTGTGTTTTGTGGCTTGGAGGAAGATGCTCCTTGTGCTTCAAAGTCATGATGGGTGAAAATTCTATAGAGCCTAATCACACACCACACATCCCTTTGGATGGACAGCAAAGACTGCTCCATGATCAACGGTTGGATTGGCCTTTAAAAAACTGACGGCCACAATTATTTTTCCATTTGAACAACTCTGGCCTTGCACACTCGCTTTCTTTAGCCATACTTCATACAACCATGGTGCTAGGATCGTGGGCCCAACATTAAAATCTTTTTCGCATTTCGTGACTCATGAATTTGTGGGTCGAAGACCCTTGGCTCCTCCTTTCCAAACTCCCGATACCTGAGATGGTGGTACAGGTCTGGCTCCTTTCCTTGTCAGCACCCTCCACATGTAACCATCTACTAGGGCTCAGGTACTAGCGCCTCTCGCAACTCACGATCTCATGAGTCGGAGCGTCGAACTTTGGCATTCTCCCCTTGCGAAGTCCCGAGGCGCGATGGTCAGTGATGGTTGAATCCCCTTTGAACACTTCACGTAACTCACAATCTTGCGATTTGGAGGGTAGAGCCTTCATGCTCCCCTTTTATGAAGTCCGGAGACACGAGATAGTGATACAGGTATATCTCTACTCCGTCGATGAATCCTTGCCGTTGAAATCAAAATTCCTGCTTGATTTTAAGCCCGAAAAGGGCTTCTTCTGTGTATTGCACTTGGCGCTCGTGACTGCACCCTTTGAATAAAATTCCTTTGCTGGACTTTATGCCTTCTTCTTCGCAACTCAGGCTATGGTCTTAAGGAGAGAAAGAAACCCACCCCTCTTTAACAGGAATTAATGTTAACATTAGGCTCCATGGGGGATAGAGTCATCCCTGCGATGCTCTAATAACTCATTTGCAGCTTCAGTGCCTTGATTTTGGGCTATGGAGTCGTTTACTAAGCTGAAAAATAAAAATAAAAAAAGAACCAAGAGGACAATATTTACAAACAAAGGAGCCGTCTAAGGCTCAAACAAAACATTTCTTCAGAAAATGCCCATTTACTAGGCTGTTGAAAACCTCTTCACCCTTCAAATCCTGCAACCTGTACGTGTTATTTGACAAAACCTCAGAGATCTTGAAGGGCCCAATCCATAGGGCATCAAACTTTTTGTGTTTTCCCTTATCCTGTCTGGGCGCATCCCACTTAAGCACCAAATCCCCGATCTCAAAATCCTTCTTCTTGACTTTTCTATCAAAGGCCTCTTTGACCTTCTGTTGATGACTATGGGTTGTGTCCATCACCTATTCCCTAATCTGTTTTACTTCCACCATATGATGAATCCTTCTGACCATATGATCCGGATCTCCTTCATAATCTTGAAATAACTTCGCTACAGGTAAGGCGAGATGAGTGGGAAAAACCACCTCTGTTCTATAAACCAGTTAAAAAGGAGAGGTGCCCAGGGACTTCTTCATTGTCACTTGATCGTCCCATAGGGAAAATTTGAGCTTTGAATCCCAAGCCCTCTTATTGTCTTCCAATAATATTTTAATGAGCTTTATTAGGATTTTATTGGAAGATTCTGCCAGTCCATTTCCTTGAGGATAATAGGGGGTGGAGTGAATTAGCGAGATTTGGAACTGCTCACAAAACTTAATTAGAGGCTCAGATTTGAACAAAGAAGCATTGTCAGTGACAATCCTACTAGGATAGCCAAATCTAGCTATGATATCCTCTAGGAAGCTGATAATTACTTTGTGTGATGCACTTCTGGTGGCGGCAGCTTCTATCCACTTGGTGAAATAGTCTGTTGCAGTCAGGATCCATATGTGCTGGCCACTTGAGGGAGGATGGATTTCCCTAATGAATTCCAGCCCCCAATGCTTAAAAGGTGTTGAAGCCACTACAGGCTTCATTGGCAGTGGTCTAAACTGCTGCTTTCCTGAGAACTTTTGGCATTTGATGCAGGCTCTGATTTCTATGGAGACATCAGTGAATAAAGTGGGCCAGTAATACCCATTCCTGAGGATTTTGTGACCTGTGGTATTCCATAAATGATGTTTCCACTATTTTGTCTCAAAGGGTTCTAACCTATTGTTGGTATGTTCAACTCCAGTCTCCCTGTGTTGGTTCCACCGAGTGGACCCTTGATTATTCAGAGCCCACCCTTGATTATTCAAAGCCCAATTTTGATAAATGAACTAGTTATAACCTATCAGGTATTTTGTGACTGTTATGAGTTGGTGAAATAAGGTTAACATTGGTTTTTATTATTGGTATATAGTCACTTCATTATTTATTATGACAGTTGAATCGATGGCTCGACATACTTAAATTGGTGGATTTCAGAAGTTGTAAATGGGCATACAATTGCTGCCTCATTTTGTGATAATAGTTGGATTGATAACTCAAGTTTGTTTTATGTTTTGATTCAGAGTAATTAGACATGTACAGTCACATAAATGTTCTTTGCATTTTGAGTTGTTTGTGTGTTCCTACAACATGGTATAAATTGTTTTGGTGGTTGTTGTGTGTTTAATATGTCCCGATCGGGATCGTTACAAATTGGAAATTTGACGTCAGAGACTTGGCTATCTGTTGTGTATGTTTTATGGATATTGCTCATCATATCGTTTGATTGCACCATCATAGATGGGCATAGGTTTTATAATAGTATGGTTCCATTGCAATTTATTTGTTAAATTTGTTAGAGGAATGGAATCAGGCAGATTTTTAAAAGAAGTTGTGCATGTGTTTGATTTGAGGAAATAATTTATGGAAAATGGTTGATGGTTTTGATGCTGAACAAAGTTGAAAAAAATGACTGTGTGTTCATTGGAATTTGTTTTAAATATAAAATGGAAGAAGTGAAAGGAAACATAATTCTTTACACAGGATGTTCAAAGGCCATGTTGATTTTGAATATGATGACACTGTGTTAATTAAATTTTTTAAAGATTTAAATGTGGAAGTGAACAAGTTTAACACACAATAATGGTTAAATCAACCACATTAATAGTTATTTGTGTTGGGATAGTGGTTTTGAATACATAAATGTTTTATGAATTACTTAATTAATTTTTTGAACAACATCCGCTCTTTTCCCCTACCATTATTTCACTTTTATCTAATTACAATCCCCTTGCCTTCCCATATTCATTATCCACTCCCTCCTCCTAAAATTTAATTACAGTTAAGGGAAACTATGTATTATGACAATTTAAGATCAGAAGGATGGATTATAGTGATATATTATTTGGTTTATATTATAGTTTATTGTTTGTTGTCTGTGAGCAGTAATCATGATCGTTTTCCCCTCATTTTAAACTTTTTCTCTCAATACAAACCCCTCGCATATCCTAGAACCTTTGTTCACCCCCTTATCATTGACAAGTATCAAACAATTTGTATGGATTGGATTGCATGAGTCTGATATGTTGTTGAGCCAAATTTTATTTCAAATTTTAAAAGAGTTGTCATGTATGGTTGTTAAAGAAACTATTTGCTAATCAATTCTGCATAAAGGAATGAGATTTTTCAGCAGAGGTAGCCATGGAAGAGTTAATCGAGGAAGAGGTAATTGGAACAGGGGCCCTAGAAGGAAAATATTCTCCATACACTTTGATGCAGACTCGTAGGAGTTAGGCCAGCTATTTCAAGCTAGGTTTTTTAATTGGATTAGGCAAGGAGTGGTCCAACATAGGCCATAAAGGCCTCCCTTCCAAGCCCCATAGGTCCCTAGTATTCCCATGCCTCCTCATGTCTCACTACAACCTGAAGTTCCCGAAAACAACGGATGGAAAAATATTGTCCACCCGGTAGTCTCCCAACATTGTGGCTGGACTAACTTGTATTTACCTGCTCCCCCGCCTATCAATCAAATTGTCCAAATTTCCAGGGATGATTTTAAGGATGGAAATTTATTTTAAAATGTAGAAACCTTGGCAAATCTTAATAATCCTTCATATGCCAACTATAAATGATTGGCGATATTTTTGTAAAAATATTCAAATTTCTAAGGATTTTATATAGTTTTTATAAAATTTTGGCGATTTTTAAGGTAAAATAATTGTATCCTATAGAATTTGGGTGAATCATTTTTAAAATAATGAATCTCGTTTTTGGAAAAACCATGGAAAATTAGCCCATGAGCGAAATTTATCCCCTAAAATCGTCCCTACAAGTTTCCCTTGACCACTCACCAGTTCAGTATTCCCATGTGAGAAAAAGTTTTAAAATCGAGGCCCACCATGCCCCTAACAAAGGAAAATCCATTGTTTCTCCTTCCTCACCCTCGAATAGCTCTGATAAATCTCCGTCCTCACGCATGCATTTGAGGGATGACTTCTCTCATGTGATCAGTGATATTAAGCCTAAAGGCTCATCACAGGCTAAGGTAAATTCAGAGAGATCAAAAGGTGACAACAACAACAAGGAAAATATTGCATCTCAGAGTGGAAAATATGGATTTTAATTTTTTATTATTATTTATAAATTGATGATAACAATTGACTTCTGAAATTTTGGACAGAACATTATTTTTGGATATATGGGTAATATATTTTGGAAATAATTTCAAAAATCATTGAGATAAATTGTCAAATATGAATTTGATGATGGGAGTCACAAGCAGGGATGTTTTGTTTAATTAACTAGTTGTGTTATGATTGTTAAAAGCTAAAGGGAGTCACAATGGGTCCCACCTACTAGTTATTATTTATTTAAAAACCCTTATTATGATTTATTACTTTCCCCCCTAACTAAAAAGTTGGCTGAGTTTTAGTTAACTTAATTAATGAAGTAGTTCAACCACTTCAATCAATTCTAATTTTCTTAAGGGCAAAAGGAAGGGGAGGAACAAGAGGAGGATATAAGGAGAAGCATACTAAGATTTTCTCTTTGAGTTTTTATTGAGTTAATTCAATTTTCATTCATTCCTTAATTCATTAGAAGCCTAATTCTTTTTTATGATAGTAGGGTCCTATTGTAGACAATAAGATTCAGGGCTGAATTACATCATTCAGACACTTGTTTTTCATAGGTGTTGATCTATCTTTGATAGTCTGTGTAGACTTGTCTGTTTATGAATTAGATTTCATGACTGACAAAGGCTACTGTGCAGAGTCAAGTGGGAAGCAATCTGTGGCAAGTTGATCTAGCTTTTAAAGTTTAGTTTTTTGTTTTCTGTCAGAAGTCCTTTTGTATGTTTCATCGGGGATGTCTAAGTTTGACTTTGGTCCAAAACTTCCTCCGGAAATTTTGTAAAGAGAACGATTCTTTGATGAATTTGAATGAAATAAAGGATTGTTTTATGTCTCATCTATTTTGATTATTGACTTGGTATCTTTACTTCTGTCTCTATATTTATTTCAACATATAATATGTTTAGAAAATTACATAAATAATGAATTTTTCAGCAAGCTTTTAATTATAAAAAAATAGCCTAAGCACTTGTAAACAATACTTGTGAATTAGGATGTCAATTTTGATGGCTATAAACATAGGGTGATATTCCCGTCTCTCTTTCTTTATCCAAGAAAGATCTAAATTTTTTTGAGAAAGATAATTTCATATCTTTTCCTCAACACACATCATCCTAGAGGTACTTGGGATAGGCTTGGTGATCCAAAAAGATCTTTTAAATGACTATGGTTGAGTTATTATGCATGTGTTCATTAACCAATTAAGGAATCTTAAAGAAAGAGGAAGAATATATGAGAAGTTATCACAACCATATAAACAAGTATAGAACTAAAATGAAGCAATAAATAGCAGCAAACCATAACATGGATGTGATAACGGATTTCAGAAATCTCGCCTACGTCTCTGGGCCTTTGTCTCAGTGGGTGGGGCTTTCTTATTTATATTCAAATATTAATAAGTACATCGCAGCAGTGCCAAAAGGTTACAAAACTGATATGGTCTTCTTCGTCCAGATCTTAAGAACCCAATAGAAGAAACAACACTCAAAATGGATGATCGGAGCTTCCAGAAATGGCCCACAAAGGTGCACTCCTCAACATATTCCCTACATTAAAAAAATGGTTTTGGCTTGGATTTCCTTCAGCATAAATATGCTTTGAATCCCTCTCATGGCCTCAATAAATCTTGTTTTATATATATCGTAAGTTGGTTATCATCCCACAACTTCCTCCCAAGATATGGCCTCAAAAAGGGCCCAATATCCCCCCAAAATGGGCAAAAATCTCCAATTACATGCATAAAATCAAGTAAAATCCATTATTATATAGTGTAAAACCCACCTATGTAACAAAAAATCAAAATTATCCCAAGGGGTCTGGGTGCACGTGAAAACAAAGGGTCACATGGCATCTAGGTAGCCAAGCACTAGCCCAAAAGGATGCAC
>JZKD02S0555608.1:0-16390 GCA_000966675.3 Picea glauca | reverse complement strand
CCCCCGACCATTCTGCTTTTAACCAGGGGGGGTCCGAAATGGTTGATAACATTTGCGTGCATCTGGATGGCCCAGGGTTGAGTGCTTAAATCAATGATCAAGATTGGATTCCAGACCCCCCCCTTTCGTTCTGCCTTTAATGGAGGGGGGGGTCTATAATGAGTGATATAGCGCACGCTTAGATCTACGACTCAGAAAAAGGCCCGCATATCAACGGCCCTACATGGATTTTGGACCCCCCTAGATGATCTGATTTTAACTGAGGGGGGGGGTCCAGAATGGTTTTCCCCCTCTGGCGGGTCCCTTTTTATACATGGCGTCAGTCTATTTGCCCCGAAGTCCCGTCACCATATGCTATCTGAAATACCCCCATCACTTATGGACGTCACTTTCCACTTGTTCCCGAGTTAGTCACATCCCATAACTTCTGTCAGTCCCCTCCCCCTTCCACTCATGGCAAGCCCCTTATTATGACTTTGACCTCCAATCCCTAGCCACCACATCACCCGTCTGTATCCTTCAGCCACTGTCACCTGCCATCTTACCCCCAAATGACCCATTGTCCATTTACTAATGGATAACCTATCTATTATCCAGCTGACCTGTCTCCCGCACCCAACCGACCCCATTTTAAATAAAACTACCGTTATCTCCCCTACTTCCGCCATTCACCCATCGCACCATAGAAACTCATNGAAAAAGGCCCGCATATCAACGGCCCTACATGGATTTTGGACCCCCCTAGATGATCTGCTTTTAACTGAGGGGGGGTTCCGTAATGGTTTTCCCCCTCTGGCGGGTCCCTTGTTATACATGGCGTCAGTCTATTTGCCCCGAAGTCCCATCACCATATGCTATCTGAAATACCCCCATCACTTATGGACGTCACTTTCCACTTGTTCCCGAGTTAGTCACATCCCATAACTGTTGTCAGTCCCCTCCCCCTTCCACTCATGGCAAGCCCCTTATTATGACTTTGAACTCCAATCCCTAGCCACCACATCACCCGTCCGTATCCTTCAGCCACTGTCACCTGCCATCTTACCCCCAAATTACCCATTGTCCATTTACTAATGGATAACCTATCTATTATCCAGCTGACCTGTCTCCCGTGCCCAACCGACCCCATTTTAAATAAAACTACCGTTATCTCCCCTACTTTCGCCATTCACCCATCGTACCAGAGAAACTCATCGCTTACTTCTCCATTACATCCCTTCGCCCTCATCCACAGTCAGTTTCCCCCACTAACGTTGTGTTTATTGCAGGTACTGTTGCAGAGATGGCGCCAAAATCCAAACAAACAGAAGGAGAGGAGAATCTGTTTCTCTCGCCTCCTGTCGACCTGGACAAGATCCCACTGGTCGAAAAAGACCAATTAATCGTAGATACCAAATGCGACTTCGATTTTTCAGACCTCCAGTCATGGCTCAAGGAAGTTTTCCTGGACCAAAGTGATGAAATTGGACTCTGGGAGTCCAATTTACCCCTTTACCTTTTTCCCCAGATCCATCATTTTCCTGAATTCGTGCTTAAGTGTCAAGCCCACTATATTCCTGAACAAAGAGCCACCATCTCCTCGTCTGGGGAAATTATTTTCCTCATCACACTTGAGTCCATAGACCAGATGATGCTAATTCCCCGAGCCGACTCTGCGTCCCCCTTCAACTTGGAAATTCTCACCGAATTGTACCAGAAAATGACTTTCCCCCAAAGAGATCAAATATTCAAGATCTTCCTTCCCCCATCCGCTCACTTTCCCTCCACAAATCCCCCTTACCCATCCCTCCACAACTCTGCTAGGATATTATTCTGATCAGTGGGTAGATGAGCCCATTCTGGGTTTTCTATCCATTTTCTCCACTGACGAAAAACCCACCATCCAGTTTGATTTTAGTACATTCTTGGTAGACAATATTCACGAACAGTTCATGAATTTTGGCACGGAAGGCATGTTCAGATACTTTACTGGAATACATGTTTGTTTTCTTTCAAGCAGATAAATTTAGTTTTTCCATGTAGAAGATGGATGAAGATGGTAAACCTCAGGCAGTCACAGCATGGACTTCCTTTCTCAAGCACAACTCTACAGATTACAGTTTCAAGGTGTTCATCGATCAATGCTATCACCCTGTGGTAAGTATGCTAAGTAGCAGGCCCAAGCCTCGAATAAATGACAAATTCCAGAGAATCCTGCATCTCTCGTACAACACAAAGACTGGGAATTGGTACCTGTACCAAAATCATACCGATATCAGAGTATACGGTTGCGAGTTGGCACCGTATAAGCTGCCCAAATATTTGCCTGTTAGAATATTTTCTTTAGAATATATAAGGCAGATTATGAATTCAGATGATATCCATTTTGTATCATTGAAGAAAAAGCAGCAACTACGAATCAAGGGGCAGATTGTCTCCTTCATTTGTGACATTCGGGGCACCGAGGAAGAAGCAAACAGGATGTTGAAAGAAATGAAGTTCTTCATGAGCTTCCCATGGCACTATGATCCTTATGGGATCATCTCAGATATGAGAGTGAAAAACAAGAACATCCCGTATGTTCATGTGTCCAAGCCCGAAATTGAGAAATTTGCCAATCAGACAGTGTGGGAGCCTAACACCTTGGTCGAAGTGGAACAACAAGTTCCCCCAACCACTGTGCCACCAACGACCACACCACAGGTCCCTAAATAAAATATTCCTCGTCAAGACTTATCTCTTCCTATCACAGAGGTATCGTCCGAGGAGTTCTAGTTGCACACTAAGAGGCCCAAGACAATCTCAGTTACTGGCCAAACTGGAGAAAAAGAAGCCCCGCCTACCACAGTGACCAAGTCTATTATTCCACCTTTTGGTTCGAGCCTCTATAAGGACATCACCCCAGAATTACCGAAGAAATCCACAGACTCCCCACTAGACACTTATCCAGGCAAGACTGGGCCCAAGTTGAGCATTTTCAAGAAGTACGAGTTGATCAAGAAAAAGAACCAGACCCTTACCAGTAGTACCTACACTCAGTTTCAGAAGCATATGTCGACTACACAGCATAGGTTGTTTTCTGCATTTGACACAGAAACGGGTAGGATGCACATGGCCTTCCTCCAGGTGCAGGTACCAAACCCCAAGGTGATCATGGACTACAAGAGGGCCACCTTCGAATTCCAGACAAAGGACGTGCACCCAACAGATTAGATGGATCTACACAAGTAGACAAGGGAAATGGTGTTTCATACATTGGTGCATGCTTCCGCTTCTACAGCCAAATTGCAGGTGTCACTGAACAATGCTCAAACACAACTCAAGCTGGAGAAGATATCGTCCTTTGCGAAGGAAAATAGAATCAAAACTTTGGAGGAGCTGGTCCTCTAGATCAGCTATGACCCTTCGAACTTCAAAGCAGTGGAGGAGATGATAAAGAAGAAGAATGCTGACATTACCTCCTTGAGGAAAAAACTGAAACTCCCGCCCACTAAGGACTCACAGGTGAAGGAGATAGCCGAGAAAGAAGGTGAGAAGGATGAAATGCTCAAGCTGCTCATGGAACAAAATGCACAGCTCAAAGAAATGGAAGCTGAGATGGAAAGATTATTAAAAGAGAAGGAGTAGCTGAAGCCAGTGACAACAGTCCCATCCACAACTCCATTGACATCCCAAGAGAAGACAACCGACCTAGATAAATCCATGGAAAAGATGAACCTGCAGGAAATAGAGATCAACAGTCTTAAAAAGGAAGTTGATAACCTTCAGGAACTCAAAAATTCCTTCCAGACTAGCCTCTCCAACGAAAAGCAGGTAACAGAGCAGCTCAAGCAGGAGCTACAACAGCTCTGAAAGCAAATATTGGCAGGGAAGACTTTGGCTGAGGTTAAAGAGAATGTATGGACAGACATCATTAAGTCCATAAATGAGATATGGACCATGATCCAAATCATGTTTGAGCAGAATGTGTTGGTCCTGAGGAGCAAACAGGCCATTGAGAATATCAGAGTAGAATTGGGAGACATGCCAACACAGGAAAATGAGATCATCAAGTTCCTCAATTCTAAGACCAGGGAAGAGCTGGAAGAGCTGAAGATTGAAGACAGAACAGAGACCATCCTTGAGGTCAAAATAGTTTTGAACAAGAGAGGACTAATGCTTCAGCTGGAATAAAAGGTTCAGGTCATGGACCAGGGGGTACAAAGGTTCTTCAATAATATTGAAGCTCTCCAGAAGAAAGGTCTTCCTGGTTTGAAAGTGATCAATGATAAATTAATGACACTCCCAGACTACAAGAAGAGATTAGCCGAAGTGGCTAAGGATAGTTCAAAGTTTTTTGGCATACAAGGGAGCATCATCGGCAAAGCATTCCTGGATGCCCTTCAGTGGGACATCAGTATCCAACATGAGATTCGATACATCTTCCTCACCAAGCCTACATTCGCCAAGTATACGGAAATGGACGAAGTGTATTGAAGACTGCTCAAAGTCAACGTGCCCAGTCATCTCAGATGGGAAGAGCTCTGTGATCTAATCGATTAGAAAATGAGCTATCTAGGTCCAGTCACTTGTCCAGTCAGATGAGGTCATGCAAATCTTCTTCAAGGGTCTACCTAGAAATCAACGTGCAGTTACACCAAGTCATCAAGCAGTTCCTAGATTCAGGAAATTTGTTAAAATAGTTAGGCTAAAAATGGATTTAGCACGTCCTGATCATTTATGACAGGAATGTTTGTAATTTGAGTTATAAATACTTCACCTTTTGAATTATTTGGGGTTGTTTATCTTCACACCCTGACGCTATCAGACTGTAATATTTTTGAAGAGATCTTCCATTAATAAAAAGGTGGCACTTTTACAAGATTCTTGCGTGTATTCACTGGTGATGTTTTCTCTCTAAGTTGATTGTTATTCTTTCTTTGTGATCATCTTGTCTTCTAATTCTAATCTTTAAGAGTAAGGAATGTTGTAGGATTTATCTCGTATACCCTGTTTCTGACTCGAAATATTTTAGTGTTTTTCTTTTGGTATTTTCAATAAAGGAATTCTTAACTGCTTTTTTGTTGAAATTATTTTTCTCATCTTTTTTGCTAATCATCATTTATGCTACTAAAAGATCCAGTGATTATATTATCTCTCCCTGTGAAAGTTTTTCCTTTGTGTTTCTAGTTTGTATTTCATATTTTATTAAACACAGACCCCATAGCCCAATGGATGTGTAGATTGTCTCAACCAATTCAAAAAAATACCTTGACAACAAAACTGACCTATTTATTTACCTAGGGTAATATCTGAAATTGGAAACATAGCTAAATCATATAGAGATATCCCTCTCTGAAGTTGGAAGGGCTAGATCCCAACTTCAAAAGTGGTTGGATAAAGTTAACTTTGTAGATTTCTTCTATTTCAACCTCTAGGAAATTTACTAAGTGCTAACATAGTGGCGACTCCACTGGGGACGAACATAAAATTTATAATTTCACGTTTTCTTTTCCCTAAAAAGAAATTTTGTTCCTGGAATATTGCAAATTTGAGAAGAAAGTAATGTTTAGAGGTTGATTAAACTTTGTACATATTATTTTTGGACTCACAAAACTAAAAAATATATATATAAAAAACCAAAAAGAATTCTGGCTCCCAAGAAAGTTTATACTCAATCTCATCTAGACCCAGAACCTACGATAGTGACAGATAAACCCGAACAGTTTCTCAGGAAAAAAACCTTAGCTGAAGGTTCAGTGAGTCATATTCCCCTTCATAAGTCCCTTTCCTTTTCAGGGAATCCTGCTACCTCTCAAAACCTTGACCTTGATACCTTTCCACAGCAAAGCCTGGTTAGAGCATGGTCCGATAGTTTTGTGACTGGAATCATCTTTGACCCAACTTTTTTGCAACCCTGAACCCCCAAAGTTTTGTCTCCCATGACTCAACCGCAAATCACTCCCTTAGTGCTATCCAGTCCCTCCTCGTCCTCGTCTTCAGTCGCTACCTCGCCGATCATCCAGGTTGTCGTCCCACCTCCTCCACTCATCATGGCAGCCAGATACGCTCCCTTGGTGTTGGCCACACCTCTTCATGCTATGCCAAAATATTATCAAAATAGACTTCCATAGTTCGATGTGACAGGACCCTTGAACGCCCAACAACATGTTGAGAAAATGAATGATTATTTTGACCTGCAAGAAGTTGATGAGGCTGACATTCANGAAAAAGGCCCGCATATCAACGGCCCTACATGGATTTTGGACCCCCCTAGATGATCTGCTTTTAACTGAGGGGGGGTTCCGTAATGGTTTTCCCCCTCTGGCGGGTCCCTTGTTATACATGGCGTCAGTCTATTTGCCCCGAAGTCCCATCACCATATGCTATCTGAAATACCCCCATCACTTATGGACGTCACTTTCCACTTGTTCCCGAGTTAGTCACATCCCATAACTGTTGTCAGTCCCCTCCCCCTTCCACTCATGGCAAGCCCCTTATTATGACTTTGAACTCCAATCCCTAGCCACCACATCACCCGTCCGTATCCTTCAGCCACTGTCACCTGCCATCTTACCCCCAAATTACCCATTGTCCATTTACTAATGGATAACCTATCTATTATCCAGCTGACCTGTCTCCCGTGCCCAACCGACCCCATTTTAAATAAAACTACCGTTATCTCCCCTACTTTCGCCATTCACCCATCGTACCAGAGAAACTCATCGCTTACTTCTCCATTACATCCCTTCGCCCTCATCCACAGTCAGTTTCCCCCACTAACGTTGTGTTTATTGCAGGTACTGTTGCAGAGATGGCGCCAAAATCCAAACAAACAGAAGGAGAGGAGAATCTGTTTCTCTCGCCTCCTGTCGACCTGGACAAGATCCCACTGGTCGAAAAAGACCAATTAATCGTAGATACCAAATGCGACTTCGATTTTTCAGACCTCCAGTCATGGCTCAAGGAAGTTTTCCTGGACCAAAGTGATGAAATTGGACTCTGGGAGTCCAATTTACCCCTTTACCTTTTTCCCCAGATCCATCATTTTCCTGAATTCGTGCTTAAGTGTCAAGCCCACTATATTCCTGAACAAAGAGCCGCCATCTCCTCGTCTGGGGAAATTATTTTCCTCATCACACTTGAGTCCATAGACCAGATGATGCTAATTCCCCGAGCCAACTCTGTGTCCCCCTTCAACTTGGAAATTCTCAACGAATTGTACCTAAAAATGACTTTCCCCCAAAGAGATCAAATATTCAAGCTCTTCCTTCCCCCATCCGCTCAATTTCCCTCCACAAATCCCCCTTACTAGGATACTATTCTGATCAGTGGGTAGATGAGCCCATTCTGGGTTTTCTATCCATTTTCTCCACTGACGAAAAACCCACCATCCAGTTTGATTTCAGTACATTCTTGGTAGACAATATTCACGAACAGTTCATGAATTTTGGCACGGAAGGCATGTTCAGATACTTTACTGGCATACATGTTTGTTTTCTTTCAAGCAGATAAATTTAGTTTTTCCATGCAGAAGATGGATGAAGATGGTAAACCTCAGGCAGTCACAACATGGACTTCCTTTCTCAAGAACAACTCTACAGATTACAGTTTCAAGGTGTTCATCGATCAGTGCTATCACCCTGTGGTAAGTATGCTAAGCAGTAGGCCCGAGCCTCGAATAAATGACGAACTCCAGAGAATCCTGCATCTCTCGGACAACACAAAGACTGGGGATTGGTACCTGTACCAAAATCATACCGATATCAGAGTATACGGTTGCGAGTTGGCACCGTATAAGCTGCCCAAATATTTGCCTGTTAGAATCTTTTCTTTAGAATATATAAGGTAGATTATGAATTCAGATGATATCCATTTTGTATCATTGAAGAAAAAGCAGCAATTACGAATCAAGGGGCAGATTGGCTCCTTCATTTGCGACAGTCGGGGCGCCGAGGAAGAAGCAGACAGGATGTTGAAAGAAATGAAGTTCTTCATGAGCTTCCCATGGCACTATGATCCTTATGGGATCATCTCAGATATGAGAGTGAAAAACAAGAACATCCCGTATGTTCATGTGTCCAAGCCCGAAATTGAGAAATTTGCCAATCAGACAGTGTGGGAGCCTAACACCTTGGTCGAAGTGGAACAACAAGTTCCCCCAACCACTGTGCCACCAACGACCACACCACAGGTCCCTAAATAAAATATTCCTCGTCAAGACTTATCTCTTCCTATCACAGAGGTATCGTCCGAGGAGTTCTAGTTGCACACTAAGAGGCCCAAGACAATCTCAGTTACTGGCCAAACTGGAGAAAAAGAAGCCCCGCCTACCACAGTGACCAAGTCTATTATTCCACCTTTTGGTTCGAGCCTCTATAAGGACATCACCCCAGAATTACCGAAGAAATCCACAGACTCCCCACTAGACACTTATCCAGGCAAGACTGGGCCCAAGTTGAGCATTTTCAAGAAGTACGAGTTGATCAAGAAAAAGAACCAGACCCTTACCAGTAGTACCTACACTCAGTTTCAGAAGCATATGTCGACTACACAGCATAGGTTGTTTTCTGCATTTGACACAGAAACGGGTAGGATGCACATGGCCTTCCTCCAGGTGCAGGTACCAAACCCCAAGGTGATCATGGACTACAAGAGGGCCACCTTCGAATTCCAGACAAAGGACGTGCACCCAACAGATTAGATGGATCTACACAAGTAGACAAGGGAAATGGTGTTTCATACATTGGTGCATGCTTCCGCTTCTACAGCCAAATTGCAGGTGTCACTGAACAATGCTCAAACACAACTCAAGCTGGAGAAGATATCGTCCTTTGCGAAGGAAAATAGAATCAAAACTTTGGAGGAGCTGGTCCTCTAGATCAGCTATGACCCTTCGAACTTCAAAGCAGTGGAGGAGATGATAAAGAAGAAGAATGCTGACATTACCTCCTTGAGGAAAAAACTGAAACTCCCGCCCACTAAGGACTCACAGGTGAAGGAGATAGCCGAGAAAGAAGGTGAGAAGGATGAAATGCTCAAGCTGCTCATGGAACAAAATGCACAGCTCAAAGAAATGGAAGCTGAGATGGAAAGATTATTAAAAGAGAAGGAGTAGCTGAAGCCAGTGACAACAGTCCCATCCACAACTCCATTGACATCCCAAGAGAAGACAACCGACCTAGATAAATCCATGGAAAAGATGAACCTGCAGGAAATAGAGATCAACAGTCTTAAAAAGGAAGTTGATAACCTTCAGGAACTCAAAAATTCCTTCCAGACTAGCCTCTCCAACGAAAAGCAGGTAACAGAGCAGCTCAAGCAGGAGCTACAACAGCTCTGAAAGCAAATATTGGCAGGGAAGACTTTGGCTGAGGTTAAAGAGAATGTATGGACAGACATCATTAAGTCCATAAATGAGATATGGACCATGATCCAAATCATGTTTGAGCAGAATGTGTTGGTCCTGAGGAGCAAACAGGCCATTGAGAATATCAGAGTAGAATTGGGAGACATGCCAACACAGGAAAATGAGATCATCAAGTTCCTCAATTCTAAGACCAGGGAAGAGCTGGAAGAGCTGAAGATTGAAGACAGAACAGAGACCATCCTTGAGGTCAAAATAGTTTTGAACAAGAGAGGACTAATGCTTCAGCTGGAATAAAAGGTTCAGGTCATGGACCAGGGGGTACAAAGGTTCTTCAATAATATTGAAGCTCTCCAGAAGAAAGGTCTTCCTGGTTTGAAAGTGATCAATGATAAATTAATGACACTCCCAGACTACAAGAAGAGATTAGCCGAAGTGGCTAAGGATAGTTCAAAGTTTTTTGGCATACAAGGGAGCATCATCGGCAAAGCATTCCTGGATGCCCTTCAGTGGGACATCAGTATCCAACATGAGATTCGATACATCTTCCTCACCAAGCCTACATTCGCCAAGTATACGGAAATGGACGAAGTGTATTGAAGACTGCTCAAAGTCAACGTGCCCAGTCATCTCAGATGGGAAGAGCTCTGTGATCTAATCGATTAGAAAATGAGCTATCTAGGTCCAGTCACTTGTCCAGTCAGATGAGGTCATGCAAATCTTCTTCAAGGGTCTACCTAGAAATCAACGTGCAGTTACACCAAGTCATCAAGCAGTTCCTAGATTCAGGAAATTTGTTAAAATAGTTAGGCTAAAAATGGATTTAGCACGTCCTGATCATTTATGACAGGAATGTTTGTAATTTGAGTTATAAATACTTCACCTTTTGAATTATTTGGGGTTGTTTATCTTCACACCCTGACGCTATCAGACTGTAATATTTTTGAAGAGATCTTCCATTAATAAAAAGGTGGCACTTTTACAAGATTCTTGCGTGTATTCACTGGTGATGTTTTCTCTCTAAGTTGATTGTTATTCTTTCTTTGTGATCATCTTGTCTTCTAATTCTAATCTTTAAGAGTAAGGAATGTTGTAGGATTTATCTCGTATACCCTGTTTCTGACTCGAAATATTTTAGTGTTTTTCTTTTGGTATTTTCAATAAAGGAATTCTTAACTGCTTTTTTGTTGAAATTATTTTTCTCATCTTTTTTGCTAATCATCATTTATGCTACTAAAAGATCCAGTGATTATATTATCTCTCCCTGTGAAAGTTTTTCCTTTGTGTTTCTAGTTTGTATTTCATATTTTATTAAACACAGACCCCATAGCCCAATGGATGTGTAGATTGTCTCAACCAATTCAAAAAAATACCTTGACAACAAAACTGACCTATTTATTTACCTAGGGTAATATCTGAAATTGGAAACATAGCTAAATCATATAGAGATATCCCTCTCTGAAGTTGGAAGGGCTAGATCCCAACTTCAAAAGTGGTTGGATAAAGTTAACTTTGTAGATTTCTTCTATTTCAACCTCTAGGAAATTTACTAAGTGCTAACATAGTGGCGACTCCACTGGGGACGAACATAAAATTTATAATTTCACGTTTTCTTTTCCCTAAAAAGAAATTTTGTTCCTGGAATATTGCAAATTTGAGAAGAAAGTAATGTTTAGAGGTTGATTAAACTTTGTACATATTATTTTTGGACTCACAAAACTAAAAAATATATATATAAAAAACCAAAAAGAATTCTGGCTCCCAAGAAAGTTTATACTCAATCTCATCTAGACCCAGAACCTACGATAGTGACAGATAAACCCGAACAGTTTCTCAGGAAAAAAACCTTAGCTGAAGGTTCAGTGAGTCATATTCCCCTTCATAAGTCCCTTTCCTTTTCAGGGAATCCTGCTACCTCTCAAAACCTTGACCTTGATACCTTTCCACAGCAAAGCCTGGTTAGAGCATGGTCCGATAGTTTTGTGACTGGAATCATCTTTGACCCAACTTTTTTGCAACCCTGAACCCCCAAAGTTTTGTCTCCCATGACTCAACCGCAAATCACTCCCTTAGTGCTATCCAGTCCCTCCTCGTCCTCGTCTTCAGTCGCTACCTCGCCGATCATCCAGGTTGTCGTCCCACCTCCTCCACTCATCATGGCAGCCAGATACGCTCCCTTGGTGTTGGCCACACCTCTTCATGCTATGCCAAAATATTATCAAAATAGACTTCCATAGTTCGATGTGACAGGACCCTTGAACGCCCAACAACATGTTGAGAAAATGAATGATTATTTTGACCTGCAAGAAGTTGATGAGGCTGACATTCANTTCAAAACCCTGACCTTGACATCTTTCCATAGCAAAGCTTGGTTAGAACACAGTCCGATAGTTTTGCGACTGGAATCATCTTTGACCCAATTGTTTTACAACCTTGAACCCCCAAATTTCTGTCCCCCACGACTAAAATGCAAATCACTCGCTCAGTGATATCTAGTCCCTCCTTATCCTCGTCTTCAGTCGCTACCCCGCCGATCATCCAGGTTGTCGTCCCACCTCCTCCACCCATCATGGCAGCCATATATGCTCCCTTGGTGTTGGCCACACCTCTTCATGCTATGCCAAAATATTATCAGACTAGACTTCCACAGTTCGATGCGACAGGACCCTTGAACGCCCAACAACATGTTGACAAAATGAATGATTATTTTGACCTGCAAGAAGTTGATGAGGCTAACGTTCTTTGCCCAAAGTTTGACAGGTGACATGTGACATTCAAATGGTACAAATATTTACCTTCCGCCTCAGTCCTTGACCTTGTCGCGTTCCAAAGGATTTTTCTTGACAGATGGGAGGTAAAGAAAAACCCTCTCCAAATATTGTCAGAATATGAGAATATAAGAAGAAATCAAGGTGAGACGGTACAAGATTACTGCACNTGAGCTTCCCATGGCACTATGATCCTTATGGGATCATCTCAGATATGAGAGTGAAAAACAAGAACATCCCGTATGTTCATGTGTCCAAGCCCGAAATTGAGAAATTTGCCAATCAGACAGTGTGGGAGCCTAACACCTTGGTCGAAGTGGAACAACAAGTTCCCCCAACCACTGTGCCACCAACGACCACACCACAGGTCCCTAAATAAAATATTCCTCGTCAAGACTTATCTCTTCCTATCACAGAGGTATCGTCCGAGGAGTTCTAGTTGCACACTAAGAGGCCCAAGACAATCTCAGTTACTGGCCAAACTGGAGAAAAAGAAGCCCCGCCTACCACAGTGACCAAGTCTATTATTCCACCTTTTGGTTCGAGCCTCTATAAGGACATCACCCCAGAATTACCGAAGAAATCCACAGACTCCCCACTAGACACTTATCCAGGCAAGACTGGGCCCAAGTTGAGCATTTTCAAGAAGTACGAGTTGATCAAGAAAAAGAACCAGACCCTTACCAGTAGTACCTACACTCAGTTTCAGAAGCATATGTCGACTACACAGCATAGGTTGTTTTCTGCATTTGACACAGAAACGGGTAGGATGCACATGGCCTTCCTCCAGGTGCAGGTACCAAACCCCAAGGTGATCATGGACTACAAGAGGGCCACCTTCGAATTCCAGACAAAGGACGTGCACCCAACAGATTAGATGGATCTACACAAGTAGACAAGGGAAATGGTGTTTCATACATTGGTGCATGCTTCCGCTTCTACAGCCAAATTGCAGGTGTCACTGAACAATGCTCAAACACAACTCAAGCTGGAGAAGATATCGTCCTTTGCGAAGGAAAATAGAATCAAAACTTTGGAGGAGCTGGTCCTCTAGATCAGCTATGACCCTTCGAACTTCAAAGCAGTGGAGGAGATGATAAAGAAGAAGAATGCTGACATTACCTCCTTGAGGAAAAAACTGAAACTCCCGCCCACTAAGGACTCACAGGTGAAGGAGATAGCCGAGAAAGAAGGTGAGAAGGATGAAATGCTCAAGCTGCTCATGGAACAAAATGCACAGCTCAAAGAAATGGAAGCTGAGATGGAAAGATTATTAAAAGAGAAGGAGTAGCTGAAGCCAGTGACAACAGTCCCATCCACAACTCCATTGACATCCCAAGAGAAGACAACCGACCTAGATAAATCCATGGAAAAGATGAACCTGCAGGAAATAGAGATCAACAGTCTTAAAAAGGAAGTTGATAACCTTCAGGAACTCAAAAATTCCTTCCAGACTAGCCTCTCCAACGAAAAGCAGGTAACAGAGCAGCTCAAGCAGGAGCTACAACAGCTCTGAAAGCAAATATTGGCAGGGAAGACTTTGGCTGAGGTTAAAGAGAATGTATGGACAGACATCATTAAGTCCATAAATGAGATATGGACCATGATCCAAATCATGTTTGAGCAGAATGTGTTGGTCCTGAGGAGCAAACAGGCCATTGAGAATATCAGAGTAGAATTGGGAGACATGCCAACACAGGAAAATGAGATCATCAAGTTCCTCAATTCTAAGACCAGGGAAGAGCTGGAAGAGCTGAAGATTGAAGACAGAACAGAGACCATCCTTGAGGTCAAAATAGTTTTGAACAAGAGAGGACTAATGCTTCAGCTGGAATAAAAGGTTCAGGTCATGGACCAGGGGGTACAAAGGTTCTTCAATAATATTGAAGCTCTCCAGAAGAAAGGTCTTCCTGGTTTGAAAGTGATCAATGATAAATTAATGACACTCCCAGACTACAAGAAGAGATTAGCCGAAGTGGCTAAGGATAGTTCAAAGTTTTTTGGCATACAAGGGAGCATCATCGGCAAAGCATTCCTGGATGCCCTTCAGTGGGACATCAGTATCCAACATGAGATTCGATACATCTTCCTCACCAAGCCTACATTCGCCAAGTATACGGAAATGGACGAAGTGTATTGAAGACTGCTCAAAGTCAACGTGCCCAGTCATCTCAGATGGGAAGAGCTCTGTGATCTAATCGATTAGAAAATGAGCTATCTAGGTCCAGTCACTTGTCCAGTCAGATGAGGTCATGCAAATCTTCTTCAAGGGTCTACCTAGAAATCAACGTGCAGTTACACCAAGTCATCAAGCAGTTCCTAGATTCAGGAAATTTGTTAAAATAGTTAGGCTAAAAATGGATTTAGCACGTCCTGATCATTTATGACAGGAATGTTTGTAATTTGAGTTATAAATACTTCACCTTTTGAATTATTTGGGGTTGTTTATCTTCACACCCTGACGCTATCAGACTGTAATATTTTTGAAGAGATCTTCCATTAATAAAAAGGTGGCACTTTTACAAGATTCTTGCGTGTATTCACTGGTGATGTTTTCTCTCTAAGTTGATTGTTATTCTTTCTTTGTGATCATCTTGTCTTCTAATTCTAATCTTTAAGAGTAAGGAATGTTGTAGGATTTATCTCGTATACCCTGTTTCTGACTCGAAATATTTTAGTGTTTTTCTTTTGGTATTTTCAATAAAGGAATTCTTAACTGCTTTTTTGTTGAAATTATTTTTCTCATCTTTTTTGCTAATCATCATTTATGCTACTAAAAGATCCAGTGATTATATTATCTCTCCCTGTGAAAGTTTTTCCTTTGTGTTTCTAGTTTGTATTTCATATTTTATTAAACACAGACCCCATAGCCCAATGGATGTGTAGATTGTCTCAACCAATTCAAAAAAATACCTTGACAACAAAACTGACCTATTTATTTACCTAGGGTAATATCTGAAATTGGAAACATAGCTAAATCATATAGAGATATCCCTCTCTGAAGTTGGAAGGGCTAGATCCCAACTTCAAAAGTGGTTGGATAAAGTTAACTTTGTAGATTTCTTCTATTTCAACCTCTAGGAAATTTACTAAGTGCTAACATAGTGGCGACTCCACTGGGGACGAACATAAAATTTATAATTTCACGTTTTCTTTTCCCTAAAAAGAAATTTTGTTCCTGGAATATTGCAAATTTGAGAAGAAAGTAATGTTTAGAGGTTGATTAAACTTTGTACATATTATTTTTGGACTCACAAAACTAAAAAATATATATATAAAAAACCAAAAAGAATTCTGGCTCCCAAGAAAGTTTATACTCAATCTCATCTAGACCCAGAACCTACGATAGTGACAGATAAACCCGAACAGTTTCTCAGGAAAAAAACCTTAGCTGAAGGTTCAGTGAGTCATATTCCCCTTCATAAGTCCCTTTCCTTTTCAGGGAATCCTGCTACCTCTCAAAACCTTGACCTTGATACCTTTCCACAGCAAAGCCTGGTTAGAGCATGGTCCGATAGTTTTGTGACTGGAATCATCTTTGACCCAACTTTTTTGCAACCCTGAACCCCCAAAGTTTTGTCTCCCATGACTCAACCGCAAATCACTCCCTTAGTGCTATCCAGTCCCTCCTCGTCCTCGTCTTCAGTCGCTACCTCGCCGATCATCCAGGTTGTCGTCCCACCTCCTCCACTCATCATGGCAGCCAGATACGCTCCCTTGGTGTTGGCCACACCTCTTCATGCTATGCCAAAATATTATCAAAATAGACTTCCATAGTTCGATGTGACAGGACCCTTGAACGCCCAACAACATGTTGAGAAAATGAATGATTATTTTGACCTGCAAGAAGTTGATGAGGCTGACATTCAAATGTGATTGTTTTCCCAAAGTTTGACAGGTGACGTCAAGAAATGGTACAAAGCTTTACCTACCGCCTCATTCCTTGACCTTGTCGCGTTCCAAAGGATTTTTCTTGACAGATGGGAGGTAAAGAAAAACCCTCTCCAAATATTGTCAGAATATGAGAATATAAGAAGAAATCAAGGTGAGATGGTACAAGATTGTTGCACCCATTTCAATAACCTGTACAATGCAATTCCAGCTGAAATCAAATCTCCACAGGGCCTGGCGTTGATAAAATTCCCTGATGTTTTTTATGCCGATATGTCGTACCAACTAAGAGAAAGAAATTCTACCACCCTGGAAGACATGCAGAAAAGTGCTATAAGTGTGGAGGCCAATTTGTTGGCAAAAAGGGCACGTCAGAGGTCAGAGAGGAGAGTCACAATTAAAGAAG
>JZKD02S0555586.1:0-16390 GCA_000966675.3 Picea glauca | reverse complement strand
CTATGGAGGAAGTAGAAATCTAGATCTAGGTCATGTTTATCATAAAGGTTCTAGAGTTGTAGTCATAGGATATTAGATTGCAAGGAGCCTTTCCATTAAAGCAGGTGGGGTTAGTGAGCCTATGTAACTGTGTTCTAGAGTATTTATTAGAAAGGTCTATATTATTGGATTCACCTATGGAGGAAGTAAAAATCCAGATCTAGATACACATCCACTCAGGGCCCTTAATCCCTAATGTTTGTTTTAAAATAATCCCTACGATTATAAAACACACAAATCTGATTTTACATAGCAGTTTTCGTTTATGAGTCAACTACAGTGATTTGGAGTGAAATATATGTGAATTTTGAATTTTGTATGTTTCTAGTTCATGTTTTTGTATTTGATGAAATATAAATTTTAAATACATATATAGTCCCATTATGTTATGTATGTCGTTTACCCGTATTCGGATCCTAACCTTTAAAAAAATCATCGGATCTGTATCCATATCCATATCTGTATCTGGATCATTTTTTGAGGTTGCTTGATTTCTAAGTGAAGTCAGTGAGCCACGAGAGGTTAACTGGGTTGTTGAAAGTGGCGTATTGTCTTTAGCCTTCACCAAGATTGAAATGTCACAAAAGTGGTTGGCTTGCCGTTGCAAGGGTGGCTGAACAGTGATAGAACCATCATGGCTGTTAAGTTGGCCCGGATGGCTTCACACTTGTTCGGATTAAAACCGCAAATGGTGTTTCACTTCTGGATGATGGACGTAGGTTTCTAGGATTTAAGATCTAGGATGGTCCCTTTGGAAGCATTCTAAAATCGTAAGTGAAGTTAGTTGTCTAAATTGGAACATCTCATAAAATGGATTTGGTTATATGCTTGATCCTCCTCTAGAGGTAACTCGATTCGTCATGATTTTGCTTTTTGCTTCAATATAGATGGACTTGGTATTGTGCTTCATCAAAATTTTATATCAATTCATGCCAAATCTTTTTAAATATAGCTATGGAGACCTCTTACGTATTTCAACTCCAACTTCCTATATTTTTCAACACCAACTCTTTCTCATGTTATGGAACTTGCTATTGGATCCACAAATGTGAGAACCTGGGCTTAAGGGTTTCAAGTATTGAAATGTTGATGGCTTTTTAGGAAAGTTTCAAGGGTTTATTTTTGGATGAAATTTGTGGAGAGTTCTAGTTTGAAGGTTTTGACTATATTCTTAGTTATTTTGATTAGTGGCTAGAATTTAGATGATAGGTCCACAAATCGTGCAGGGCGAGTTTTTTGAGCATGAATTAAACCACAGGCTTTTTGGCTTTTCTCCTTGCAACTTGGCACATCTATTTAATAGTGAGTGGTGTCCTGAAGATCTTCGGGAAGCCATGAAGTGGGTTTTCAGACCACAAGTTTTTGGATCATGGAGGAGGAATTGAGAGGGATGGTGAAGCAATAAAAGAAATCCCAAGAAGTAGAAAGGAAAAGAAAAGCACCATTTCCTCAAACAATTGGTAGCTATATGCAAAAGGCATAAGGCAGGAATGGAAGATGTATGTTGGCCTTATTGTATTCCCTCCAATGTGCCAGATGAGACCTATATTTATACTTGCAAAAGGTTTTAGATGGAAGCTTCTTCCAATTCCACTGCTAAGCTAGGGTAGAGGTGTCATCGAGCTAGGCACTGATTTTGTTGTTAATTTCAAAGAAGACTCAGAAAAGTGGAACTATGTGATTTTGATATGGATCTTAAGGATGATCTTATCTTCAAATCGTTGACAAAATAGTGGGAAAAAGAGCTTTTAATCCATCTTCTTTGCCAAATGTTGCTATGTTGAGATATATATAAATGGTATGCTGAAAATTGGGAGGCATCTGGATGGCATGTTGAATCTTCTTGGGGGCTTGAGAAGGGTCATGTTTGTGTGGTGGTTGGATCTAAAGAGTTGACTTGTGGCATGTTACTGAACAAGGCTTGGATGATTGTTGATACAACAAGTTGTATGTACACCATCGATAACCCCTTTGGATTGAGGTTCCATTTATTGCCAGAGCACTGTCCTATAGGCATTGGCAAAACTGTGAAACTTTTTCAATGAAAGTTTGCTGGGGACAAAAGAGAGGCATGATTGAGGAGACAAAATTTGTTTGCAACTGCTTGGATGAGTCAAAAAGGGATTAACCTCAACCTACTTAATGCTTGCTTCACTAGATTGGCCTTTAATCTTTGTTGCAAAAAGCACTCTCAGATGCTCCATTGTTATTTCTGAATTTGTTTTTCCATTTTTCCTTCTGTAATAACTGTTGATATTATGGTAGCTTCGGGAGGTATGAACCTCCATTGTGACCTTTGAGAAGATTAGAATGTTCCGGAAGAAAGAAAATAAATGAACGTAACCCTAGAAGAGATGTCGGCTGAAGAGAGATAATTAATATGAATTAATTAGTACCCAGAATGAGAAGTCGGCCCAGGCAGTTTGCTAGGATTACTATAAATACAGGGCGCTAGTCTCTCATTTGACACACTTCTCAGAATCGCAGAAAGTCACTTGTGCACACTGCAGTCTGGCAGTCTTGTGCGCAAGTCCTGGGGAAGGTGCTGCGCCAGTTTTGGGTTGGACTCTCTGATCAGCTTTGGTTACTTCTTGCTTGGTGCATTAGCCTTGCTTGGCTATTGGATTGCTACAAGGATTCTTCTCTCTGTCAAGGTCAAGGTGCTTGGAGGGTGGCTTCGGCCTATTGTTGGGTGACAATAGTGATATTGTCAATGGTAAAACGAGCACATCCACTCATATTCTAACAATAACCAACTACACAACTTATCAATTGTGATGTTAGTTGACTCCGAAGTAAAATTCAAGGTTTCAACAAGATTTTCAAAAGAGGTAGGTAGGTAGGTTTTTCAGTGTAATCACCACCAAATCTTCCTCAGCTACTTCCCTGCCTATTGCAAGTTGCTAATCCTAAATGTATTTCAATTTCAGCAAGTAATATGAAATTGAAAGCAAAAAACTCTTAAGATAAGAAGCCCTACCTTTGTTGGAAGTCTTGTGCATCTCTTTCAACCTCGACCATTCTGTGAACGCCCTTACACATTGAACTCATGGGAGCTTGTCATCCATCAATGATGACTTTATTAGCATCACTGCTTCTCTATTCTGGAAATCAAAGTTTTCCTGCTGATCTTCAGCAATAGAATTTAGGATCTCCCTTTCCTTGCCAATGACCAACCCTAACAATCACCTGCACTAGAAGATGGAAATCATGCTATGCTTCCAGTAATTGAAGTTGTAACTGTTGATCCTCTGACTGATGTCCAACAGTTCTTCAAAAGACTTGCTAGTTTTTTCAACAGGAAAACACCAAGTACCAATGAAATAATCAATTAACCTCAGAAAAAGTCAGAATTTCCTCTAGAAAATCTATGCTGTGTTCAAACACCACTGTACCAATCTGGCAACAACCCAACACCACCTCTTCCCTGTGATTCTGTTGCAGAAATTTTTTTGCCCTCTCTGCCAGCCAAACATTCAACGAAAAGTTGAAAACCAATAATTCTGTGCAATCTTCTGTAAAATTTGCTGCTGAGGATTAAATTCAAAAGTTACTACCAGTCTTGGGATCTGTGACTAGCAAAACACCTCGAAATTTGTGCATGTTTGTGCAGCTGTCAGAAATTGTCTTGGGATTTGCACTGAACCAGCTTTTTTCTCGAAATGTGTGCTTATGCTCCTCGAATTTGATGTCTCAAGATTTGTGCTGGAGATACTGTTCTCAAAGTGTGCACCTAGATTATGCTATGCCGAGATTCTTCTCCTTTGGGATTGACATCCAGATTCTGCTGCCTAGAGATGCATGCCCAAATTCTACTTCCTTGGGATTCATGCCCAGATTATGTTCCCTTTGGATTTGCCACCAGTTTCCACTGCCAGAAGTTCTATTTCCTCGGGATTTGTGCCCATCTTGCCTCAAAATCTGTGCCTGAATGCCCCATGTCAGTCCTGGAAATTCATTTCTTGAGCTCCTTGAATTTTGTACTGAAATTCCACGTCAAATCTATGCCAATACTTTCAAATTCTATCTTCAGAAATTCTGCTCCTAAATGTGCCAACCTTCCTGGCTTCATTGTGATATGCATCTTCATGATGCTTTGACTACTTTTGTCTTTAACTGTGACTCTGGGGTCATCCTTGACTCTATGGCTCAGATAACTAGTGTTACATGGGTACGCGCTCCCAATGTAGGGGATGCACTCCCCACACTCCTGAGACATGGGTACTCCAAGGGGTATGTTTCCCCATGACCCCTATTGGGGGGGGGGATGCAAGGGGACACAGTAGGGAATGTCCCCCTCTAAAAACGAGATTCTACTATACTCCTTTTGACCAAAGATCATCATTTTGAAGGGAAAAAAAGACAAAAAAGAAAAATAAAGTAGATAAGGAGGGTGGACCTGATGAGGCACAACTCTGGTTCATTGGTGTGCCATTGAGTATTTTGGGGAATGCAAATGATTCTGATTCAGAGAGTGGCATTCCCATGTTCCTTTGTGCAGTAGCTAGTTGCAGAGACTAGTGGGGCATTGCCTTGAGCAGTGATGCTCATTTGTCATTTGCCTCGTTCTTAGATCTATATCTTCTGAATTTTCTAAATATATCAGAAATACAATGGTGATAGATGATTTGTGAATCATGACTCATGAGTATTATGTTATGTTACATCATTACATGTACCGTTTATGATTTATTATGTTACGTTTAATGATATATGTTATTGGCAGATTTTAGCTTCAAGGGTTAGCTCAATTGTTGAAACCATCCTCGAATGGTATATGTTATTGGCGCATTTTAACCCCAAGCATTAGCGTAATTGGTTGAACAATCTGCCCAAGGCATGTTACTAATGGGGAGGCCATAAGTCATAGGGTCAAATCCGGTTGAGTCTCTCAAGGTTACCAGCCACTATTGTGGTTGGCAGTTTAGCCGTCCTCCATCTGGATATTCCGGGGAAGAAGGGGGGGATCCCACGAGGTCTTCCTTGGAACAAACAATATGTTATTGGCACATTGTTATGTATAAGATTTCAATGATATATCTTTCAGTTTTCATGTATTTTAATTTTAATTTTTTAATATTCGGGTAGGGTCTCCCATTTGACATCCCCAATGACATTCCCTAGAATTTGGGGGGTGCTTCCACTCGTCCCCCAAATGCATTTCCAAACTACTGCTTCCCCGCCTCTTGAAAACTTGGTGGAACATTGGTATACAAATTAAAATTATTTTTATGTCTATTATTTAAAATAAGATATTATATTGCAACCGAACTTTTTATTTTTAAAATGTTTATTTTGCTAATTTTGTTGTTACAAGATTCACAACAATCAACCCCTGCAATAGAGAGATTTGCATGTGATAACCCACATAACAGAATTGGGGGCATCCCCATGAAAGGGGATGCCCCCTAAATTTGTTGAGGGATGCAAGGTGCACCCCTCATGAGGCTTGCATCCTAATGGACTAGGTTGCATTGCCCCGTATCTAAGTGTGGGATGGATGCACCTAGGGAAAGAATATTGCAATACAAAAGATTGTATGAATTTATGGTTGGCAATATCAATACTTGAAAGTGGTAACCATCACACGCGTGAAGGAAAGATAATTGGAGATGAAACAAGTCACAAAGGGAGATGAAGGCCAAAGTAGTCTTTGCCATCATGGGTAGCAAGTTCCAACTCCAAGTATGGTTACAATTTGGATTTTCTATAAATGCTCTCACTTGTCCTTAAATATTGAATTTTGAAGCCTTTTTTGGTTAAATTTTTGAGTGTTAAAAGGAGAGTGTCCGACCTTTGGCCTTTTCTGTGTTTTAGAGTGATCATGGAATTTGTTTTTTGAAGAAGAATTGGCAGCATAAGGGGAAGGTAGGTGGAATGCAAATGGCTCTCTTATTTTTTGTTGTCTTCAAGTACTATGAAATTATGCATCAACCAGTCTAGATCCATCTTAATCCTAGGTCTATCAAGCATTGAGATGGAGCAAATCCCTTGGGGTGCAATCTATTGATTTTTCTATTTTTAGATCTGATAATTATTTCCTTATGATTTCAAACAGAATTTTATGCCATCTTTATCATAGAATAATTACACACTGAAAATTTCAACCAAAATAAAATTGCAGCGGAAACAATAGAATCATAGAAAGATAGCCATGCACAATAGACACAATATTTTTATCTTGGGAAACCCAATCTTGGGAGAAAACCCAACAACTTTTCTTAAGAAGAATTACAGCCAATAAGTACATCACCATCAATATGAAGAAACCCAACACATAAAGAATTTCGCCCTTGTATGAGGAAGAACCCTCAAAGATAACAAACCCTAGACAAGATAGCGCACCTTAAAATTTGCGCAACTGGCAACTGCAACTGTCAACTGTAACTGGCAACTGCAACTGCAACTGCAACTGCAACTGTCAACTGGAACTACAAGCGCAACTGTAACTGGCAACTGCAACTGCAACTGGGACTTGCACACTTGATGAGAAGAGCTGTATGATGTGTCAAAATTAAGTGATCTAGCCTTTATTTATACAGTTTGAGTCACCTTTAATTTACTTGTGGGGCCGACTTGTACTTTTGTCTTTAATATCTTCTTTAATGTTTTCCAGTGTTTCTTCTTGGCATTTGTCTTGTCTTGTTGGCATTTCTTCTTTACTAGAAAAGTTGTCCATGAGCCTTGTTGATGGATCATCTTCTCACATGTAATGTTCCCAAGCAGATTCGCTAGGAACTTAGGGGTTTATTTCTGATCTGTTTGTATGATTTGTTTGAATATTTTGCAGGTTGCTTCTCAAAGTTGTGCTGGAGTTGTTTGATTGAGTTTTATAGCATGTGAGGAATGAATACAACACAACAACAAATTGAAATAACAAGATACAAGAAAGATAACACAAGAGAATGCCAAAATCACTTCAGATCTGACCTCTATTTAGTTAATAAGCTGATCTCCATACATGAGATCTACAGATCTGGAATAATATAGAAGAGATATAGAAGTTTGGGCTGAATATGCCGCCAAGATACAAGATAGATGATGATGTGAGTTGTCCTATTCTTCCAGTAGCAACATGCAAGTTAAAACAAGATCAATTTCTTTCCCTTGAAGCCTTGGCATCTCCAGATCCGGATGAGATGCACCCCAACTGGTTGTAGCAACCTATGAAATTCGGCTTCCTCCAAAAAATCCCTCAAACCCCTGTAAAATGTTGTCAAACTGTAGATTTGTAGATGTAGAACTCATATGAAGAAATCCTTCAGCCAGAATAATAGATCTAGCCCACCAACTCACTGAATATCCAAGGAACAGTGCACCCCTCTTCAGAAATTCGCCCAAGTGCCACAATAGATAATTTTGGAGAAGAAACCCTTCCAAAAGAGATGAGAAAGGGCGCTCTAAGGATGGCAAATCCTCCTGGACTGAGTTTGGCCTCAGATCCCCCTTCAAATGATCAAATCAAACTCTTCTTTCCCCAATAGTGCGCCCTACCTGCATAAAACCTCTAGATCTACGCTCTGTCTCTTCTTTCCACTGTAGAAACTGACCTGTAGCTGAATAGAATGGTGAGGGTGGGATCTTTCACCACCTTGACCAAGCTTGGATCAGGAACGGAGGAATCTTTCACCTCCTTGCTGATCTCTAGGGTTTGTTTACTCAAAACCCTCAAAACGTAAGCTGCATAGCTCAAGAAGCAATAGGAGAAAATGACATGAATAATGAGTGAGGCGCCCTCCTCTTTCTTTTATACCTCCATCTTCTAATTTTCACTTGAGTTACTTTGTTGATTCCTAAGGTCATTACTTTATTTTCTTCTCTAAGTCAATAAATATTTTTCTTCTTTTACCAAAGTCACTTTAATAATATAAAATTTAGCTCCTTAGTGTCTCTGTTGCGCCTTTTAGCCCCTTTTTCCCCATGAGACTATAGTCTAGAGGGGCGACTAGACTACTAAGTCTTCCAATGTTCTTNCTATGGAGGAAGTAGAAATCTAGATCTAGGTCATGTTTATCATAAAGGTTCTAGAGTTGTAGTCATAGGATATTAGATTGCAAGGAGCCTTTCCATTAAAGCAGGTGGGGTTAGTGAGCCTATGTAACTGTGTTCTAGAGTATTTATTAGAAAGGTCTATATTATTGGATTCACCTATGGAGGAAGTAAAAATCCAGATCTAGATACACATCCACTCAGGGCCCTTAATCCCTAATGTTTGTTTTAAAATAATCCCTACGATTATAAAACACACAAATCTGATTTTACATAGCAGTTTTCGTTTATGAGTCAACTACAGTGATTTGGAGTGAAATATATGTGAATTTTGAATTTTGTATGTTTCTAGTTCATGTTTTTGTATTTGATGAAATATAAATTTTAAATACATATATAGTCCCATTATGTTATGTATGTCGTTTACCCGTATTCGGATCCTAACCTTTAAAAAAATCATCGGATCTGTATCCATATCCATATCTGTATCTGGATCATTTTTTGAGGTTGCTTGATTTCTAAGTGAAGTCAGTGAGCCACGAGAGGTTAACTGGGTTGTTGAAAGTGGCGTATTGTCTTTAGCCTTCACCAAGATTGAAATGTCACAAAAGTGGTTGGCTTGCCGTTGCAAGGGTGGCTGAACAGTGATAGAACCATCATGGCTGTTAAGTTGGCCCGGATGGCTTCACACTTGTTCGGATTAAAACCGCAAATGGTGTTTCACTTCTGGATGATGGACGTAGGTTTCTAGGATTTAAGATCTAGGATGGTCCCTTTGGAAGCATTCTAAAATCGTAAGTGAAGTTAGTTGTCTAAATTGGAACATCTCATAAAATGGATTTGGTTATATGCTTGATCCTCCTCTAGAGGTAACTCGATTCGTCATGATTTTGCTTTTTGCTTCAATATAGATGGACTTGGTATTGTGCTTCATCAAAATTTTATATCAATTCATGCCAAATCTTTTTAAATATAGCTATGGAGACCTCTTACGTATTTCAACTCCAACTTCCTATATTTTTCAACACCAACTCTTTCTCATGTTATGGAACTTGCTATTGGATCCACAAATGTGAGAACCTGGGCTTAAGGGTTTCAAGTATTGAAATGTTGATGGCTTTTTAGGAAAGTTTCAAGGGTTTATTTTTGGATGAAATTTGTGGAGAGTTCTAGTTTGAAGGTTTTGACTATATTCTTAGTTATTTTGATTAGTGGCTAGAATTTAGATGATAGGTCCACAAATCGTGCAGGGCGAGTTTTTTGAGCATGAATTAAACCACAGGCTTTTTGGCTTTTCTCCTTGCAACTTGGCACATCTATTTAATAGTGAGTGGTGTCCTGAAGATCTTCGGGAAGCCATGAAGTGGGTTTTCAGACCACAAGTTTTTGGATCATGGAGGAGGAATTGAGAGGGATGGTGAAGCAATAAAAGAAATCCCAAGAAGTAGAAAGGAAAAGAAAAGCACCATTTCCTCAAACAATTGGTAGCTATATGCAAAAGGCATAAGGCAGGAATGGAAGATGTATGTTGGCCTTATTGTATTCCCTCCAATGTGCCAGATGAGACCTATATTTATACTTGCAAAAGGTTTTAGATGGAAGCTTCTTCCAATTCCACTGCTAAGCTAGGGTAGAGGTGTCATCGAGCTAGGCACTGATTTTGTTGTTAATTTCAAAGAAGACTCAGAAAAGTGGAACTATGTGATTTTGATATGGATCTTAAGGATGATCTTATCTTCAAATCGTTGACAAAATAGTGGGAAAAAGAGCTTTTAATCCATCTTCTTTGCCAAATGTTGCTATGTTGAGATATATATAAATGGTATGCTGAAAATTGGGAGGCATCTGGATGGCATGTTGAATCTTCTTGGGGGCTTGAGAAGGGTCATGTTTGTGTGGTGGTTGGATCTAAAGAGTTGACTTGTGGCATGTTACTGAACAAGGCTTGGATGATTGTTGATACAACAAGTTGTATGTACACCATCGATAACCCCTTTGGATTGAGGTTCCATTTATTGCCAGAGCACTGTCCTATAGGCATTGGCAAAACTGTGAAACTTTTTCAATGAAAGTTTGCTGGGGACAAAAGAGAGGCATGATTGAGGAGACAAAATTTGTTTGCAACTGCTTGGATGAGTCAAAAAGGGATTAACCTCAACCTACTTAATGCTTGCTTCACTAGATTGGCCTTTAATCTTTGTTGCAAAAAGCACTCTTAGATGCTCCATTGTTATTTCCGAATTTGTTTTTCCATTTTTCCTTCTGTAATAACTGTTGATATTATGGTAGCTTCGGGAGGTATGAACCTCCATTGTGACCTTTGACAAGATTAGAATGTTCCGGAAGAAAGAAAATAAATGAACGTAACCCTAGAAGAGATGTCGGCTGAAGAGAGATAATTAATATGAATTAATTAGTACCCAGAGTGAGAAGTCGGCCCAGGCAGTTTGCTAGGATTACTATAAATACAGGGCGCCAGTCTCTCATTTGACACTTCTCAGAATCGCAGAAAGTCACTTGTGCACACTGCAGTCTGGCAGTCTTGTGCGCAAGTCATGGGGAAGGTGCTGCGCCAGTTTTGGGTTGGACTCTCTGATCAGCTTTGGTTACTTCTTGCTTGGTGCATTAGCCTTACTTGGCTATTGGATTGCTACAAGGATTCTTCTCTCTGTCAAGGTCAAGGTGCTTGGAGGGTGGCTTCGGCCTGTTGTTGGGTGACAATAGTGATATTGTCAATGGTAAAACGAGCACATCCACTCATATTCTAACAATAACCAACTACACAACTTATCAATTGTGATGTTAGTTGACTCCGAAGTAAAATTCAAGGTTTCAACAAGATTTTCAAAAGAGGTAGGTAGGTAGGTTTTTCAGTGTAATCACCACCAAATCTTCCTCAGCTACTTCCCTGCCTATTGCAAGTTGCTAATCCTAAATGTATTTCAATTTCAGCAAGTAATATGAAATTGAAAGCAAAAAACTCTTAAGATAAGAAGCCCTACCTTTGTTGGAAGTCTTGTGCATCTCTTTCAACCTCGACCATTCTGTGAACGCCCTTACACATTGAACTCATGGGAGCTTGTCATCCATCAATGATGACTTTATTAGCATCACTGCTTCTCTATTCTGGAAATCAAAGTTTTCCTGCTGATCTTCAGCAATAGAATTTAGGATCTCCCTTTCCTTGCCAATGACCAACCCTAACAATCACCTGCACTAGAAGATGGAAATCATGCTATGCTTCCAGTAATTGAAGTTGTAACTGTTGATCCTCTGACTGATGTCCAACAGTTCTTCAAAAGACTTGCTAGTTTTTTCAACAGGAAAACACCAAGTACCAATGAAATAATCAATTAACCTCAGAAAAAGTCAGAATTTCCTCTAGAAAATCTATGCTGTGTTCAAACACCACTGTACCAATCTGGCAACAACCCAACACCACCTCTTCCCTGTGATTCTGTTGCAGAAATTTTTTTGCCCTCTCTGCCAGCCAAACATTCAACGAAAAGTTGAAAACCAATAATTCTGTGCAATCTTCTGTAAAATTTGCTGCTGAGGATTAAATTCAAAAGTTACTACCAGTCTTGGGATCTGTGACTAGCAAAACACCTCGAAATTTGTGCATGTTTGTGCAGCTGTCAGAAATTGTCTTGGGATTTGCACTGAACCAGCTTTTTTCTCGAAATGTGTGCTTATGCTCCTCGAATTTGATGTCTCAAGATTTGTGCTGGAGATACTGTTCTCAAAGTGTGCACCTAGATTATGCTATGCCGAGATTCTTCTCCTTTGGGATTGACATCCAGATTCTGCTGCCTAGAGATGCATGCCCAAATTCTACTTCCTTGGGATTCATGCCCAGATTATGTTCCCTTTGGATTTGCCACCAGTTTCCACTGCCAGAAGTTCTATTTCCTCGGGATTTGTGCCCATCTTGCCTCAAAATCTGTGCCTGAATGCCCCATGTCAGTCCTGGAAATTCATTTCTTGAGCTCCTTGAATTTTGTACTGAAATTCCACGTCAAATCTATGCCAATACTTTCAAATTCTATCTTCAGAAATTCTGCTCCTAAATGTGCCAACCTTCCTGGCTTCATTGTGATATGCATCTTCATGATGCTTTGACTACTTTTGTCTTTAACTGTGACTCTGGGGTCATCCTTGACTCTATGGCTCAGATAACTAGTGTTACATGGGTACGCGCTCCCAATGTAGGGGATGCACTCCCCACACTCCTGAGACATGGGTACTCCAAGGGGTATGTTTCCCCATGACCCCTATTGGGGGGGGGGATGCAAGGGGACACAGTAGGGAATGTCCCCCTCTAAAAACGAGATTCTACTATACTCCTTTTGACCAAAGATCATCATTTTGAAGGGAAAAAAAGACAAAAAAGAAAAATAAAGTAGATAAGGAGGGTGGACCTGATGAGGCACAACTCTGGTTCATTGGTGTGCCATTGAGTATTTTGGGGAATGCAAATGATTCTGATTCAGAGAGTGGCATTCCCATGTTCCTTTGTGCAGTAGCTAGTTGCAGAGACTAGTGGGGCATTGCCTTGAGCAGTGATGCTCATTTGTCATTTGCCTCGTTCTTAGATCTATATCTTCTGAATTTTCTAAATATATCAGAAATACAATGGTGATAGATGATTTGTGAATCATGACTCATGAGTATTATGTTATGTTACATCATTACATGTACCGTTTATGATTTATTATGTTACGTTTAATGATATATGTTATTGGCAGATTTTAGCTTCAAGGGTTAGCTCAATTGTTGAAACCATCCTCGAATGGTATATGTTATTGGCGCATTTTAACCCCAAGCATTAGCGTAATTGGTTGAACAATCTGCCCAAGGCATGTTACTAATGGGGAGGCCATAAGTCATAGGGTCAAATCCGGTTGAGTCTCTCAAGGTTACCAGCCACTATTGTGGTTGGCAGTTTAGCCGTCCTCCATCTGGATATTCCGGGGAAGAAGGGGGGGATCCCACGAGGTCTTCCTTGGAACAAACAATATGTTATTGGCACATTGTTATGTATAAGATTTCAATGATATATCTTTCAGTTTTCATGTATTTTAATTTTAATTTTTTAATATTCGGGTAGGGTCTCCCATTTGACATCCCCAATGACATTCCCTAGAATTTGGGGGGTGCTTCCACTCGTCCCCCAAATGCATTTCCAAACTACTGCTTCCCCGCCTCTTGAAAACTTGGTGGAACATTGGTATACAAATTAAAATTATTTTTATGTCTATTATTTAAAATAAGATATTATATTGCAACCGAACTTTTTATTTTTAAAATGTTTATTTTGCTAATTTTGTTGTTACAAGATTCACAACAATCAACCCCTGCAATAGAGAGATTTGCATGTGATAACCCACATAACAGAATTGGGGGCATCCCCATGAAAGGGGATGCCCCCTAAATTTGTTGAGGGATGCAAGGTGCACCCCTCATGAGGCTTGCATCCTAATGGACTAGGTTGCATTGCCCCGTATCTAAGTGTGGGATGGATGCACCTAGGGAAAGAATATTGCAATACAAAAGATTGTATGAATTTATGGTTGGCAATATCAATACTTGAAAGTGGTAACCATCACACGCGTGAAGGAAAGATAATTGGAGATGAAACAAGTCACAAAGGGAGATGAAGGCCAAAGTAGTCTTTGCCATCATGGGTAGCAAGTTCCAACTCCAAGTATGGTTACAATTTGGATTTTCTATAAATGCTCTCACTTGTCCTTAAATATTGAATTTTGAAGCCTTTTTTGGTTAAATTTTTGAGTGTTAAAAGGAGAGTGTCCGACCTTTGGCCTTTTCTGTGTTTTAGAGTGATCATGGAATTTGTTTTTTGAAGAAGAATTGGCAGCATAAGGGGAAGGTAGGTGGAATGCAAATGGCTCTCTTATTTTTTGTTGTCTTCAAGTACTATGAAATTATGCATCAACCAGTCTAGATCCATCTTAATCCTAGGTCTATCAAGCATTGAGATGGAGCAAATCCCTTGGGGTGCAATCTATTGATTTTTCTATTTTTAGATCTGATAATTATTTCCTTATGATTTCAAACAGAATTTTATGCCATCTTTATCATAGAATAATTACACACTGAAAATTTCAACCAAAATAAAATTGCAGCGGAAACAATAGAATCATAGAAAGATAGCCATGCACAATAGACACAATATTTTTATCTTGGGAAACCCAATCTTGGGAGAAAACCCAACAACTTTTCTTAAGAAGAATTACAGCCAATAAGTACATCACCATCAATATGAAGAAACCCAACACATAAAGAATTTCGCCCTTGTATGAGGAAGAACCCTCAAAGATAACAAACCCTAGACAAGATAGCGCACCTTAAAATTTGCGCAACTGGCAACTGCAACTGTCAACTGTAACTGGCAACTGCAACTGCAACTGCAACTGCAACTGTCAACTGGAACTACAAGCGCAACTGTAACTGGCAACTGCAACTGCAACTGGGACTTGCACACTTGATGAGAAGAGCTGTATGATGTGTCAAAATTAAGTGATCTAGCCTTTATTTATACAGTTTGAGTCACCTTTAATTTACTTGTGGGGCCGACTTGTACTTTTGTCTTTAATATCTTCTTTAATGTTTTCCAGTGTTTCTTCTTGGCATTTGTCTTGTCTTGTTGGCATTTCTTCTTTACTAGAAAAGTTGTCCATGAGCCTTGTTGATGGATCATCTTCTCACATGTAATGTTCCCAAGCAGATTCGCTAGGAACTTAGGGGTTTATTTCTGATCTGTTTGTATGATTTGTTTGAATATTTTGCAGGTTGCTTCTCAAAGTTGTGCTGGAGTTGTTTGATTGAGTTTTATAGCATGTGAGGAATGAATACAACACAACAACAAATTGAAATAACAAGATACAAGAAAGATAACACAAGAGAATGCCAAAATCACTTCAGATCTGACCTCTATTTAGTTAATAAGCTGATCTCCATACATGAGATCTACAGATCTGGAATAATATAGAAGAGATATAGAAGTTTGGGCTGAATATGCCGCCAAGATACAAGATAGATGATGATGTGAGTTGTCCTATTCTTCCAGTAGCAACATGCAAGTTAAAACAAGATCAATTTCTTTCCCTTGAAGCCTTGGCATCTCCAGATCCGGATGAGATGCACCCCAACTGGTTGTAGCAACCTATGAAATTCGGCTTCCTCCAAAAAATCCCTCAAACCCCTGTAAAATGTTGTCAAACTGTAGATTTGTAGATGTAGAACTCATATGAAGAAATCCTTCAGCCAGAATAATAGATCTAGCCCACCAACTCACTGAATATCCAAGGAACAGTGCACCCCTCTTCAGAAATTCGCCCAAGTGCCACAATAGATAATTTTGGAGAAGAAACCCTTCCAAAAGAGATGAGAAAGGGCGCTCTAAGGATGGCAAATCCTCCTGGACTGAGTTTGGCCTCAGATCCCCCTTCAAATGATCAAATCAAACTCTTCTTTCCCCAATAGTGCGCCCTACCTGCATAAAACCTCTAGATCTACGCTCTGTCTCTTCTTTCCACTGTAGAAACTGACCTGTAGCTGAATAGAATGGTGAGGGTGGGATCTTTCACCACCTTGACCAAGCTTGGATCAGGAACGGAGGAATCTTTCACCTCCTTGCTGATCTCTAGGGTTTGTTTACTCAAAACCCTCAAAACGTAAGCTGCATAGCTCAAGAAGCAATAGGAGAAAATGACATGAATAATGAGTGAGGCGCCCTCCTCTTTCTTTTATACCTCCATCTTCTAATTTTCACTTGAGTTACTTTGTTGATTCCTAAGGTCATTACTTTATTTTCTTCTCTAAGTCAATAAATATTTTTCTTCTTTTACCAAAGTCACTTTAATAATATAAAATTTAGCTCCTTAGTGTCTCTGTTGCGCCTTTTAGCCCCTTTTTCCCCATGAGACTATAGTCTAGAGGGGCGACTAGACTACTAAGTCTTCCAATGTTCTTTTCAAGAAGAGGGGAACATTACAGTCTCCCCTATTGGAAATTGCCTGCCCACAAGCAATCCTGAATTTGTCTGTTGTAGCACCTGTTCACTCTCCCAAGTAGCATCTTCTATAGGAAATTTTTTCCATTTGACTAAGTATTCCTTGATGTCCTTGTTTCTTAGTTGTTTTGCCCTCACCTCCAAAATCTTCTCTAGAATCAAAATCAAGTGTCCTTCGTCTACTGGAGGTAGTTCTTCATTAGCTACAACATGCTGCCCCAATGCCCTTTTTAGGCATGATACCTGGAAAACAGTATGGATTTTTCTTCATTATGGTAGCTCTAATTCATATGCAACTTCCCCAACTTTCCTTTTCACCCTGTAAGG
>JZKD02S0555563.1:265063-279407 GCA_000966675.3 Picea glauca | reverse complement strand
TCAACAAGATCCCAAACTTCATTTATGTAAGTCCTTAACCTAGGGTGTTTATCTTGATACATATTTTTAACTTGGTGTAAAACTAATTCAACATCTCCAAACACTATTAACTCTTAAATTTTAATGTATTTAGCAGCCCTCAAACCCAAAATAAGATCCTCATACTCTGCTACATTGTTTGTAGTTTCAAATTCTAGTTTATAAGACAAATATATAATCTCTTGGGTTGGGGAAATAAAGACCACTCCAGCACCAACACCTTCTTGAGAAGAGGATCCATCAAAAAACATCTTCCAAACAAGGATATTTTGATGAGGAACCTCACAATTTTCAATAGGTTGTTTTCTTATTTCAATAGGTGATTGAGGAGCACCAGTGAGATGTAAAATATTGGATCCTAAATCAATATCAACTGCAAAAATAGGGTGGTTGGTAGGATTAGCTTCATCATTGATGATGTAATCTAGTTGTTCTTACCTATAGATCCTTATGTTCTCTCCCCCAAATACAGGAATGGTGGCATATGAAAGGTCCATTTTCAAAGATCGCCCTACTATTTTTATCCAATATCTTGACAAGAGCATCCAAAACTTAAGGGGGACATCAGCGACCACAATATCCATGACCACACTCTTAATGGGAAATTGGAAAAAGGTAACAACTAGGTCTTTGATTACCCCAGGGCACTTCACTTTTATAGAATCAAAAGAGTATAGGTCATGATAAGTTTTTGTAATTTCCAGACCAAGCTCATCCATGAACGTTTTAGGCATGAGGTTATGATATGCACCTGAGCCCATCAAGAAGTTGTGCAAAGATTTATCATGAATTTTTAATGATGTGTAGAAAGGAGGAGAAGAATCATCCCTATCCTCTACCAAAGGTCCCAATATGACTATTGGTTTTTCATCTTGAAGGTTCATTGAATCTTTGGAATTTGAGGAAGATTCGGGCTGCAGTTCTTAAAAGATATTTTTTAAACTCCTCATTTTTAATCATTTCTAAAAAGAGTAATGGGATTTTTTTCTTTTGGATCTCATTCTCCAAGCTAAAGGAAGAGGTAGATTTCATAATCTCCTTAATTTCTGGGACAGGGCTCTTAACCACTGCTTGAGGGTTTTGTTCCTCTTTTTCTTTGCTGCTAGATGCCACAAACCTTAGCATAATTTTCTATTTTGGTAGGATGATCAGATGTGTTAGGATTCCCCTCCTTATTTTTTAACCTTAGGTTATATTTATTTTAATTTTCATTAATTGTTTCCGCTTTACTCAATTAATTGATTTGCTTTTCCATAAGAGACTCTCCATACGCAGATTGAGTTAAATAAGGGGATGAAGAGGTGTCACCAAGAAAATGGATTTCTGGATCAGTTTCTTCATCATATCCTTCTTCATCAGCAACAAGGTTATTTTGGAGAGCGTCTTGGAATTTTTGATCATCCTTATCCCTATTTATTTGATCTCTTTGAAGGACCTGAGGGGCATTGTTTGGTCTCCTGAAGTTTCCTCTTTTATCAGCATTCTATGTGTTTCTATAATTCTGTTTTCCTTCAAGTTTGAAATTTTCCATTTCAACAGAAAGTGATTTTACCAATTTTGTTAGTTCGTCAACTTGAGGATTGACAACAGAGGAATCATAGGTTGAAGCTTCAGCCCTACTTTTTCTTTTGTATCGATCAGATTTTCCCCTAATCTTTTCAGCTACTAATATGTCAGATTCTAACTCCAAGGTTGCATCTTGCATATGAGCTAGAGAGGTAGATATTCTTTCTCTCAGCAGGTGGAAAAACTCAAGGTCAAAAGCACTGGCATAGGTGATCTTGGCAGAATTTTCTGTAGGATTAATTTCAGTGGGGATTTTGTTGTACATTTTATTAAATATTTTTGAGAAGTCTAAAATAGATTCCCCTTCTTTCCTCTTGAGTGAACCAAACTCTGTAATGTAATATAGGAAATCTTTTTTATCCCCCCAATGCCTCAAAAAGGCATCATCCAAAGCTTCAATTCCAATAATATATCCAAGAGTTAAACCCCTAAACCATTTCCTAGCCTCACCATCAAGGCTCTGTACAAAATCCCTCATCCATACATCTTCATTCTCAATATTAAGATTGTATGCATAACTATAAAAGGTTGCAAGGTGTTCCTCTACAATTATGTCCTCTTCCCCTGTAAATTTGAGCATGTACTTAAGGTAGTCTCCAAATGGGAGAGAATTCATAGGTTGAGGTAACACAAGAGGGGCATACCTAGTAGCCACTATGGCATCCATCCTATTTCTAGGAAGGTTAGCACCTACCATTGGATTATAAAATCTAGGAGAACAAGGAGAAGATGGAGTCTTGACTGGTACAACTGTAGCTTTGATTATATGTAGTTTGGGAGAAGGAGTAATATTGGATGAACACATTTTAGTTTTCATAGGGAGAGGTTGAGTCTTGGGAGAAGATGGTGTAGGATCCAAGGGAATTGAGGTTTCCTCCTCTTTAGTCACAACAATTTTAATAGAAGGAGGAGTAGGAGAACCCAAGATCTCAAGTCTAAACCATCTTACAACATTAGGAGAGGCAAGGACTTCGAAATTTTCTTCTTTCAATTTGGGACTAAAAGAAGAGTATTCAACACAGAATTTTTCAAAATCCAAGTTTCTAGAAATTTCAAGAGAGGGTAAAAGAGGAGAACTAGATATAGCTACTGGTGTATTAAAAGTGGCATCAGGAAAATGACCAGAAGTACCTAGTACAACAGCTGAAAAGCCTACTTGAGAAGATTTTCCCTTCTTGATAATATTCTCTGGGTCAAATTTAGGTGTAGCTAGAGGTAGATGTGGAGTAGACCTCGTGTGTCTTCCTTTGGGAGCCACAACTAAAATAGTGGAGTCGTGAGGTGCACGCTGCAATATTTAATGTACTAATTTCTAATGCACCTTCAGAATCAATATTTGTTTGTCTTTCAATCCCAGGGAAATGTTTTCAATCCATTCCCCAAAAATGGTGCCAAGAATGCTAGCACTGAGAGTCACCCTCATATTGCTAGAGTATAAGCCCAATACCCATCAAATAGGTTTTTAAAGGTAGTTTTATGATAGAATGTCAAATGGACAGAACATATCATAGCAATGTTCCAACACAGATATTCTAGGCCATAATGCATAAGAAAAAGAGGTTTTGGCTAACTTCAGTCAGTGATTTAGAGATAAGTGTGGGTAGAAGTAAGGCTTAATGATAAGGATGAATAAGTCTTCTATAAGCATCAGGCCTTACTAGAAGATAGGTGAATAAAAAGATCAGACACAAGAACTTCTTTATCTAAACCTTAAAACACTGATAACAATTACAACAACATCATAATCAAACATACATTACAACAAAACTATAATATCTCAATTGAATCATTCAATAATGAGCAACCAGAGTAAGAAAGGAGTAAGATAATGAAAGGAAGTTGACTTCTATCAATCAAAATGTCTCAGATCTCATACATAAAACCAGAGTACGGATCTTATCAAAACATTACAACAGGGAGTCTATGCTCAACCATTCGAACCCAAAATTGTTATTCTAATGCTGCCTTTATAGTCTAAACAATAAGTAACAACATGCAATTCAAGCTAGATCCTCTAACCTAGGATTCTCCCACTAAAAAATGAAAATCTAACATTTGTACAAGTGAAGACAACAAATTGCTAAAATCATGGAAAATGTTGGCAACAACTCTAACACTATAATCCTTACATAATGAGTTGTTCCTTGGGTGCATCTCCATTAGTGCCATGTGTCCATCAACTCCAACTGATGTCCAAGCATCTGTGGTAAGATCCTTCTACCACCTGGTGATCATTGATTCCCTAAAAAACCCATCAAAACTGAAATTGGCAGTGAATCCAGAAATTATGACTATATCAGCCAATTCATAGCAAATTTCACAGCGAATTCTGTAGCGCCTTCCTGTGTAAACTATTCTACAGCAGATTACGTAGTGAACTGCATTTTTTGTCTGACTAGGTGATTTCCCAGTGGAGTTCGCAATGAATGGAAAGCTTCTGTATATGTAAATGATTCTGCAGCGCATTCTGTATTGCACCTGCAACTTCATCTATGTAGATCATTTCACAGCGCCAGACGCTAGAAAATGTCCTATAGTTGTCTTCCACAAAACTTCAAAATTGCATGGATGACCATTCTTCAAAATTGATGCCTTTCAACCACTCCATCTCATCTCCTGAGTCTAGCACTTCTCCTCCTTGAGCTAAATCATATTTGAAGGGTTGTAACTCCTCCTTGATATTTTTGTTCTAAGACTGTAAGTCTTTGTTCTTCCTGTACAAATTTCTAAGTTGCCTATGAAGGGGAAAAAATCTCCTTGCTCTGAAATTAGCTAGATCAATAGTTTCCTTATACATATCCATGAGTTCCTTCATCTTTTTCCTCTCAACCAATCTTTCTCCCTTCAAGTGGACAATTTCCTTTCTGTCATCTCTAAGTTGTCTGATCAGCCTCTTGAAGGTGGGGTTATCAGGGGGAGTGGTGATGTGTATGATTTCAATAGGCTTCTCAACATTCTCACCTTTACCCTTATCTTTATTTTTGACAAGATATTTTGTTATGGCTACTTGTTCAACAATTTCCTTCTGGGATGATGACCTGGTGAAGGGATTCCTAGCTCTAGTCTCAATTATTGTAGTAGGTGAGGGAAAGTGTAACTTTCTCCCTTTTTTGACATTGGTTTTAGTTGAGGGAACTTCTTCTAGTTATGGTGCAGGTTGAGGTGAAATCTCCCATTGTGGAGAGTGATGGGCTCCCCCTTCTTCCTCTTCAACTTTCTTAGGAGCCTCCTTATCTTTAGAAATGTGTTTTCATTTTCTCTTTTTTATTGTTTTTGTGTGGGCATCACTATCATTTGGAAAAGGGCTCTCCACCTTGGATTGAGGAGTAGGGGCTACATTTAGTTGCAGATTGGCAGAAGCAATGAATTTCTCCCAAGCTATGTTTCTTTTCTTCAATTCCTCCATCACAAGCATCCTAATCAGCCCTGAGTGGGAAACACTTGTGTCCACAACATTGGACTTTGCTTGAACCCTATCAACCATTTTTCCCCATACTCCTAAACAAATAGAAAGGAATGTTCATTAAGTCCTTGCCTGTAAAGTGCAGTAAAAGTATAATGTAATATTGGTAGATCATATTGAATCTTTCCTCATAGGTAAAATATCATTGGATCACCTTCAACATCTAGTCAGATCCCTCAATGAAATGGCTCTTAAACACTCCCTTAGATAGGTTATCTCCCTGATGCATTGGTTTGAGGAACTCTTTAGAGAAGGCTACATTAAGAGTCATCAATTTAAACCACCTTTCACTAGTTTTGGGTATCTCAGTGGATGTTGTAATGGTGGCCTCAGATAGCTCCATTTCAAGGGTTCCCACCTTGGTTTTAGTACCATCAAAGTTTAAGGAAAACTTCCTGGATACCTCATGGTTTTCCCTCTGCATATTTTGATAAAAATTTAGACAACCAACCCTCTGGAAGACCTCTCTGATCAGAGGCTCAACATCAAATAGGTGCATATCAGAAGGCTCGGTCCTAACTACACTCCCACCCTTATGAGACTTCTTCTGTTGAGGTGTATCCATTTTCTATAAATAGGAGGAAAAACACTACAATGCTCGGAGAGGTATGAGAGGACCAACAATGAAATATAAATCTGGTGGCTTAAGAAAAAGAATAAAATCCTTCAGGGAAAGGATATGTAAGGAGGCAACATTCTCAAGGCTTTTAAGCTAACATTAAACCACCATGCAGGGTCATCATCATTTAAAAAAACAAGGCTCTTCAAACTTTCAACATAGAAAAATTTTAGACATGGAATAATAATGAATATCTAAAGGAATTCAACTGATACAGACCATGTAATCAGAGGGTAACAATGTTAAGTTTTGGGTACAATTTCGTAGCACTGGAACAGGGGATCCGTAGCGCAATTTGTAGCAGTTTCTGTAGCATAGATAGTAAGGACAAGAAATAGGTAGGCACAATAGCTCTGATAGAAGGGTTTGTTCAATTGCAGTGAAAGAGACTGAAAATACTGTAGATAGCTGAGAGTTTAGTGATAGAAGAGGTAATGGGGGCGATTGGTAAAGGGAACCACAATTTGTAGTGCCAAGTGATACAAAAATTTAGCAGAGCCTTAAATTGATCTTCAACAAATCTCAAAAGACTCAAGAAGTACCTGGAAATCGTGGCTTGACTGTAGATGAGCTTCAGAAAGCATGAAACTACCTGCGACCATGCTAACCTTCAATTCCCCTCTATCAGCCAGTATGTAGCATAATCTGAAACGCATGTCTTGACTAGGAGTTTTTGCAGCGCTGAACTAGGAGCATAATTCAAAACTTTGATAAAACAGTTAGACAACTTTAATGACCAAATCTCAATTATTTCTTTTTAAAACATGGATGTTGAAAAAAATGAGATCAACATGACACCAACTTCATATATGCAATAATGATAAAAGAGGAAAGGTGTACTCAATATACTCTACAAAAACTCCTGATGAGTTGGAAGCGTACTAGAAGGAGTTTGATTTGACCTTCTAATGGGTAGAGGGACAGAGTGGAGGGGTTTAATCACATAGTGGAGGTAGTGACATGTCAAACTAGTGGTGGCATGGGGGTGATAGTGATGGTTGTTCAATCATGTGATGAATAAAGGTATAAACCAAAGAAAATGAACCAAGGGTACAAACCATAGGAATGGGTCAAATGTATGGGCCAACCTCCAACTTTTCATTTATTTTGAGATAAAACCTAAGAAAACCATAAGGAGAAAATCAAAAGCAAACTTAAAAAGACTAATGGATAAAAAATTAAAAACCTAAGGATGAATTTGACCCATGACAACTTCATGTGATAACAACATGATTAGAGATAAATGATAGAAATCGCCAAAAGTCATTGAATTTATAGGTTAGAATATTTCTCTTGGCACAGGTGAACAAGTTATTCTTTTATGTACTGTCATCACTCATCATGATAAACATTGATCCCAAGGCAACTCGATCACTTCAATACGAAAATGCATTCACAGGAAAAATCAGTGACTGAGTCAGACAGTCTTGATTTCCTCTTGTGAAGGAAACGATTGGTCTCGTGTGGTGAATAGTAAGTTATTCTAAACTGAGAAGTGAGAAAAGGAAAATTGAAACAAAGGCATGGAAAAGGAAAACTGGGAGAAAACGTAAGGTCAATTCGAGTGAAAGAAACATAACAAGGAAAAAAAAAACAAAGAAAACCTTACTATGTACAAGGCTATATCACCATAGGTGATCGCGAGAAGTAATATTTGAGAATTTTTCCATTGACAGGGAGCTCCTCCTCATCTCCCTCCAATGTTTTAAGTATAAAAGTTCCAGGACCTATTTTTTAGTGAATCGGATAGGGTCTTAACCACAAGTTCTGGAATTTAGTGCATTTTCCCTCTAGTTCATTAGCTTTGTCCCATTTGAGAACGATGTCTCCCTCCTAAAAATATTTATTACCCACAGTTGACTTGTCAAACCATTTTTTGATCATTTCTTGATGGTGTGTTAGGTTCATTTTAGCTTTTTCCCTTTCTTCTTCCAGTTTTAATAGCATGTTTAATCTCTCTTGCATTACTGGGCAAGCCTTGTCTTGGGAAGATTGGGTCAGTTGCAAGGTGGGTAGGAAAGTATGGGTAGGAATAGTGGATTTTTTTCCATAGACCAAAAATAAAGGAGACTTACCAAGAGATTATTTGGGAGTCACTCTGTAAGCCCATAGGGCATTCTGAAGGGCGAGGTGCCAATTTATTTGATGATTGTTGATAGTTTCTTGAGAATTTTAATGAGGTTCTTATTAGTTGAATCTACCAAACCATTCCCTTATGGGTAGTAATTCGCAGAATGCTTAAACTTAATATTTCATTCAAGAGAAAATCCATTCAATTTCAAAGAAGAAAAATATTTGGCATTATAAAAGACTAATGATTAAGGAATTCCAAACCTGGTGATAATATGAGATTCAAGGAACGAAGTCACCTGGTTTTTGTTGATAGTCTTCAAGGGAATTCATGTGCTCCATATAGTGAAATAGTCAATAACTATCAAGAATTATTTTTGTAGTTGGGAAGAGTAAGGATCGATTTCCCAGATTACTTCCAACCCCAATTGTTGAAAGGGACATTTGATGATCACAAGCTGCAAGGGAAAAAAAGCTCTCTTTTCTCTCCCAACTAAATTTCGGCATTGCAATAATTTCCTTGCATATGCATGAGAATATTTGAATAAAGTGGGCCAGTAATAGCCATATCTAAGGATTTTGTGAGCAGTGGTGTTTCCACTGTAATGTCCACTGGTCAGTCCATCATGAAGTTTGGATAATACATTTTCTACATCCCTTTTCTCAAGATATCTCAGAAAAACACCATCGGAATTCTTTCTGCATAACATTCCTTGGATGAGTTGATACTGATCAAACTTGAGTCTGAGGGATATTTTGGGGGGGGAATCTATATAACGCGGGGATGAACTATAGGTTAAGTAATATTCCATTTCATAAAACCATTGGTTATAGTTAACAGGGATGCAATAGACCTCTCTTTCAAATAGGTCTTGATCTTGATACAAAGCATCTTCATGTAATTCACAATTTGTTGATTTAGCTTCCAATTTACATAATCCCCAACCTTTGACAATTTTCTCACTCTTAATCTCTTGGTCATACTCCTATAAAATTGTAATCCAATTTCCTCTCTTTTCTACTAAGTGTTTCTATACCAGGAGATTCCTGACAGCAGGGTAAGGAACAATAACTTTGTTCTTAGATTTGAGTAAGAATGGCCTGAAGTGTTTGACAACCTTGAATATGGCATAGGCTTGCTTGTCCATCTCTGGGTATTTCAGTTCTGCTGCTTGTAAGCCAAAAATCATAAAATCCATAGAGAATTCATCTCCTTCCTAGTTCTTCTGTGTTAAAATAGCTGCAAATGTGATGTCAGAAGGGAAGGTGTAGAGGATGAATTCTCGACTAAAGTCTGGGATTAACAATGCATGATTTTTTCTTTGATCTTATTGAAATATTATTTTTATTTAGATCCCAATCTAAATTCAACATTCATTTTTATCATGTCTTGCATGGGTTTTATTGTTTCGGCAAAGCTAGGGATGAATAATCTCACAAAATTTATTCTTCCCAAGAATGACTTCATGGATTTCTTGTTATGAGGGGGAGGAATCTTGGAAATAACTTCAGTTTCCTTGGTTTCGATTTTCATACCATGCTTGGAAACAATGAACCCTAATAGTTTTCCTTCATCAACAACAAAAATGGATTTCTTAGGGTTGAGAGAGATACCATATCTTATACACCTATTGAATACTTTCTTCAAATGAGTTATATGGTATTTTATGTCCCTTTAAAATATAGTAACATCATCAAGATACACCACAACACATTCTCCAAGTAGACCCCTGAATGTGATGTCCATGGCCCTTTGGAAGGTCGCTCTGGCATTGATGAGAATGAATGGAATCTTCCTATAGGAATATGTTCCCCACTTAGTCTGGAAATATATTTTTTTATTTGATCCTCATGGGCCACTAAGACTTGGTTATAAGCATAAAATCCATCTAAAAGGGAAAGCATCTCAGAGCTAGACACATTAAAAAATGTGTTCCATCGGAGGCACTGGGTAATTATCTTTATATGAGGCTCTGTTCATATTCATGAAGGCAATACAAAGAATTATATCACCATTATTTTTCATTACTAGTGCTAAGTTGGAGATCCACTATGTATGCCTGAATGGGAATATGATCTTTGTTGATTAAGGTTGGTTGTCAATGATGTCAACCCTTGAAGAAATCCCAGTGGCACAAAGGTTTGGGTAATGTACCCAAGTTTGTTTGTTGTAAAGATGACTCATTATTTTCATGTCATGTTTGATACTAAGTACAAATGGATGAACTCCAAAGTGGTCCCCTTATGGTGAAAGTCCTCATGGGAAGACGCTTTGCAGATTGAGTTATCTTATAAGTATGGTTAGAGAACCCGTGCTTATTTGTGGAATAATGAGATGAAGGTCAGTGAATTTTTCAGTGAAAATATCCTATATGGATAGTTCTTTTAATGCCATTTCTGGTGGTATGTGGAATGTCACATAACTCCTCACGGTTAGAGAGTTATGGCCATAAGAAGTTGGAGAACCCATGTTTAGGTAATGGACCCAAGTTTGTTTGATGGATAATGGTATGAGTTTTGATATATTTTAAGGTAATACTATTCTACATGGACAGTACATCTCATTCCATTTCTGTTGGTATATGAAATGTCACATAACTCCTCACGGTTTGAGAGTTATGGCCTTACGAAGTTGGAGGACCCTCATATGACATCTAGAAGCCCCAAAAGCTAAAAGTAGTCAAAGTGGTTTATGAGATTTTAGAAGGTAAATAATAAAGTGAAGTGATGTGTTTACTATAATTCAAAGTGAATACAAAATAAATTATTTAAATAATAAATTTAATGGAGAAATTAGAAGTGGGTTAACCCTAAAATAAGGAATGTGGGCAAAGTGACCTAGAAGATGTTTTTAAGGAAGCTACTTGGAGAGTATAAATAAGAGGTAAGGCTCTCTCATTTTACATCACACTTGAGAATATTGAATATCTATAGGTTTTTGAGGTAACCAAAGGACATCTAAGCCAAATTTCTGAGGGAAGGTGAAGAAAAGAAGGCTGGAATTCAAGGAAGGATAAATTATTTTGATGATGCTTTCTAAGGTATGTTATTTATAGGTCATCTCACCATTTTCGCAATAACTTTTTTTTCTAGAATGATTCAGATCGTGAAACTACTATTCCATTGAGAAAACATATCCAAATATCTATGGTAAAACATTCAGCTTGTGGTTCGTTGTATTTTTGGAGTTACACTCCGTGGAAAATAGGGTTTGTGGCTAGTCCTGAAACTAGTCTAAAACATGTGTTTCGGGTAAAAACATCATAAATTCTTCATAAAAGATCCAAATTCCATAAGAAAAAATGTGTTCGTTATATTACAGTTTGTATTATTATTTGTAATAGTTTCACATCGATTCAATAAATATTTTGTGCGGGGCACGCTCTACAAGGCCGCTCTCTAGAATAAGCTAGAATTCAACAAGGTATGTCAATTTTGATATAAATCCTTTTCTGAGAGGTTCCAAGTAGCGAAACTTGGATAATTGCACAAAACACACTGAAGAAAATTGTGTATCAGTTTCATATCTTTATTCATTATAGGTACAAAGTTATGATTATTTCAAGTTAGGGTTGTTGACTAATCCAAAACTAGTCATGTGAGACTAAAGAAAAGTTTGATGAAAATTCTAGTCTCTTGTTGTTAAAGTTAAGGAAGGTTTGTAGGTATGTGATCATATACACCAGGTCTATTACCGAGTTACAAATCATATTTGGATTATGAAACTGGCGAGGTCTTTTGGTTAAGGTACATGTTGGGTACATGGTTGAGACAAATAGTTGATGAGTTGGCACATACATGAGGTGTATAGTTGATGATGTTGGTACATATCGATGAGTCATAGTTGATGAGTAGTTGACACATGATTGGTACATACTTGGTACATGGTTGGATGCACTTATTTATGGTACAGTTGATTATAGGTTGGTACATGGTTGATGCACTTGTTTACGGTATAGGTTGATTACAGGTTGAGGTACAGGTTGATGCACGGTTGATGCATGGTTCAGGTTTATTGGTACAGGTTTACAACGGTATATCTCACAGTGATATTGTGACAATGGTTCCATCGTTGTACTTCTACTTTAGGGTGGTTAGACAGGGCAAGTACAGGTGGTTGTAGCCGGAGAACATAGGGGGTTGTAGCCTCCTTCTGGTTGTATCCATAGAATTGGGGAGTTGGAGCTTCCCTCAGGTTGTAGCATGAGAAACTAGGGGGTTGGAGCCTCTTTCCAGTTGCAACTAGAAAACAAAGCAAGTTGGTGCTTCCAATGAATGTAATTCTTCAAGACATATAAGAAAAATCATTTTGTGGTTTTCTCCCGCTTTGGGTTTCCACATAAAACATTGGTGTACTTTGTATGTGTATGATTGTTCATTTGTTCATTTCTCATTATTCGATGATAATTCTACATTAATATAACACTTGGATTATTTGTTTAAAAAGGATTACAATTTCTCTATTACTGATTCACACCCCCCCCCCCCCAAAGTAATCCAACAATATTGACATCTAACAACTTATTCAATTATGCTTTCACATGAGTCTAAAGGATGTGATTCATCTTCCTCATAATTTGTTGAAACAGTTTTGTCTTAGGATTCATGGGAATGATGTGTTGTATGATTTTGGTGTCATACTTCTTGAGATCCTCACAGGTTCATACACAGATGTCTTTGTATTATTTGAATAATTTGATGTAACACTGCTTTTCTTCAGGAGAGAAATTTTTTCCAGGGATGATTTTAGGGGATAAATTTCGCTCATGGGATAATTTTCCATGGATTTTCCAAAAAAAATATTCATTATTCTAAAAATCATTCACCCAAATTCTATAGGATAAAATTATTTTACCCTAAAAATTTCCAAAATTTTATACAAACTATATAAAATCCTTAGAAATTTGAATATGTTTACAAAAATATTGCCAAATATTTTATAGTTGGCATATAAGGATTAGCAAGATTCACCAAGGTTTAGACATTGTAAAATAAATTTCCATCCTTAAAATCATCCCCGACTTTTTCCCAGATTAGTGTTTTGAGGCATGATATTTGTCCCCAAGTTCACCACTTTAAACTACATGAATGAAATGTTGGTCTTGCAATTGTTGACTTTCTTGAATTTATCCTGTAGATCATAAAGTTTCTCCAGTATTACTACATTTTTGGGGATACCATTGGTCGAACCTGATAGGTTGTTTGATTGATTTGGGTCAATAGCATCTAGATTCACCATTTGGTCATGCTAGCCTTCATCTATAATAGATTCTTTGAAAGTATCTTTGAGGTGCAATAAATTTATAATTTGTTGGTCATCATCAAAGACTCTCCAATTAGTGATGTTGTCAGGAAGTGAAGGCCTCTACAAAAGTTCAATAGAGAAAGTGTCATGAATCAATCCATCTGAGGGTATTAATATGAATGATACATTGGCAAACAAATCATTTTCATAGTTCAATGAACAAGGTACATAACTAATATTAAATTCTACAAAGGATTTGATCAGTTCCCAAACCTCTAATTGATAATTCTTTAAATGACTTGAAAGATAATGGATGATATTCCTTACTTATCTTATGATAATTTCATAATCGTAAAATACCTTAATTTTCTCATCTTTCAAATCTATTGTCTTTCTTAATCCTTCCAGTAAAGCTTCATATTCGGTAGTATTATTGGTGCATGGGAATTCTGGTCTGCATGCAATTAATGTCTTTCTTCCTTTCAGATATTTCAATATGCAACCAACACCTGCACCTTTTAAAGATTTGAATCCATCAAAAAATAGTGTCCACATGTTAGGATCCCCTTTCTTTGTTTCAAAAGTTGATCTCAAAATTTTAGATTTTTTTGTTTTAGTGGGGTTAGTAGAGTTAACAAGCATTTCTAGTCTATCCTTAGAAACTATGTTAGGTTGTACATCAGAGGGACTATTAATCTGATCAACTATATTATAGTTTGGCTCAACAATCTGGGTGCAATGAAGGATTCCAAATTATGTGTTAGATTCTGCAAGAGATGTTGTTTCAAATGTAAAATTCTCAAAAACCGTCTCATATGAATAATTACCCAAAATTGAGTTGTTAAACATTATCGGTTCATTTGGGTCATTCAGGCCAGTAACTACATGTTTCAAATACCTCTCCTTGTCAATTCTTATCTAATTCATTTTACCATCATAAGGAAGCCATAAATGAGACCAATCAGTAGCAAAGTAACTATTCAACATAGCTGGAAAATCCCGACTTAAAAGCATGCCATAGTTGTCAGGTATGTCTGCTATGATTATATCAATAGTTTGATGAACATTCGGATTAGCAGACATCCTAATCAACACATTTTTTAATTCCCCAATAACTTTAAATCTAGTCATTTTTAACTGAATAATCTGAATGTCAGATGGTTCATGTTTGACATTGAGCTTCTCACAGACTTTGAGGGGCATGAAATCAGATGAGGATCATGAGTATACCATACAGTTATGAAAATTCCTATTAAATATTTCAAAAGTAATGAGGAAAGGAGGGGTGGTATATCTAGACCTCTATCTGGTTAGGGATGTATTTGTGGTTATTTGACTCTTA
>JZKD02S0555563.1:227747-252960 GCA_000966675.3 Picea glauca | reverse complement strand
CTTCCGACATCTTCATATTAAATAATCTCTTCATTAGAAATACCTTATTGGACACTGAGGGTTTTTCATACAATTTGGCCAATGCATCCATCAAACCCTTCATTGTCTTTTCTTTCAAAATATTGAAAGGCACTGACACTGCCAGGCTCAGTCGTATCATTCCTAGAGACTTTTTGTCAAGAATCTCCCATTCTTTGTCCCTCGTAGCCACCGGCTTCTTTGCTATTCCACCCAATGGTAGGAATAGACCCTTTTGATATAAACAGTCTTCCATATGCATCCCATAACTGGTAGTTTTGGCCGTTAAATTTCTTGACCCTAAACTTTCCATGTTCCGACATTGCTCCCACTCGAACTAGGAACCCTCTTTTCCTATGAGTTACCTTTCGCTCTGATACCAGCTGTTGGAAAAATAGGACCGTGGAGAAATAAAATAAAACAAATGCGGAAACAAAACACAGAAGATACACAATACAATAGAGACACAGATTTGCGTGGTTCACCCAGTGTGGGCTATGTCCACCAGAGAAATTTCCAGGTCCTTCCTTTATTATTATCCAGCATACGAAGGGATACAACCTACAACAAACCTGTTGTAACTTCCTCTTATTTCTCTCACAGTCTCCTATCTCAGAATACAATATTCTCCATCTACCATAGTCGCAATACATTTCCCTCATAAAAGAGGGTTGCCTTCTAGGGAAAAAAACCCTATCATAATCTCTACCGTTAGATCTGCGACCTTATAATGAACGGTCCAGATTTACAATGAAATTTCAATATACATTTACAAGGCAATTTTTCCTTTGGGGGCTTCTCCCCTGAACCCCCATCGGAGGATGTTGCCCCCGAACCCCCGTTGGGGGCCCGCTTTCCCCCAGACCCCCTAGCCGAGAGGATAACCCCCCTGGACCCTGCAGAGGGGGTACCCCCCCTCTGCACTCCCCCGCATGGAAGAGTGTACATACTTCTGGGGTGTAAATACTTCATGGGGTATAAACATGGCTAAAAGTAAAATAGCTCTGAATCGGGAAGATAATCAGGCTCCACAACCAACACATTCATGTATGCTAAAATTTCGTTTGGACTAATGAATGCAGGCACAAACTTTCAACAAGCAATGGATATTTCCTTTATTGGGGAGAAGGAAAAATGTGTGTTCATCTATTTGGATGACATTATAGTGTTCTAAAAGTATGATAAGGAACATTATCATCATTTGAAAAAGGTCTTCCTGAAATGTAGAAAGTTTTGTCTCTCTCTTAATCCTAAGAAGTCTTTGTTTGCTATGAAAGAAGGCAAGTTATTGGGACACATTGTATCAACAAAAGGAGTAAGAATTGATCCAAGTAGAGTAGAGGCCATCTAGACTCTATCTCTTCCTATATCCAAGAAAGAATTTTAGTCTTTCTTGGATAAAATCAATTTTCTGAGAAGATTCATCTCTAACTTTGTTGAATTGGTTAAGTACATCACATATATTCTTAGGCAGGGGAATGGGGTGAAATGGACTGTTGAAGCTCGGGATTATTTTGACCAAATCAAACAATCCTTGACTAAATAAACTATTCTCATCAGCCCTGATTATTCCAAGGAATTTTAGATATTCTCTTTTGCCTCATATGACACATTGGTTGTTGTCCTTCTTCAGAAAAATACAGAGGGGTTAGAGAAGCCTATTTCCTTTTTTAGCAGGGCATTGAGGGATGCAAAGATGAGGTATGATATTATGGAAAAGTATCCTTATGCTTTAGTTAAATCCCTCAAATATTTCAGAGTATACATTCTGCATTCCAAGATTATTGCATATGTCCCATCAACCTCTGTGAAATAAATACTTATCAATCCTGACATAGATGGGAAGAGGAGCAAATGGATTGCCAAAATTTTGAATTTTGACCTTGAAATGAATCTCACTAAGTTGGTGAAAGGCCAAGGTTTAGTTAGGTTGTTGGCTAGATAAAATTGCAAAGCACTGGGATTTAATTTCATGAACCTAAACTCAGAAAATCAACAAGCTAATTTTGCTGACAAAGGCTCTCATATTAGTCCCAACTTGGCAGAATGCACTTGGTACAAAGACATCATTTATTTTCTACAAAAGTTGCAGCCTCCTGATGGTTTGGAGAAGAACAAGGTAAGAGATTTGAAGCTTAAGGAAATCATATACTGTCTCATTGATCATATATTGTATTGAAAATATCCTCTAGGGGTTCTCTTGAGATGTCTAGATCTACAGGAGGCTCAAAAGGCCATGACTGATTTTCATGACAACTTCTACGGGGGCCATCACTTTTGGAGAACCATAATTTATAAGGTCCTCAGAGATGGGTATTTTTGGCCTATCCTTTTTACTGATGTTTGTGCAAAGATTAGAGCTTGTGACAAATTTTATAACTTTTCTAGAAAGCAACAACTCAAATCTTTGCCTTTGAATCCTATGGTGGTTTCTGACCCCTTTTAGCAGTGGGGACTTGAATTCATTGGGGAAATTCATCCAACATAAAGTGGTCAACATTGGTGGATCTTGACTGCAACTGACTATTTCACCAAGTGGATAGAAGCCATCCCTACAAGGAGTGCCTCCCACAAGGTAATCATTATTTTTCTTGAGTATATCATGTCAAGATTTGGTTGTCCAAGCAAGATTGTTACTTACAATGCTTCCCTTTCAAAGTTGAGCCATTGATCAAGTTTTGTGAGAAGTATGGGATTTCATTAGTCCATTCTACTCCTTATTACCCCGAAGGAAATGGTTTAGCATATTCTTCTAACAAGAGATTTGTAAATATCATCAAGAAGTTACTAGAAGACAACAAGAAAGCATGGGACTCAAAACTGAAATTTGTGTTATGGGATGATAGAGTTACCAAAAAGAGGCCACTTGATATTTCCCTCTTTCAGCTTGTATATGGGATTGAAGTTGTTTTTCCTACTGAGCTTGCCTTGCCTGTGGAAAATTTCCTTCATGATCAACAAGGAGAACCTAATGATATGGTTAGAAGGATACAACAACTAGTACAAGTACAATAGACTAGGGAGCAACTCCTTGATAAAGAACAGGACCATCAACAAAAGATCAAGCAAAACTTTCAAAAGAAGGTAAGAAAAGAATATTTCCAACTGGGTGATCTAGTGATCATGTGGGATGCACCCAAGAAAGACAAAGGAAAACATGGTAAATTCGATGCCTTGTGGATTGGTCCTTTCAATATTTCTGAGATGTTTCAAAATAATACTTATAAATTGCATCACTTGGAGGATTATGAAGTTTTTGGTGGCCCTGTTAATGGGCACTTTTTGAAGAAGTATTTTTCTTGAGCCATGAGTTGTTGTCCCATCCATTTTAAATATCACTTTTGTTTTTCTTTCTGTTTGAATAAATGACCCCATAGCCCTAGGATAAGACATTGAAGCTGCTTATTCTTGGCAGATCATAGGGATCATGCCATCCCCTATGGAGCAAATGTTATCACATGAAGTTGTCATGGGTCAAATTCATCCTTGGGTTTTTAATTTTTTATCCATTAGTCTTTTTAAGTTTTCTTTTGATTTTCTCCTTATGGTTTTCTTAGGTTTTAGCTCAAAATAAATGAAAGGTTGGAGGTTGGCCCATACATTTGACCCATAACTATGGTTTATACCCTTGGTTCATTTTCTTTAGTTTATACCTTCATTTCATCACATGATTAGACATCCATCACTATCACCCTCATGCCACCACTAGTCTGACATGTCACTACCTCCACTATGCGCTTAAACCCCTCCACTTTGTCCCTCTACCTATTAGAAGGTCAAATAAAAATCCTTCTAGTATGCTGCCAACTCATCAGGAGTTTTTGTAGCGCATATTGAGTACACCTTTCCTCTTTTATCATTATTTCATTTATGAAGTTGTTGTCATGTTGATCTCATTTTTTTCATCATCCATGTTTTAAAAGGAAATAATTGAGATTTGGTCATTAAAGTTGTCTAACTGTTTTATCAAAGTTTTGAATTATGCTCCTAGTTCGGTGTTGCAAAAAATCCTAGTCCATACAAGCGCTATGGATTATGTTACAAACTGGTTGAAAGAGGGGAATTGAAGGTTAGGATGGTTGTAGGTGGTTTCATTCTTTTTGAAGTTCATCTACAGTCAAGCCACGGTGTCTAGGTACTCCTTGAGTTATATGAGCTCTATTGAAGATCAATTTAAGGCTCTACTAAATTTTCGTAGCACCTAACACTGTGAATTGTGGTTCCCTTTACCAACCAACCCCTTTACCTCTGTTATCACTAAAATCTCAGCTATTTGCAGTATTTTCAGTCTCTTTCACTGCAATTGAAAAAAATCGGCTATCAAAGTTGTCGTGCCGACCTATTGCTTGGCCCTTGTTGTCAATGTTATAGAAACTGGTACGATTTGTGCTATAGATCCCATGTTCCAGCGCTACGAACCTATACACAAAAATTAACATTGTTACCCTCTAATTGCATGGCCTGTATCAATTGAATTCCTTTATATTTTCATTGTTACTCCATGTCTAAAATATGTCTATGCTAAAAGTTTGAAGAACCTTATTGTTTCAAATGATGATGACCTTGCATGGTGGTTTAATGTTAGCTTACAATCCTTAACAGTGATTCCTCCTTGCATATCCTTTCCCTGAAGGGTTTTCTTCCTTTTCTTAATCCATGAGATTGTTATTTCATTAGCTCAGAATTCAAATTAAAGGAAAACCCTGAAGCCTTAAAGAATCCATTTTTTTAAAAGATCACCAATCAAACCCTAAATACCTCTGTCCTTGTTGGGCCTCTCATACCTCTCAGATCATTGTAGTGTTTTTCTTCCTTTTTATAGCAAATAGATACACCTCAATGGAAGAAGTCTCATAAGGGTGGGAGTGTAGTCAGGACTGAGCCTTCTGATATGCACTTGTTTGATGTTGAGCCTCTCATCATAGAGGTCTTCTAGAGGGTTGGTTGTCTAAATTTCTATCACAATATGCAGAGGGGACACCTTGAGGTATCTAGGGAGTTTTCCTTAAAATTTGATTGCACTAAAAACAAGGTGGGAACCCTTGAAATGGAGGTATCTGAGGCCACCATTACAACAACCACTGAGATACCCAACACTGGTGAAAGGTGGTTTAAATCCATGACTCTTAATGTATCCTTCTCTAAAGAGTTCCTCAAACCATAGCATCAGGGAGATAATCTATCTAAGGGAGTGCCTAGGAGCCATTTGGATGAGGTATTTGACCATATTTTGAAGATGATCTAAAGATATTTTACCTGTGAGGGAAGATTCAATATGATCTACCAATATCACATTAGACTTTTACTACACTTCACAACCAAGGACTTAATGAACACCCCTTTCTATTTGTTTAGGACTATGGGGAAAATGGCTAATAGGGTTTAATCTAAGTCTGAGGCTATGGACACAAGTGTTTTCCACTCAAGGCTGATTAGGATGCTTGTGATGGAGGAATTGAAGAAAAGAAACATAGCTTGGGGTAAATTCATTGCTTATGCCAATCTGCAACTAAATGTAGCCCCTAGTCCTCAATCCAAGCTGCAGATCCCTTTTCCAATTGATAGTGCTTCCCACACAGAAACAAGCAAAAAGAGAAAGGTCAAACACATTGCCTAATATAAGGAAGCTCCTAAGGAAGTTGAAGAGGAAGAAGGGGGAGCCCATCACTCTCCACAAAGTGAAATTTCACCTTAGCCTGCACCAGAACTAGAAGAAGCTCCCTCAGCTAAAACCACAGTCAAAAAAGGGAGAAAGTTACACTTTCCCTCACCTTCTATAGCAGTTGAGACTAGATATAGGAGGCCCTTCACCAAGTCATCAACCCAAAAGGAAACTGATGAACAAGAATCGATAACAAAAGCTATCGTCAAAAAGAAAGATAAGGGTAAAGGTGAGAATGATGAGAAGGCTGTTGAAATAATAGACATCACTACTCCCCCTGATAACCCTACCTTCAACAGGTCAATCATACAATTTAGAGATTCCAGAAAGGAAACTGTCCACTTGAAGGGAGAAAGATTGGCTAAGAGGAAATAGATGGAGGAACTCATGGATATATATAAGGAAACTATTGATATATCTAAGTTCATAAGAAGGAGAATTTTTCCCTTTCATAGGCAGCTTAGAAATTTGTACAACAAGAATAGGGACTTACAGTATCATAATAGAAAGATCAAGGAGGAGTTACATCCCTTCAAACATGATTTAGCTTAGATAAATCTTAATGTGCTAGCTCAAGCTGCAATAAGGAGAAGTGCCAGACTCAGGAGATGAGATGGAGTGGCCGAAAGGCCTCAATTTTGAAGAATGGTCATCCATGCATTTTTTAAGTTTTGTGGAAGACAACTATAGGACATTTCGTAGTTCCTGGCGCTGCGAAATGATATACACAGATGAAGTTGCAAGGGCGCTATAGAATGTGATGCGAAATTATTTACATATATAGAAGTTGCCCAATCACTGCAAACTCAGCTACAAAATCACCTAGTTAGATAGAAAATGCAGTTCACTATGGAATCTACTACAGAATAGTTTACACAAGCTAACACTATGGAATCTGCTACAGAATTCTCTATGAAATCTACTACGAACTAGATGATACAATATTTCTAGATTCACTGCCAATTCCATTTTTGATGCGTTTTTTAGGGAATCAACAATCACCAGCTGGAAGAAGGAGCTTAGCACATATGATTGGACATAAGTTTGCATTGGTGGACACATGGCACTAATGGAGATGCGCCCAAGGAACAACTCATTATGCAAGGATTATAGTGTTAGAGTTGTTGCCAACATTTTCCATGATTTTAGCAGTTTGTTGTCTCCACTTGTATAGATGTTAGATTTTCATTATTTAGTGGGAGAATCCTAGGTTAGAGGATCCATCTAGAATTGCAAGTTGTTACTTATTTTTTAGACTATAAAGGCAACATTATAATGACATTTTTGGGTTCAAATGGTTGAGCATAGACTCCATGTTTTAATGTTTTGATAAGTTAGACCATTCTCTAGTTTTATGTATGAGATCTGAGACATTTTGATTAATAGAAGCCAACTTCCTTTCATTATCTTACTTATTTCTTACTCTGGTTTCTCATTATTGAATGATTCAATTGAGATATTATAGGTGTGTTGTAATTCATGTTTGATTATATGATGTTTCTATAATTGTTATCAGTGTTTTAAGGTTTAGATCAAGAAGTTATTGTGTCTGAGATTTTTCTTCACCTATCTGCTAGTAAGGCCTAATGCTTATAGAAGACTTATTCATCCTTCTCATTAAGTCTTCCATCTACCCACACTTATCTTTAAATCATTGACTGGAGTTAGCCAAAACCTCATTTGCTTATGCATTCTAGCCTAGAATTTGTGTGTTGGAACATTGCTATGATGAGTTCTGTCCATTTGACATTCTATCATAAAACTACCCTTACAAACCTATTCTATGGGTACTGGGATTATCCTCTAGAAATATGAGGGTGACTCTTAGTGCTAACACATGTGACCACTCTCATGACATGTCTGTGTTCCACTCAATTTTTTTGAAATGTCTTGAATTCAATGTCTTCTACATAATTCCAGTGGTCCTTCCCTTGATACTCCCAATTCTAAATGCATCTGTGATTCATGTTTATGGACCCATGAGAATCAAATGTCGAATGAGACTAGCATATCAAAGGAACTATTTTATCACCCTGCTTACTATTCACCTTCACTCATGTTGCAAAAGAAATAATTAAATTATATATCTAAAAGGTGAATGTAAAAAAGAATCATCATAAGGAAGTTGAAAACGCTACTTAAAGTGTTGGGAGTACAAGTAAATTCATCTAGGATATGGACACTCACTGTCATTGGGGCCATGCTTGTATGATACCAAGGCATCTTCTTCAAGGCTATGGACACTAGATAGCAATGAGGAGAGGAGATGTTGGAAAAGAGAGATGAGGAAAACACATCAGTCTATAATGGTCGATAATCATTCCTATGTGGTGTTACTCCCATGTTTCCATGTGGATGTTTGAAATAAGAACCCATTTAACGCTTACCATAATTATGTGAAAGATCACTCGTAACATGTCTTTCTTATGTCTTGTCTTCAGGCTGATTAATGTGGGGTCCTCAATTTGTATACTATATAAACTTTCTAAAGGTTAAATTTCCATCGATCTGGTTGAATTCACTTCTTTTGAGCTCAGAGATAACTGTTTCTTCCTAGTAAGTCACCATTTGGTGTGTCTCACCTCCCACAAGAGCCCATTTTATTTTAAAATGGGACCCCCTTATATTCTAAATTTTTTTACAAGGCATACATTTCTACTTCATTGAGGAGCTATGAGCATGGAGAATATTTTTCTATCACTTATAAAGTCTATGAATTCTTCATGAATGGAAACCCATGGGATGTACTTAGAAATAGTTCCCCTAGTACTGCACCCAACAACCCTTTTAACCAAATTTTATTGTTCCTCCCTTTTACAGTAAGAGCCCGATCCCTGTTTTTACTTAACCAACATGATATATATCACTCTCACACTTTTAACCTAAGTGATGATGGATTTGGAAAAAATCTCAAACTATCTTACATTACGACATAAACCTTTTTGATGTTCTCATCGAAAGGGGTCTGTCGAAATCATTTTTTGTCGGAGTATTTCTCTCCACACACCACTTAGGACTTCGACTCTTACACTCGGATAGACCTGACACATAAATTTCACTTCTTACATGGCATCCCATAGATGGAAAGACTCAAATCTAGCATGTACTCAACACCCTCAAGTCAATAAGACCTATTTAATCATGACCTCGCCACGTGGCATCTTAAGATTGGCCCTTTTTCTTTTCTTTCGAGACCCTTCATTGCCCAATGTATTGAAGGAATATTCATTTGATATCATCTTCATCGGGGAGAAAATGGCATCTCATCCTTTTGAACTTTGAAACTCGAACTTCAATAGCATATTTCCAGATCTTTTAAGCATTTACATTCAACACATCTTTCTAGGATAAGGGAATATTCCTTCGATTCCCTATCTTCAGAGTTTGATTTAAACCTTACCTCATATAACACTAACACCACAACTCCGATGGGTCCCACCTTTCCCACAACAATTCACTCACGTCAAGTCGACACACCTTTCCATATAAAAGGGGAATATTATTTCGATACCCCTCCTGTCGGAGTTGAAATAGATATGCAAGTTTTCCCACTCGGATACTATGACTCTGATGGTTGTCTTTTCAAACTCAATCCCCCCATAGACTTTGATACATTAATTTAGACAACCACCTCTCTTAATTATCATTAATGGTAGATATTGAGGCCGAATTTAGTAACAAATCTCATACATAGGAAAGTTATGGTGCATTTACAGGTGTTTTAATACCTCTTATTGGCTAGAAAACCTTATTTTACAAATAATCTTCTTCCAAAAGTTTATAAACGACGTTATTTTTTTATTCATTAAGTGTTGCTCTGTGACCATTTCCTTGGATCAAGTACATGTATTGCATTTTCCTGTTTAATATTTGGTATTTTCATGGTTGCCATATTATTTTACCATAGGTTAATTTGCTTGTTAATATGATGATGAAAGATATATCAACCACCTATCATGGCAAACCAGAATCCCATAAGACCAAAGGGCTATGTTTATTTCTAGTCAGCCTTCGTTCCTGAAATGCCATCTCACCTGAATGAGGCATTGGTGACAGACACTACCCCCCACATTGGTGAAGACCACAGTCTCTCATATGAGGAGATCTACATAATTTTCAATTCTGGTGATTTTCTTGCAGAAGATGAGAACATGGGAACATATTGGAAAATCCAAAAAATTCGCATCCATATGGTTGCTTCTCGACCAACTCTTTTTCCCTACAATGAGGTCACACAATGGTTCTTCAAGCAATTCGATGCAAACATTGCAACTATCATGAGAAAGAAAGGTAAGTGTGTGGCATCCGTAAGGCCTGAAGACATAGGTTTGAGATACCATCTACCCACTCCCACCTATGCTCTCAATGATCCATTCTTGAAAGGTTTCACCCAAGGTAACAAAGGACCAATAAATCTAATGAATTTTTTTTGGGCCAATGAAGATGAGATCCTCAAGCAAGGAAAAAATTTGGTTCCCACCCACAGGCTCAAGGCATCATATAAAATGTTGGTAGACATGCTATGCCAAATTTATGGTAAGGAGAAAAGCACACACTTCGAAATTGATTCTCTACCACTATCCTATACCATCATCGAAACAGGACAAGTGTTCAACTGGGGTGACATTTTGGCCTTCAACATATATCTCTAGATGAAGAACATCCTAGGTATGAAAAATCCTTGGTTTTACCTGTGAGCCTACCTAGTTGTTGCTATTTATTCCTCCATGCAATTTCCTGACCTCGAGTGGAACTGGGACCAAAACCAACCCCCTATTCATGTGTATTGTTCTAAGCTATGGAGCATTAATTACAAGAGACATTTTTATAAAATTTGTAATCTTTTCCTCACCCCTCTACACTATATTCATTTTGGTTTCCCAAGACATGATTTCCTTTGAAGCTAGGGCTAGGATGAAATAGATATTTGATTGGTTCCTATGTAAATATTATTCATATATTAGGGTGTAGGGAACCAATGTAGCCCCACACATTTTACCCTAATTTGTCCTAGACCGACTGGTGATGAGAGATATTTCTTACCAAACCATGGAGTCAGGGGTCACCTCACTACTCTTAATTAGCAGCAAAACGATCTGGCCTGTTTTCCCAATCCACATAGGGAATTAAACCATTTTCAATGACCCTCATGCAAGAAAGGAGGAAGAAACCCTACAAGACATACACCTATGCCTAGAAGATCCTAAAGGACATGAGCCACATGAGCTTGTAGTCAACCATGTTAGATATTTTAGGATCAACCACTCTAAAATCCATGTAGTTTCAAATAAGATAGGTTTAAAGGAATATTATCGTATGAAGAAGTCCTACATAAGTTACCCAATGATGCTTCCAAACAAAATTTTGAATGTGAACAAGAGGATATGAAGGGAGTGAAAATTGAATAGTTCCAGAGATTGATCCAATAGGAACAAGTTGACAACAACGTTAAAGAGCAAGAAAAAGATAGAAAAGAGTTGTTGTTCCTGAGTTTATACTTAAGGCTTCAAAGTATAATGTCAAGGAATCCAAAAATAAAGAGGGTTTTTGATAAATGAAAGAAAGTAAGTTCTTTAGGAAAAGAATCTATGGTTTGTTTCTGAGTTGTCTTTGTCTAGCTTCCAATCATTCTTGGACGCTTATGTCCCATTCAATGGCTACCCATGAACATTCAAGTTCAACCCGGGTGGTGGCTATCTCCAAGATAGTATTAAACAAAGTTAAAGAAATGTTGGTCTGGTCTGTGAGACTGGGTTCGATATTGGGCTGTCTTGCAACAGGTACAGTCATGGAGAAAAATAAGGTTAAAGGATCTGATGTTTTTAGGTTCACTATTTCTATTTTAGATTATATGAGAAAAGTTCCTAAATTTGAATTAACAATATAACAATTTCAAAGGTCGTTTCCCGTATCTGAGTTAAATTGGGAATAATGAATGTGATGAAAGAAAATATAAGGTTGTTTAAACAACGTGAGCCATCGATCATGGAAGAATCTCACTTTGTAATAGAAGAAGAAAAATAGACTAGAAACCTTTAATGAAGCATAAATATATGGTGATCTAAATAATCCACAGGTCTTGTGTGTGCTAATAGCACACACAGAGGAAAATCTGTAAACAATCAGATGACTAAATAACATATAACCACAATAGATGTTTCACTAAGTTGTAGTTAAAAATTCATCAAAGATATATAAGAAATGATGCTAAATATGAAAGAATAGAAGAACACATAACTCAGGGTTGACGGAATATGGAGTCTCTGGATTGCATTTGTCTTAATTCTTGTGAAGGAGAAATTGTTTTTCTATAATTGGCCAAAAAAAACCCTCTTTAAGTCTTTTGAAATTATATTTATACTAAAAATCATCACCCTAGATGGTTGGTGTTTTCCTAACTCCTAGGTGCTAACAGTTACAAAATACAAACTTGAACCATTTCTCTTGATTACCTTTTACCTCTCTGTCACTCCGACAAAATGAGCATGCATATGTTACTTCATTATTTCTTTGAATTATTCCCTTCACTTGGTCCAGGACACTCAACACACCTACTAAGAAAATGTACTCAACTTTTGGAAGGCTCTGTCATATCCTTTGCTTCAAACAAATACAACTTCCTCTGAATTTTCGACAACTTATCTTCAAACTTTACTGATTGCAATTGTAAATTCGGTTTCACCAACCATCTATCCATTACAGTAACATCAACTTGTTTTAATTGTGAAATTTCAATTTGGGTTTCATTCAAGTTCTCTTTTAGATTTAGTTGATGTCTTATAACATTGACATGTCCTAGTAGTTCAGGGTAGTCACCCTTTCCAATGCCTAGCAATTTTTTATCTAACAAGTCAAAAGTCTCTTCACATTCTTCCTTTATATCTTTGGCCATTTTCCTATTTTTAGATATATTGGCCTCCCATACCTTCAACATGATATTACCCTTGATTTGTTCAACGATATTTAATTTAGGAGTTACTGGTACCTCTTCTTTAGCCGAAAATACGACTGCCTTTTGGAAAGTGGCCCAGTATTTTGTAGCCTCTTTTTCTTTGAAAGCAATGTTCTCCAATGATTTACTTACATCCCAAAAATATTTTTGAATGATCTCTAGTTTAGAGAACATGCTTTGTTGTTCTTCCTCTAGCTTCTGGTGCACTTCCAGTGCCTAGGTTTGAAATACTGTTAAATCTACCACCTGGCTTTCAGTAGAACTCACTTTATCTTGCAACGTCTTTACTAATTCCTCTTGCCGAATGACCTGCCCTTGAATTGCTTGCATATTCTTGTACATTTCATCTAGACTTGACTTGAGCATTTGGATTTCTTGTTTGTCAACAACTCTAGCCTGTTCAAGTCCTTTATTTATCTCGTGTCTAATGTTATTCTATGTATTCCTTATTTGACTTTTCAACTGGTCTATCGTTTGATTTTTCTGTTGTATCCTTGCTTTCAAATTATTGACTGAAAATAATTTGGTCGTAGCGAAAGCCCCCAAGGAGCCTGCTACCTCCGTAGCGAAGTCTTCCTCTTCTAGATTTTGTCCATCCATAAGTATCTTATGCTTTTTTACCCTTGTACCTTCTTTCAGGTGCATTTCTTATTTCACTATAGCTCTCCTCTTCTTACTGAAAAAGAAGTTAGAGGAAGGTGTTTCTTCAATATATATTGGGTTAAGGTCTCTTACATATATAGCTGCAAGAAGGGGAGTCCCAAAACTTGACTGTAAAGGATTGAATGCTGTAATAGGACTGCCTAACTCTGTGAATTGTGTTCCTTCTGTTGTTTTGGGGATATCGGCAGGAATAGTTGACGATAAAAGAGGAATCATTTGATCCTACTTTAAAGGTGTCTAGGATTTAAACTCTTTTTTAGACACTGGATGTTATGTCTGCAAAGTTTATAATCTTTGTGAAGACACCTCGGGATTCTTTGGGTTTTCCTCTGTAGTCCCTTTATCCTGAGACTTTGGTTTGAAACCTTGAGGTATAATTTCTTGTTCTGAAGGAGGGGTTATTGACTCCCTTTTTAGTATCTATGGAAACCCACTTCATCTATGCTTAAGGAAAGAAAGAAAGTTGGCCTATAGGTCAGAGGGTAATGCCTGGACTCTGTCTAATATCTCCTCATAGGCTCTAGATCCTTTAAATATGTCTTCACAGGGGGAGTCTTCACGCTCATACATTTTCATATTGCAATGAGCTAGCTGAGTCCCCACAATTTGATATGGATCATGCCTTGTGAATTCAACATCTACCAATTTAATGTCTTCAAGTGCTGTAGCTTCTACCTTGGAATGGCCAAAATTTAGTAGTGAAAACCTCCCAATCTGTACTGGAAAAGATGGCCATAATTTCTTTTGAACTTCTTTTAACTCTTTGTCAATGCCTCATGTTATTATTTGATAAGCTACTTCTCTGCACACCAGTCTATCAGGAAGAAAATTTGGGAGCATGGGGGGGAATTGAACATCCGAAGACTCTGACATAAGAGAAATTCTCTTCGATAAACCAATCTACAACTGTTTTGAGGTTTCCCATGATTTGCTCTGAAATCCGAGGGGGTTAATAACCATACAATATTTGGTGCACAGGAATCACTATATAGTGACAAATTTTGTAAAAGAAATCTTTTTCTTTTTCTTCCCATAGTTTAGAGTGATATAAATGGATGGGTTCTGCACAGGTGGGGTTCCAGCTCCAATTCATCAGTGGGAAATGGGTCATATAAAAAATAGCGTCCATGACATACGTAGGCATATAAAAAGACGCAGGTTGGCCCTTTGAATTTTCCATTTGGTACTCAACAATCTCCTTGGTTAAGTTATTTGATAGAATCTTATCCCAATTGAAGGTAAAACCCTCGGCTACCTCGTGTATAATTGGAACCCATTCTACCAGGAAATGGGTAGGGATTTTCCACCCAAAAAGTATAGATAACATCATAGATATATAGACCACATATTCATTTAATGATGTAGTAGAATAAATACCATGGGAATTAGATCTAAATTTTGCTGGAATTCCCCACCATGTTTTGATTATATCTTAGTAGGTTTGGTCAAATTTTGTACACTCCTTCCACAGAAAATTTTGTACGAATTCAGCATTGTAAATATATTTATAAATATGGGACAACTTATACATTACTTGAATGTGTTCTGGCTTGAAAGAGCCGACAACGAACTTTTGATGATTCACGATGCTCCTGGTCTGGACATCGGTGTTCATCAAAGCCCAGTTTATCATGTCATTGTATGGCATGAGCTTCAGCCATGTAGATATTTTATGGATTTTGACCTATGCTATATCTCTGAGTTTATTTTCAGTCTTATCAGTCCTTTCATTTCCAAAATCGTCTAGGAAATTCCTAACCTCATGCTCCAAGATTTCAAAAATCTGCATCAAGGACCTAACCGAATATACAACATGTGGTGTGGTATTAGATAGAAAATTCGAGTTCGAATTTGATCTTTCACTGGTGTCATCACTCTTTTTCTGCGTTTTCCTAGGTGCCATGATGCCTGTGATAAAAAACGAGTAGTTGTTATAGAAAATAAGGCGTAATCTTTCTCAGATACAACTTGCTAATTTGCGGAAAGTGAGAAAGAAATTTGAATTAGAAACCTTTATTCGCCTTCATCCTGCCTTAATTAGACTGTGCTTCTATGGGCGATACATTCATTTGCCTTAATGAGGAGAGTAAAACTGGAGATACACATATTACACTATAAGATATTTCATTAATCTATAATAATTGTTGCCAAATATCGGCGATTCAAAATCTGGGGTTTGAATGAAATATCTTTGAAAATTTCTGAAAAGCAAAAATGCAAAAAACCAATTTATGTCGTTAACCTTGTTTTTATGTTATGTTAATCACACTTAAGCACTTAATACTTTCGGGACTCCATGCTTCAGGTTTTTTTGGGTGAGATGAGTGATAATTCTCTGATTTCAAAAACGCAATTGATTAACAATATATTAAGTATGTTTAAACTTTTAATTAACCACAATTAAATGAGATTTTGGGACTTACACATTGGGATTTTGAGTTGTTGCTTGAGTTGAGATTCCTGAAAATGAAAATACGATAAGCTTAAATTAACGTTAAACATTTTTTATTATTCTTATTAACTTCGTTTAACTTATTTTAAAGTTATTGTTTGTGACTTCGGCATCGGGACTTTGGGGTTGTCGTTAAATATCAAACTGTGTAGATTGTAGAACCCTGAAACCCAAAAATTAAGAAAAGATTTCAACATTTGACCTCTTTTTTTTTCTTTAAAACCAAGGGAGGCTCCATAATATGTTTAGACATTTAAACCATTGGATTGATCAGATGACCCTTTATTTAGACGATGATTATCCACTTGCACTTTTGTTTCCATTTTTTTTTATTTTTTTTATTCTTTTTTATTTTTTTTAGGAAAAAATGAAGTTTGTTTCAACAAGAGGAAAAGTTAGAACAAAAGAGACTCCAGGCTGAGGAGGAATATAAAGGAAGGAAAGATGAGGAGGAAAAAATTAGAAAAAAAAATTAACTTAAGGTAGAATAGGATGCACTTCAAATGAAGAAAGGTGAAGAAGCTAAGGAAAAGAAATCAATTGATGAGGTAGAGGCCAAGATATTGGCCGATGAAGCCAAAGCTAAATGAGAAACTAAGGAATTCCATCAATTCCCTATCTGGGTATTGTTAACATGCCACCTCAAGACTACACTCCTCTCAATGCTATTCCAGGGGATTCTACATTTTCTTCTCAAGCCCTTATTTTTTAGGGCACTGTGGTGGCCATTGGAGACTACTATTATGATAACAAAACAAGGACTATCAAGAAGAGATTGAATAAAAGGAAAAGAGGAGAAGACACCAGATTCAAGTCATATTTAGGGAGAGTATTAGGATGGAAGGAATGGCCCAATCCTGAAGAGAATGTTGTTCAGGAAGCCTATGCATTCCACACTTTTGTAGGACTAAATGCCTCGTCTATCCTTGATGTAGCCAATGCCCTAAAAGTTTCCAAAACCAGGGTTATAGAGTTGGAGGCAGAGTTAAGGGATGTGAATTATAGGCTTACTTCAGAGTTCAAGAACATTGCAAGAGTAGCTAACACTCTCAATTTATAAAATTTAAACAAAGCTCTACAAGAACAGAGAGATCAAATGAATGTAGAGTTCAAAATAAGGTTCAAGACCCAATGGGACACCCATGATAGAGAATTGGAAGCATCAAGACAAGAGCTCAAAACATCCCTGGAGAAGAAAATGACATCTACACTTGCTATGGAGACTATCAAAATCTCGACATTAGAGATAAAATATAAGTTTGAAACAGAGTAGAAATAATTCCTCAATATGCTTGGAAACATACAAACTGGTCGAGATTAAAAACTCAGACTACAAGACAATCTAGTTGAGATTCAAGGAAGGTATCAAGAATCCCACGAGTCTTTAGAGAATATGCTCAGTTGGAAAGATATGTGTGAAACTCACTCCACCACACTTTCGGTATATTCTAGTAGAGAAAGACTCTGATATCAGATATTATCTAACACCTGTAAAACCATTTTCAATAATATACAAGTCACCCAAAAGGAAACAATTGACGCATGCATAAGGCTACGGAATATCTCAAGCGATCTCATGGAGGAAATAAGAATGCAACCAATGCTCCCTATTTATGAAGCAACACCTGCCACCACAAGAATTGATGAGGTGGAAGAACGTAAGAAAATCATACAAGTAAGAATACAAAGTTTAAATTAGGTTGAAAGAGAATATTTATTGGAACACTTGTTAATACCTACCCGGATCACTAGTAAAATCCAACACTTTGTTAAAAGTGCAAAAAAGGAGTTACAACGAGAAGTTTCCGCTGAAGTTTGTAGTGGAGAATGAATTGTGGATAAATTGCAATCGGGAAAGATCAAGGACATAATTAAATATTATTCCCCATGGGAAGAATATCAAGATCATATGCAGGGGCAGAGCAACTCATGATAATTTCCATAACTGTACCTGGATGTCTCCGCTACTATCTTTATCTTGTTTTCCAATTTGGAATATGAAGAGTCATGTTGTAAAATGGCCTTGGTTTCATAATTGAAAGATTATAATGTAAATAGTCACTCCTCATTATAAAAAGGGAGGACTATCCATAAGAAAGGGACTTTGGTTTCCAGATGTAGTAGGACAATATTTTTACTACATGTGAATTTGAACCTGAAGACACATTTTTGAAGATTATGGTGTTAGCGTGTATGAAAGTGACTATTTAATTTATGCATGTTTATTCTTGTAGTATGTGGATGTTGGTTTATGAATTACTTATGAATTATTGTTTTCATGTTTATAGTTACCATTATTTTTAAATTGAGGATAGTGACAGTGTAATGCAGTTAATTAATCAATTAATTGGTTCTAACTGGACAAGTTGTTAAGCATTCACGTTACTTGTATATATGAATTTCTTATGCACAAGTAATGCAAATATTTCACTATCATCCTTTTTATTTTTCTCCTGATTAGGATAGGATAGTATATAATAAAATAAAAACTACATATTAGGATTGTAATCATTCGTCTTATCTTAGAAATAGTTAGTTAGGATTTTTATTTTTAATTCATATGAGAACCTTTAGCTCTCAAATTCATATTTAGTTAGCATATTAGTTAGATTGGTAACCAGGCCAAAATATGGCGGAACCACTATCCCAAATGAGAGTGGCTCTAATTGGGACTTGTCATCGGGCATTTTTCCCTTATCTGATTGAATGGGTCATTTTGGCCCATCAAAACAACTTACATAGGAGATTGGTATAACTTTACGAAGGAGGCCATACGATGGTTTTGCAAGTGATCGAAGGGTTTCAGGAAACCATATCTAGAGTCATCCCCACGGTTTGTGTATAGGGTGTCTCGTGAGTCCCTCGTTGGTTGTTCAGCCTTGTCACGCGAGGCCTTGCCAAATGTCCAACCTTGTCCCATGAGGCCCTCTGCGATATGAGTTGCAGAGCTATTTCGGGTATGGGTGGGTGGAGTTTTGCAGCAAGTGTTGTTGGAGCAACTTGTCATCATATACATCGAATATTTACAGGGTTATTGCATCATTCTTGGAAGGGGATTGGATATTTGGAGTTATCCTTTTGTAGATTGGAGAAGCCATCTACTAGGAGAGGTCAGGGAACTATACTAGGTTTTGTTTTTCAGTTTATTGTTTGTTTATTTATCACAGCTTCTATAGAAGCCCAGGTCATTGTATTGTGTGATCAAAATTACATTATTAATAAAGTTCCATATTATCTCTTCTATTTTTTGGTGTACACAACATGTTTCACGAAATTCCTATCTATGGGTTATGTGCAAAATGTTTGTAGAAAGTTATCAATCAACATAATAACATATAAAAATTATAACCAAAACTACCTTAGATAGTAAAGCTACAACAATTCTATTCGGGGACATTACACACTTTCCCCACCCACTGTCATGAGGGAGCATTTGTATTACAAATGCATAACTTCACCCATATCCCTTGCACCTCATGGGTGTGGGGAGGGGGATGAAGGGATGAATTTGTATTCACCCACCACTCTTGACCCTCATGAGGGTATTTCTAATTCACATATTTACTCTCCACTCCCAACCCTCATGAGGGAAATTCCAATGCACATATTCACTCCCCACCCATAACACTCGTGAGGGTATTTCCAATGAACATATTCAGTCCCCACCCTAATTAGGGTGCATTTGTATTAAAAATGAACATTTTCATCCACTATCTCCGCACGTCATGGGGGAGGGGATGGGAGATGAAGGTGCACATTTCTCTTCGCCTCCCACCTCAACCATCATGAAGGTGGGGAGTGGGGGATGAAGGTGTATATTTTTATTCACCCCAAAACTTCATGAGGGGTCAATGGGTAATGAATAAAAATGTAAATATTCACCCTACACCCCCACACCCACACCTCATGAATGTAAGGATTGGGGGTGAAGGTGTGTATTTATATTTTTCTTCACCCTCAACTCTCATGAGGGTGAGGATAGAGTGTAAATTTTTTAATTTTTTGTTACCCTTGACCCTCATGAGGATGGGGGTGGAAGGTGAAGACATATACATATATTTACCCTCCACCCCCACCCTCATGATGTTTAAGGGTGTGCAATGAAGACAAATGGAAAACACCACCTCCCTCATAAGGGAAACCCCAATCCTCAAAGGGGTGAATGGAAAATGTGTGTATTGTTCTCAACCTTCCATCCCCATTCCTTTTGAAGGTGGAGTGTGAAGGCTCATGAACACCTCCATTCCCCACCCCCACTTTCATTCCCCTTTCCCTCATTAGGGAAAGCCAAAACCAACTCTTACAAGGGTAGGAGGGGGGTTTGGGGTGAATATTTTCATTTTTACACCCTCTACCCTCGTGGGTGAAGATGTTGGAGAAATTTTTATTTTCAGCACACTAGTTCAGTGGGAGTAACAATATTTCAGTGGGAGTTAACTGACTAGTTCTATTTTAGACTTTAACACTAGTTCATTGGGAGTTCAATGACTAGTTCTATTTTAGACTTTAAGACTAGTTCATTGGGAGTTAACTGACTAGTTCTATTTTAGACTTTCTAATCTTAGACCATCAGTATTATGCATGCATTCATAATTATAGGATGGCATTGCCTATATGGGTGAAGATCACTCACTCATTGATCAGATCATAATATACATTGATTCTCATTCTTCATTGTGTATCTCTCTTCCTTTTATTGATAAGCTTTGTTTGTGTATGCTTTATCTATATCTCCTGTGCAGGTTTTCATGAAACGCTGACATGGTATCAGAGCTATGCTGCTTGGAGCAAGCCAGACAAGCCAAAGAATAAGGAAATTTAGAGTTTCAGGGAGCTAAATCCGTGGTTGCACCTTTCAGCCGTTATTCCTCCCAAAATATTACATTTTTTAGAAAACGGCTCACAAGGAAAGTAAATCGACCAATTTTGGAAGTGGGTTTTCAACCGTTTGGAGATATAATTCACCGTTTTATCATAAAGTAAGCTTCAATATAGCCTCCTGAAACTAATACGAATCCATGGCCATACCTTTCAGTAGTGATTGCTCCCAAAATATTAAGTTTTTGAGAAAACACCCCACATGAGAAGTAAATCGACCCATTCTGCAAGTGCGTTTTCAACTGTTTGATGAGATTCCTCATCATTTGATCAAAAAGTTAGTCAGAATATCATCTCTTGAAACTGATACGAATTTTCACTTTAAGTGCCCTTTCTACCGTGATTTCTTAATTTTTCACTTGCAGATTGAGAGTAAATTTTTAGGGGTTCTTAGAAATAGTGGGAGAGATGGATAGGACAACTATTATACAATCAAACTTGGTGGTAATTCTCACACCATACAATTATTTTGATTAGAATCCCAAGGAGACATTCCAACTCAAAAGAAAAGAACTGTATAATTTGACGATGGTGACAAAAACAAAACCTGCATCGACGATTAAGAATATGAGAGGGGCGAATCGTAAGGATGAGGCCATGGGACTACTTATTGAGTTAATATCCATTGATTATGGTTTCATGTTGCTTCATGCAAGACTCCAAACAAGATCTGGACCACCCTAGAAGGACTCTTTGGAAAGAAAGATGAAATGCGAGGTCATATGCTTGAGGTAGAGTTGAATACATTAGACCCTAAAAGTTTTGATAATATACAAGATTTTTTTACTAAATTTAAATCTTTGCTATTGAGCTTGGGTGAATGTGGTATTGACAAGTCTACATAAGAGAAACAACTTATTCTAACAATCTTGGCCAAGCTAGGACCAAAATATGTTGTATATGTCTCCAATTTCCATTTTGACAGATGTCGTTTTAGAACAAATTGGAAAATGCCTACGTTGGATCAGTTCATTGAATATCTTACACAAGAGTAGAAAAAACTCATACGGATGGGCCTCATGAAAGATCCCAAAGCACATGCACTCACCATGCATGATGGAAAAGGGTCATCCAAATAGAATGGGAAGGAGGGATATTCCAAACCCTTTAATGATTCTTCAGGTTCCAAAGACTCTTTAGATTCCAAGAAGAAGAAGAAGGGAAAATAGTGCAATTACTGCAATAAACCAAATCATGAAGAATCCACATGCATGAAGAAATAGATCAATCTTATGGAACGTGCACTTCAGTGGAACAACCTTGGAAAGTTCATTCCAGAGGGAGTCAAGAAGCGGAAGGAAGAAGATCTTGTTCCTAATAAAGGTAATCATCATGCTCTGGTTGTAATTAAGTCCTCATATGATTCATGGATTATAGATTCCGGTGCATCCCATCATATGGCAGCGAATGATGAAGTTTTTGCTTCTTTGAGTCCATGCTCAAGACCCCCTATTCTCATGGGGGATGATACTCTAGTAGAAGTAGCAGGAGAAGGGAGAGGAACTCCACAATGGAAGTTTTGAGAATGTTTTACATGTTCCAAATATTTTTATGAATCCCCTCTCAGTTTATCAGATCGCTTAGAAAGGTAAAAAGGCTGAATTTACATCAGATTCAGTTTCAGTAATTGACTTGCATGACAATTCCATCACTGCAATTGGCGAAGTGGATCACAAGTCAAGGTTGTATAAATTCACTAAGTTTTCTAACGATGACTCCTCTATTCTACTTACACATAATGAGAGTACTTTTCATGCACCTCTAGTGCAACATGCATATACTATTGTGCTTCCATCATTTTCATACATCAAAGATAATTCCATAAGCAGGTAGTACAACCAGATAAGAAGCCAACACCGAAGCTTCAGCAAATACCCAAGAAGGCATAGACCATACTTCAGGAAGCAGACAACCTTGTAGGGAATCCATTGGATTTGAGGAGGACTCGATCTCAACATGATGAGCCTTCTCATGTATTTTAAACTTCAGAACTTGTGATGCCCATGCATTGCTATATGGTTAAATCTACTGATCCAAAGAACTACAATAGGGTTATGGGAAATCTGTTATGGAAAGAAGCCATGCAGAAGGAGTATGACTCATTCCTATAGACCCAGACTTGGAATCTGGTTCCACTTCCACTAGAAAGGAATATTTTTAGGTGCAAATGGGTCCACAGGATCAAGAGGTACAAGGCCCGGTAGGTTGACAAAGGACTTCATCAGATCCATAAATATTTCTACATCTTCACGAAGACTTTCAGTGAGCCAAAGTTTCAAACTTTGTGGGATCGTCTTGCAATGAAGAACACAGTTGCCTAGCAGTTGCCATTTTCTTCTTTTGATACATTATCTTTTGAGGGGGGGTTTTGTTCCCACGTAGTTTTCCCTCTTTCCTCGTTTTTGTTCAGTGTTCATTAGTTTCATTGTACATGAGTACCTAAAATGGCCTAGTAGCCGAGACTCATTTTTTACTCCATAGTGATGTTTAGGGGGGGTGTTGGAGAAATTTATATTTTCGGCACACTAGTTCAGTGGGAGTTAACTGACTAGTTATATTTTAGACTTTAAAATTAGTTCATTGGGAGTTAACTGACTAGTTCTATTTTATACTTTAAGACTAGTTCATTGGGAGTTAACTGGCTAGTTCTATTTTATAATTTCTAATCTTAGACCATCACTATTATGCATGCATTCCTAATTATAGGATTTCATTGCCTATCTGAGTGAAGATCATTCACTCATTGATCGGATCATAATATACATTGATTCTCATTCTTCATTGTGTATCTCTCTTCCTTTTCTTGATAAGTTGTGTTTGTGTATGATTTAGCTAGATCTCCTGTGTAGGTTTCCATGAAACACTGACAGAAGACACATAAACATCTCCACCCCCCACCAATTTTATCATGAAGAGGGATGAATATTTTCATTTATCTTCATCCTCCATTATCAACCCTTGGGAGTGGGGGTGACTATGTACATTTATCTTCATCCTCCACTACTATCCCTTATGGGTGGGGGTGCAGTGCTTAATTTATATTCACCCTCCACCCCTACCCTGCAGGTGAATACAAATTCACAACTTCACCCCCAACCCCTAATGCAATATCCTATTTTTGACCCTTAGAATGTAGTGAAATAGATTATGTTTAAGTTGTAAATGTGTGGCCATAATGATGGGAGTCAAGCCATATGAGATTAAATAAATGACTTCATGTGCAAATGTTGTAAATATGATTGTATGGATTTCTAGTGCAGAGCTCAAGGCCAAGGCCTGATCAGTGAAGGCTAGGGATGTGGATGATGTAAATATGATTCACCGGATCATGTCGTTGGGTTGCCATGGTGAAATAAAAATATGTAAATATTGACACTAGAATATAATGTATAATGGTTCATGATGGTTGTGGAGAGCATGAAAGGGTATATAATTCCACTAGAAGGGAAGAGGAAAGGGGGCCTATAGGAAAGTGATATTCTATTGTCAAGTGTCAACCTAATATTTCATCACTTTGACCAACTCAAGAAAGACGTCTCTCCCCACGAAACCCTAGCGGCCATGGCAACGGCGTGCACAGTGAAAGACGTCTCTCCCCACGAGTTTGTGACAGCTTATGCTGCACATCTCAAGCGATATGGCAAGGTTGAGCTTCCACACTGGACTGACCTTGCAAAGATAGCCACTTTCAAGGCACTCGCTCCATACGATCCCGACTGGTACTATGTTAGAGCAGGCGGCGATTGGAATGCAAAGCCGTATTCCAGCGGCGACTTGGAGGGTTCGGTCGCCTCTACCCTCGATTTGCAGCGGAAGCTCGTGACTGTAACGCCTAGATCTGAAGGATCCGGCTCCATTTCTTCTCCTTCCTCGGCCATTTTCCAGACAGTTGCGCCAGATCTCAAGAGATCGTTGAGCGACGGCGAGAGGGCTATGCGAATGAAACAAAACCCTAACGAGGAGAAGGAAGAGGCGGTCTATTGCAGGGCCGAGGCGAACCAGCGAGTACTAAACCCTAGCCGCCACCGCAAGACCAGCTCCGAGATCACGACAAACTTCCCCCTTTTTATAAAGACCATTGTCGGATCTTCTCTTTGCTTGCAGGTTCAATATTCAGACTCTGTGTTTGAGCTTAAAACTCAAGTCCACCAAGCTACAGGGACTCCGCAAGGACTCCAACGACTAATCTTCGAAGGCCGACAGCTTGCAGACGGCTCTCTGCTACGGGACTACAGAAATCTAAAAGATGCAACCATTTCTCTCACCTCTCGGTTGCAGGGAGGAGCGCCCTCAGTCACTCATCCAAGCTCTTACAAGCAGGCCGTGAAATCAGGAACCTCCGCTCCTACGGGGCTCAAGGCCAAAGCTTCAAAAGCAAAGGAGCCCTTTGGAGGTGCCTTCATTGTGGAGCAGTGCGCAGAACCTCCAACAGCAGAAGTCGAAGACCCCCATGTCTATGGCTTTGCCTATATCTACCAGGCCAAAGCCCTCATTTGTCGCTTCAACGGACTTTGGCCCTCGGCCCCTGCGCTAAAGGAATGGGTTAACAAGACCTGGTCGGAGGGTCATGAGTTGTTCTTCTGTTCCA
>JZKD02S0555563.1:178806-222097 GCA_000966675.3 Picea glauca | reverse complement strand
ATGTCGTCCCGGAAATATGTCGGCTCGGCGAAAATATGTCGGCCCGAAAAAAAAAAATTGGGGGCGCTGCCCCTGCACCCCCCTCTAACCCCCATGCGTGCCCAGCGCATGCGCTCAGACACTACTACTCGTGCAAAGAATATAACACATACCCAACAAAATCATTATGGGGAATCAAAAGATTACTTCATTATTTTTTTATAAGCAAATTTACCCATCAGTCCCTCAACTCTCTCATTTTCAACCATTCTAACATTCTCAGGTTTAGGATCTACACTTTTCATGTTGTGTTCTCCATGGATAACCCTTAGCCAATTTTGAAAATTCACCAACTCAAGACCATGAAAAAAGAATTTTTAGACCTTGGATGAGAGAGAGATGGTTGTAAGTGAGTGTAGAGATTAGGCAAGTTAGGAATCCTACACAAACTATGTATTTACTACTTAGTGGATGCTTGAGAGCCAAGTATTATTTTTTTGCCAAGTATTGTTTTCTCAGTCTATTCCTAGAATGCATTCAGTAGATTGGAATTTTTTTCCTTCATTGAAGACCACTAGAAGGGAACAATATCCCAAAGGAATTGTTGAGAAGAGAAATGGAAGATATTTCTTTTGTTGCGTCTGCTAGTGAAAGAGAGTCCCATGTTTTTTTGATAGCTAGATGAGATACATGGAGTGCTTTGTAGTGATTAGATTGGTTGAAACATGAGATAAAATGGGTTGGGTTGAGTGCGATAGAAGCCTGAAAATTGGTTCCTTCACTGTGGTTGCCTCATAGCCTAGTTTGAGAGTGGCATATGCACTAGATGCCTATGGTCAGGTGGAAAATTGCTAGTTTGGGAGTTTATTATACTATCTTATGTTCAAAGATAAGTTTTCTATTTTTATTTATGAATATGTGATTGGATGTTATTTATTGATGTGGAAATATCTGTATTTTTCATGTTCTTTCTTTTTCTTGTTTTTGTCTTCAATTATTCTCTTTGAAATGATTTATTTCACCTCTATGATAGATTTACATTTATCTTGTATCTTAGCTTCTTGAGCTTGTTCTTATTTAGTATTTTTCTTAGTCTCCTCCTCTTGTTTTCTTTTGTCTTCTACCCATGTTTTTATTTTCACTTCATATTTTTCTTCTCTTTCTCTTGTTTATGCTTCTATAATATATTTTTTGTTTTGTTTTCTTCTTCGCCTCTCTTCTTTTGAATGGCTACAATTTCTATTTCAATATTTTCCTTTTTTTCTTTCATTGTCTTTTCTTCAGTCTCAAACTTTTTTCGTAATTGAGCCTACACTTCCATATATTTAAGCATTGTTCTTTTTACTTCCCCAATATCATTATTTTCATGAGCATAGATGAAAGAGATTCCCACATGACTGAAATGATTGTTAACTTTCTAATCCTGGTGTGTAGGTAAATTTTTTACAAGTGATTTCCTTGTTGTAAATCAAATTAGCAGCTCGTAAAACAAAATACACTTGATAGAATAATTAACTGAAACAAATAGTGGAAGCAATACTAGAAATCAAATCTAATACACAATACACAAAGATATTTTCCCCAACTACTAAGCTTATCATTCAAATAAATTCAAATCTTACAATGGCTCCCTTACTCTGAAAATGGCCCATTGAGAAATACAGAAAACTTTAGACAACACCCGCAAACCCTAGAAACTCTTGCACCATTGTACGACCCCATAATTTCATGTTTTTCTAGGTGTAAATGAATTTCCTTAAGAAAACCCACATATATGTGCTTGTCTCCACTGAAACCCACGTACACACACACACCCAGACTATGTGGAAAATGCCATACGACATGACCTTACTACTGCAACTCCAATATGATAGAACTCCATGCAGCTGCCCTTGTTCTCTCTTATCCCTGATCTATACTAATATCTAGATGAAAATCCTTCTCCACCTATCTGAGATCTCCTTGAGAAAAAGTCCTTCTTTTCTCTCTGTGTCAAGTAACCTTCCTCCTTTACCGTAGCCTTGCTTTCATAATATTGAGTTATGACCTAACCCTAATATCCAAAGTGATTGATAGTTGAGATTAAATATCACGTCACTTGAGATAAATGGCTAATATTTAATTCACTAATGCTAATAAATTTAGCATTTCATTAAATAAACTCAACTAATTATAAAATCAATTTACTTTAATAATTCCTTCAATTAGTGTAAATTATCAAGGTAGAAGGATTTGGACAACTTCCACAGGTCTAGACACTTAGACTTGTGTATAAGTACCTTTCTTATGCTACAAACATCAACACTCCCTCTTAGCGAGGAAGGTATTTTTCACCACTCCAAGTTTTTCCCTGACTAACACAAACTTTCATTTAACCAAGAGTTTGGTCAGAATTTCTGCAACCTACTCATCTTTGGAAAAATACTAAATCTTGACTGCTCCCTTCTGGATCCTATATCGGATGAAATGATACCTAATCTCAATATGCTTGAACCTATCATGGAATACTGGATTCTCATAGACTTTGATACAACTTTGGTTATCAAATTATATCATCATGGGCTCCAACGCCGGATCAAATAAACCTGTAAGAAACTTTTGAAGCCAAATGGATTCACAACTATCCATACTCGTTGCCATATACTTTGCATCTGTTGAACTTTGTGCTATGTAAGTATTCTTCTTGTTGAACCATGTCATCAATGGTGATCCCAAGCTAAATAAGCACCTCAAGGTGCTCTTCCTATATTTTGCACTCCCCATTGAATTTAAGTCTGAATATCCCTGCAACCTCACACCATCACCTCGAATATTCCTCAACCCATACTGCATTATACATCTCAAGTACCTGATCACATACTTTGCTTCTATCCAATGCACTTTCCTCAACTCCACCATGAACTGACTAAAGGTGTTCATAACAAAACATATATCCATATTGGTGTTGACCAAATACATCAAGGAACCTATCAGATGCATGTATATCCTAGGATCCATCAACTTTGAATGTGAAGTGACAACCTTATTCATGTTGTTAACCATAGGTGTATTCATCAGTATATAGTCCTCCATCCTGAATATCCCCAAGATCTCCATTATGTACTTCCCTTGACCAAGGAATATCTATCCTAATATCTACCATACCTCTAACTCCAAGAAATAATGCATCAAGGCAATGTCCTTCATCTAAAACTTTGTAGCCAAATCTACTTTACACCCTGCTATAAGCTCCTATGAACTTGTGAGAAACAAATCATCCATGCACAATACCAAGATGAGTGGATCTATCCCAACAAGTATGAAGTACACGTTAGGATCGACCTCACTCTTGGCAAAGCCCATACTCTACAAGTTTCCATCAATCATGGAATACCATGCTCTTGGTGTTTGTTTGAGTCTATACAAGGATTTCTTAAGCCTACACACATGAGACTCCCTCCCATGTACCTAAAATCCTCAATGTTCCTCTATATAAAATTCTTCCTTAATGATCCCATTAAGGAAATTTATCTTCACATCCATCTGGTGAATACTCCAACCCATAATTGAAGTAATATAAATAACAACTCGAATAGAAGCATACCTGGTGACTGGAGAAAACATCTCCTCATATTCCACTCACTCTTTCTTAGAGAATCATGTCACTACAAACCTCTCCTTGAACTTCTCAATGCTTCCATCTACATCATGCTTGATCTTGTAGAGCCACCTAGAACTCACAATTGACTTCCCCTCTGGTCTCAACACTATGTCCCAAACATCATTCCTCATGATAGAGGTGTACTTCACCATGGTATCCAAAAACAACTGTTGATATATTTCTTCCTCAAAATTGGAAGGCTCAACATCAATAATGTTACTCATAAGCACCATATAGTTAGGAAGCTTCCTCAGAGGCCTGCTCTCCCTGACTACACTCATAGGATCCTCACCTACATCCTTCAATGTTTTTATTAACCACCTGGGTCTCCTTACAGAACTGGAAGGATCTAGATCCTCCTCCCCACCTAAAGTCTAACTTCCTAAACTGGAAGCTACTGAGAAATTCTCATCTTTCGAAGCCTCCTACTCCTCATCCTATGCCACTAGTGGTGACTCCTGATATTTCCTAGATGTCAATTCGTCCTTGAACTCAACTTCTTTATGATCACAACTATATTCTATTGTTTTGGTATGAATATATTGTAATCCTTTGAGATATTGTTGTTCCACACAAATATACCCTTCTATCCTAAAGACTCTAGCTTCATCCTCTTCTCCACATGCACATGGATGTAGATTGGACAACCAAAAATCCTCAAATTTCTTATCTTTGGCTTCACTCTTGAGAATGTCTCCTCTAGTGTCCTATCCCCAAATATCCCATGAGGACTCCTATTATGCACATATACGGTCATGTTACATGCCTTTTTCGAAAGAAACATAGGTAAATCCTGATCATGTATCATAGCCCTAGAAAAAATGATGATGGACTGGTTCTTTCTCTCTACAACCTCATTTTGATGAGGGTCATATGAGACTGTCAAATCCCTCTTGATCCTTTCCTCCTTTTATAAATCCTTAAATTCATTGGAGGTGTAATATCCTCCATTATCCAACCTTAAGACCTTGATCCTCCTCCCTTTCTAGTTCTCCACCCGAGCCTTGAAGTCTTGGAACCAATTGAATACCTCATCCTTGGTATTCATAAATAAGATCCAGGTTTTCCTATAAAATTCATCAATGACTATCACATAATATGAAACTCCTTGCATTGATGTTATTGAAATTGATCCACTCACACCTGAATGAATAATATCCAAGATCCCCTTGGACCTACTCTCGCTTCTTAGAAAATCAACCTTGGAATTATTTCCAAGTGCACACCCTATGCACACACTCTACTTCTTAACACTGAAATATGGTAGACTAGTGTCAATCTCCCTCATAATAGATAGTGCCCTATAGTGTAGGTGTCCAAACCTCCTGTGCCATAGCTCACATAGGTCATCACTATCATGTACCAAATCTTGAATATGATTACCTTTAAACCTCTATAAGTTATCCTCTCTAATCCCAATGGCCACTACTATGTCCAGGCTAGACCCCTCTAGACGTATGAGTACCTTCCCTCTATAAAAAATAACGACAAAAACCCTATCCTACATAATTGAGACTGAGAGAAAAAATCCCTAGTACATAAATGATATCATGTGCATCAAACGAACCTCGTGATTCAAGTCGGAACAAAATGGTTCCCTCACCCTTCATTACATACTTGGAATCATCACCAAGCTCCATATGGATCCCTGAGTCCTTCTCCGTTAGATTGTTGAATAGCTCCCATGCTTCTATTATATGATGATATGCACCACTATCTAAGTACCATGCACTCCTGGTAGTTGTGATGGTGGAAAGGAAAGAAACTAGTGAGAAATCCCTCTTGAACTTCAGAGAAAACTCATCGAAATGAGTTTCTGTAGATGTTGCTACCTGTTGTGGTTTCCTTCCTTTCTTCTTCATCAGATATTGAGATGCATAATATCCATTCTTATGGCATGTGAAGAACTTGATTTTACTCAAGTTATTCTTCTTCCCCAACTTTTAAGTACCTCTATCATTGTTACCCTTCTTGTTGGGAACCTTTCCTTTTCCCTTCCTTATATTACTAACAAGGGCCGCGTTCTCATCACTAACTCCTTACTTGTTGACTTTAGACTCCTCTTGAGTCTCTTTCTAGATACAATCGTCCCATAGACTTCACCAATATGGAATATTTTCCTGAGTGCAGATTCCCTTGAAAAATAGTTCCAAAGACTTTGAGAAAGCATTCAATGCCACATTTACAAGTTATACATCATTTACTTTATCCCCAATAGATGAAAGCTAATTAAGTACCTTAGTGATCCTCATGAAGTATCTAGTAACAATGTCACATCTAGACGTCTGCATTGATCTGAGTTTATTTCTTAATATCATCTTCCTATTCAAGTTGTCTCTCTTAAATAAACTTAGCAGGGAATCAAACATTTCCTTGGTCGTCTTCTTCTCAAATAAGTGAGGAATCAAATGATCCCTTACTACATCTAATATTACCCGATAGGATTTAATATCCTTCTTCTTGTGAGTTCCCAAATCTAGCAGATATGTTGATGGAGGAACTACTTTGTCATCGATTTCCCAATGATCAAATTCCTTTAAAACCAAAGTAACTCTTGCTTTCCAAGATAGGAAGTAGGATACTCCATCCAACTTTCATTCAACTCTCATATTTTCTACTGCCATCTCGCAGACCTAATAATTTGCTGAGGAAATATCCTACTATTGAAATTTCCCCTATATTGACATGTACGATCATGTATGTGTCTGTTAACACTGCAAACCATGTATGTACACAACCTATACTCCTACAACCAATGTACATACATGCCCTGGCCTACTACAACCCATGTATATTTCCATGTGATCACAAAATCACATTTTGATTTATTACCACTATTTCCCTAAAATCCATCCTTCAATTTCTGATTGTTGGTTTATAGATATGTTGAGATCTCCTTGCATATATGACATATATGTTATTAACTACTTTGGATCTTAAACTTGACTTCCTCTTGGAGTGAGAGCTATGATACCATGTTAAAATTCTAATCTCGTCACCTAGGTAAATTGTTTACGAGTGCTTTCCTTGTTGTAAATCAAATTAGTAGATAAAAAAACAAAATACACGTGTTGGAATAATTAAATGAAAAAATAGTGGAAGCAATACTAGAAACCAAATCTCATACACAATAGACAAATATATTCTTCCCATCAACTAATATTACCATTCAAATAACTTCAAACTTTATAAGGGCTCCCTTATCGATAAAATGGCCCACTGATAAATATAGAAAGATTTAGATAGCACCTGTGCCAAACCCTAGAAACTCCTACACTGCTATACGACCCCAAATGTTTACACTTTTCAATGTGTACTTGGATTTCCTTAAGAAAACCGACATATGCATGCCTATATCCATTGAAACCTACATATAAGCATACCTAGACTATATGAAAAACTATGTACAACACAACCTTGTTGTTGCAAATCCAATCCACTAGAGTTCCCCATGGTTTCCCATGTTCTCTCTTCTCCTTGACCTATACTGATGTCTAGATGAAAATACTTCTCCACCTATCCGAGATCTCCTTGAGAAAAAGTCCTTCTTTTCTCTCTATGTCAATTAACCCTCCTCCTTTAACCTATCCTTTATTTTATAATATTAAGTTATGACCTAACCCTAATCTCCAAAGTGATTGATGGTTGATATTAAATCTCACCTCCCTTGAGATCAATGAATAATATTTAATTCACTAATTCTAATAATTGTAGCATTTCATTAAATAAAATCAACTAATTAATAAGGATTTGGACGACTTCCACACTTCTATACACTTAGACCTGTGTGGAAGTACCTATCTGATGCTACAAACATCAAAAATGACTACCAACCATATTATTTGGGTCATGCCTCTAAATCCTTTTTTCTCGAACTTGTAACTTTCTGTATATTCTCCTTCCATATTTCCCATATGGAATTGGTTAAAACATACATACTGGTGTTTATTGGATTGGAGGGAATAAATCCTTTTGTTAGTGATCCAAGAAAGTATTAAATCCATGGAGAGTTATCTAGTAGGCAATTGATTGGAGAAATAACTTATCATGTACATGAGCTAGAAGAGTATGAGGAGTTGAAATTTCTCCATAAATTCTAATATAGGTGGAGTGGTCATCAATGTGAAATCACTAGTTGACTACAAAACATGTATGGATTCCATTGACATTCTCAGGCATTTCTTGCAAAATATCAATTCATATAAGGGGGCCAAAAAAACAATCATATATATGTGTGTAATGGTGTATTACTTATGTTCCCACAAAATTTGGTAGTATTCATGAATTGGAGGACATATTGAAGTTTGCATCCAATCCATTCTAGGAAATGCATTAGGGACATATAATATAAATGAGGTAAGAGGACATGTATATTTCTAGTTGGAGATTTGATGTAAGAAATTTAGCTTGGTTAATTTCCTCACTCAATGTAAGTGACAATGTGGAATCCTAATTAAACATATCTCCCTATGTAACAATGGTGTGAATGAGGGACACAAACACTTGTTTGAGATGATTAGATTCATTTTCTCCATATAGTCTACTAATAAACTATACTACATACATGAAGAGAGGTCTAAGGTTGGTATTGGGATAAATTCTTTAAGCTTTAGACTTTAAATTTATACCCTTGTTATACCAATCATTAATAATATTATGATGGTTTTTTGTACGAGCAAATTCTCCTACCCAATGGTAAGTCAAATACCACTCCACTCAAGGAAATTTGTGTTGAAGATGTGTTATATTTTTTGCATGTGGACTGTGCATTCAAACATGAGCTGTTAGCTATGCCATATGCAAATCCAATATCCACACTAGTGGGGGGTGGGGGTTGATACATTTTCCCCTATTTTTGTGTTTTTTTGGCCAATGGTTTTCATCCCATTGTATTCTAATCTCATTTAAGGTATTAGGGTTGTAATCTAATTTGGGTTAAAAAATTAGGGTTTTGGACGTTGTAGAATACCTAAATATTGTATTGTGAATGGTTAATTTAATACAATGAAAATGATAAAGGTGTGGCTCTAAGTTTTGTTGGTTTTCTTAGTTAAGAGCTTCTAAGGTGAATCTCTATGTATTGTGTATGTGTGTCATTTTTTTATTTTATGTTTTACTTAATAATATATATGCATTACTTCACTTGAAAGGATTTAAAACTTACATTTGGTATCATAGTGTGGTTCTTGGCTCAAGCGGGGTGGATTTGTTTTCTAGGATTTAGCTTGTTCTTAGTAGAGCAAGTTTATATTGGGTCTACGATAAAATTGGCTTAGTGGGATCTCTGCACCAATGATTATTGTGTGAAATAAAATGGAAATCAGTTCTAGAATATATATGAGAAATTTAATGGTCAAAGCTATGAGCTATGGAAGCTCAAGATGTAAGAATTTCTTATAGATAAATAACAACGAGCCTTTATGGACCCTAGTATTGTACCTACATGTATTGCATACATAGATTGAATGAATTTGGATAAGAAGGTAAAGAGTATGATCTAGTTATGGATTTTAGATTCATTGTTACTAAATGTCTTAGGAGCATCCACAACCAAGGAATTATGGGATAAGTTAGGGGTTGTGTATCAGCCTAAGTCCTTGGTAAAAAACTTTTCCTTTGAAAGAAGTTGTACCTCTTGATGATGAATGATGGAAACTTTGTGACAAATAATATCAATTCATTTAACATCGTAGTAAGTTAGTTGTTCATTGATATTAAATTTTTTAAAGAATATAAGTGCATTAGTCTACAGTTATGTTCTTTTCCAAGTTCATGGGATAGGATAGTTGTAGCTATTGAGTGTAATACAACCTATATATTGGTGATGTGGTTGAATCCATATTATGAAAAGAGATGAGGTATAAAACCATGGATAATCATACCAAAGATGTCTCATTTGTGAGAGGTTCCCCTGTAGATAGAAATAAAAATAAGTCTTGTAGGAGAACATCTAAATCTTAAGGCATATATAAATATTTATGACAATCTATAAAGAAATGTTGGAAATGAAATAAAGTTGGACATTATAAAAACATTGTAGATAAAAAATGATGATAAGATAAATGGATTTAATGATTCTTGTTCTTCATAGGGGAAGGTCTCCTTGGAAAGAAGGGATGCATACATGGCATCTATAAGAAAAAAATCATATTATGATGCATGGTTGATTGAATCAAGTGAATATTTTCATGTGACCCCTCATAGGGAATGGTTTTGTGAATATGAAAAGTATAATGGAGATGATGTCTTTCGGGGAGATGATTCAACAACCAAAATCATAAGACATGGATAGGTTTAGTTGTTGTTTAAATATGGAAGCATTAAAATACTTTCCAATGTTTTGCATATTCCAAGATTGGCCAAAAACTTGATATCTATGAGTAATATGAGTGATGCAAGTGTGCACACAATATTTTAAAAGGATACATGCAAAATGGTTTGATGAGAAATGGTTTTGTTGAGGGTAGTTCGAATTGGAACTTTATACAAGATATTGAGAAGAACTATTTTTATGGGTGTAACAATACCATTGTTCCCAAGAATGAAATTGATAGAACTACTACTCTTCATATAGAGAAGACAATGATTTAGTATTAGAGAATGGGACATATTTGAGAGAATGGCCTGTGTGCTTTGCATAGTAAAGGTATGGTTGAAGGTATATTTGATTGTTCTTTAGATTTTAATTTATATGAACATTGTGTATATGGTAAATAGAATTGAGTGAGAGTACCATTTGGTGCTACAATGGAAAAATGGACCCTAGAGATAATACATAGTGATGTTCTTGGACCTGTACTTATTCCATATCTGGGAGGATCTTTGTAAAATGTCTCATTTATAGATGATTTATCTAGGAAATCATGGTTGTGTTTATTAAAGAAGAAGTCAAGGTTTTAAAAAAATTCAAATAGTTTAAAGCTCTTGTAGAAAACTATGCATGGAAGAAAGAAAAGTGCTAAGTATTGATAATGGAGGAGAGTGTTGTGGTAAATATTTTAAGCAATTTTAAAAATAGTGTTGAATAACACAAGGAAATACATATCTGTAGACAACTCAATAGAATGGAGTTGTAGAAAGGATGAAGATGGCACTAAAGGAAAATGCAAGAAGTATGTTCAATGGTGCAAACATAGAACATAAATTTTGGGAAGAGGTAGTAGATATTGCATTTTATCTAATCAAATGATCGACTAGATCAACGCTAGTTGATAAGACTCCTCATGAGGCATGGATTGGTAATAAACCCTCTCTTGTACATATTATATTTTTTGGTAGTCATGCTTATGTTTATTGTCCAAAGGAGAAAAGGAGCAAGCTACACAATAAAGCAGAAAAATGTATCTTCATTGTTTATAAAGTTAGAATAAAAGGATACAAAATTTGGAATCCAATAATAAGGAATACTATTTATAGTCATGATTTGATATTTAGAGAAATTGAAAGTACTCCCAAGCATGAACATGAATGAAGAGAAGGAGAACCAAAGAAAATAGAATTTGAGTTAGAGAATGGAGAATCTAACTTAATTTATGAAGATGATTCAAATGAATCATATGAAGAGGATGAACTACAAATCCTGGTCTTGAGGAGATTTGGTTTAGTAAGAAGGTAAATAGAAAGGTACAATCCAACTTTTTTTTTCATTTTTTTCTATCAATTATTGATGATGATTCTATAAATTTCAAAGGTACAGTTTATTCCAAGGAAGGTAAACTCTAGAATAAGGCCATGGTTGAAGAAATGGAAACTTTAGACAAAAATGAGGCATAGGACTTGGTCAAGTTGCTTGATGGAATAAAATTTATTGGTAGAAAATGGGTTTTCAAGAAGAAGTTCAATTCAAAAGGAAGAGTGGAGAAGTACAATGCTCGCTTGGTAGAAAAAGGATATTCATAGGTCAAGGGAATTGACTTTGGTGATATTTTCTCCCCTACTGCAAAATTGACTTCCATTATATTTATATTGACTCTTGTTGCAACATTTGATCTAGAAGTATAAAAAATTGATGTAAAGATGATGTTCCTAAATGGAGACTCGGAAAAATAAATCTACATGGAACAACCCAAAGGATTCAAAATGAAGAGTAAGAATGAGTTGGTTTGGAAATTAAAAATGTCCCTATATTGCTTAAAGAAATCCCCAAGAATGTGGTATCAAAATTTTGATACTTACATAACAGGATTGAGATTTTTGAGAGGAAAGGTAGGTCACTATGTGTACTCTAAGATGATCTCTTTATTTATATAATATTGTATGTTGATGATATGGTGTTAATCAGAAACAACAAAGATATCATCAAGGAGGTTAACTATCAACTATATTCTAAGTTTGACATGAAGGATCTTGGTGCTAAAAACTCATGGAGATTAAAAGCGATCATGCATATAGGAAAATTTGTCTAAACTAGAGGATATATGTTGAGAATATTTTGCATAGGTTTAATATATAGGAATGTAATCTAGTCAAGGTTCCTATTCTTATAGGTGTAGAGTTATATGTAGAATAATGTCTTAAGCCAATAAGTAGAGGTATATGGCATGTCTTATGTTCCCTATGCCACTAATGTCAGTAGTTTTATTCATTCCATGGTTTTTACTAGACCAAATATTTCCCATACATTGGGAGTTTTGAGTAGATATATGTCAAAACCAAGGAAGGAGCACTAGACTATTGTAAATAGGGGCTTCAAGTATTTCCATGACACTATAAATTATGAAATATGTTACCAAGGAAGACCTAAATTAGATAGAGTAATAGATGTATAGGGATTTGTTGATGTAGATTGGCATGGAGATCTAATTGTAGAATATCTACAAGTGGTTATGTGTTTAACCTATTTGGAGGAACAATCAATTGGATGATCAAGAGACACATTGTAGCTTCACTTTCAACTACATAAGATGAATACATGACAGTCACTCATGCAAGTAATGAAGTAGTATGGTTGCATATATTGTGTTCAAGTATTACATTTGTATCACAACTTGTAAGGTTATAATATGATAGCCAAAAATCAATCTTTGTGGCAAAGAACCCTACTCGTCATTCTAAGATTATTCATATTGATGTGAAATGCCACTTTGTGAGAGACATGGTTGAATACAAGAAGTTGTTGATGGAGAAGGTTGATACCTTGAAGAATGTTGAAAACTTATTTAGGAAGTCTATTTGTACTGAGAATTTTTCCTAGTGTAGAGAAGCAATGGGCATTATTTTCCTGAATTTGTGACCTTATAAATCATGGGAATCCTTGTTTTACAAAGAAAAAAACAAATGGGAGAATGTTCGAGATGTGTTATATTATTTTCATTTGGATTATGCATTCATCCACGAGGCATTAGTTGTTCCAAGCACATATCCAATATTTTCACTAGTGGGGAGAGGGTGGGGGGGTGGTTGGTTCATTTTTGACCTATTTTTGTGATTTTTTAACCAATGGTTTTTGACCCATTGTAATATAATCATGGTTAAAGTATTAGGGTTATAATGTAAGTCAAGTTAATGTATTAGGGTTTTCCATGCTGCAAAATACCTAAATGTTGTATTTTGAATGGTCAAATTAATATAATGAAGAAGATAGAGGTGTGGCTCAAGGTTTTTTTTATTTTCTCAATTAAGTGTTGCTAAGGTAAATCTTTTTTGTATTTTCTATGCACCATTGTTTTACACTTTGTTTTCTTAATAATATATATGCATTGCTTGACTCGAAAGGGTTTAAAACTTACAATTTGTACCATATCTCCACATCATTAGGCATGAAAGATGAAATGCATTTTCCTTGGTCATTTATGGATTTCTTAGTATCAACATTATCATGACCAATAACCCACTAGATCAAGTTAGCACAAGTAAACACCCTAGGCTTGGAAACACCATTATGTAGATATGATTTTGTAATGTTCCTCACCAAATCAATGTCTTCTTACTACTCTTGAGTTGGATCATTTAATAATGGAAGCCCTAATTCATATTTAATCAACCAAAGTTGTTCTCCACACTAACAAGAATTATCAATGCTAGTATGATTCGAAGTATCATTATAGATATACTTGTTTAGTTGGGATTCCATTTCAACATTCACTTTCTTATTTTTCTACATTTTCTTCATTGACTTCTTAGTAGCCATGTATTAAAGTTTGTAGTCCACATATTTTAAACAACATGAAACATTAGCAATATTAGTAAACTTACTTAATTTAAAGCTGAGATAAAATTAACACAATTTAAATATTCCAAAGCGAAGTCTAGGATAGGTCTCATGATAAGTAGTTCATAACTATGACAAGGCTCACCTTCACTTAAGAAACATCTTCTTTTGAAGGAAATATAGGTGCATGACTCACTCAAGTTGACTATCTCAATGCAAGCCTAGTTCACTTGAAGTAGATATTATGGAAATTATGATAGGCTTGGGATCAAGCTTCTCGAAGGTGAAGGATATTTATAAGGTATTTAGTTTCCCATCAGGTAACAAGTAATACATTCAAATCAAAATAAAAATGATTGCAAGAGAATATCTCATATACTGTGTTGGGGGTCTAGCTCTAGCTAGGATTATTTTGAATGGAATACCTAATAATAGGGATAAGGTTGGTGATACTCATTGATTTGAAGTACTAGAGACTATAACATGAGGCCAAAATGAATATGCCTATAATTACTAGAAAATAATTTACATTAGAATGATAAATCACATGGATGAGATCATCTATGGCTAGGGTCCCCTTGAAATGCAATTTCAAATAAAAACAACCAATTCAAATGAAACACACCTTTAATGAATTTGAATGACTATGAATACTAAAATTGAGCAAAGGTTTTGAAAGGTATTAAGCCTAACTAACAATATGATGAATGTTTCAGGTGAATAATGGGTGCTCTCATAGTATGCAGGTTTCCTACACATTTGAATGTTACTTAAATGGAGCTTCCATGATATGGTAGATACTACACTAGTAATTCTCCTTCAAAGGAAATTTTCACATGATAACACATTCAAATTAATTTCAAAATTATAAGAAAAAGATGGAAAATTAAGTTAAATTTTGAAATCATGTAGAGGATATGTGGTGGCTCATGAAATTTAAAATAATTATTTCATCAAATTCAAATATATATTTGTCATGTATGTGGTGTCGGTATCAAAATTACTAAGGTAATGTCATTAATGGGAAATTTTTAAATGCTTCAAAGGCTTTGGTGAGTGTTGGTTACTATTTCCCTTCTTGGGTTGTCTGGGTTATTGACCCAGGGTTCATGCCATTCGAGGTTCCAACAAATCCTCTAAAACTATCGATCCTCCTAGTAATCTAGAAGGCAACACAACACCCGAAAGGTACTGTGCAGTCTCACCCGAGATAGCTTTAAATGGGTGACTGTAAGACTCAGGTGTTTATAGCCTAGGATAGAGTAGGGGATAGGAGTTTCTTGATTAAATCCAAGTACCGTGAGCTGTAAGGTAAACTAATTATTCCTTGAAGTTGCATACATATATCCCACAGTTTAATTCCAGCAAAGTATAAACAAATTCATAACAATGTATTAACTCCTTCATCAATCTTAACCATTAAGTGCTGAAAGAAAGTAGAGACATGCATACATTCAACACATTATGCAAGTATTACCATTTTTCACCACCTCCTGGGCTATGTCCACAAAGATTTGGCTCTTGGTTCTTTTATTATGGAAGTTTTTCATTTCTGGCGCCACGTGCTTACAATTCTCCACAAAACTGGGTAAGATCTACATGAGGCGAACTAGATCGCACCAGGCTCTACAACCTGCAGTGTAATCCTTAGATCTACCTTCCCTCGTATATTCTTTGATCAACAACTTACAAAATCGTTTCATACCGCTAAAAACATTACATATCGCCTACGCTCCTGCGTGGTTACAGTATCCAAAACTTAACTCCAAAGCCTAAACCTCAAAAACAACAATAACACTAACAACAACCCCCAATATATGATGCTTTTGTATCTATATTTATACATTTCGGGCTCTTCATCCTTTTACAGAATATTACCAAAACCCTAACCCTTCTTACTTTAGGTCTTTCTCCCATGCACATGTTGTTCTTCCTCCAGTTGTCACTTTCCTTTGTGCACACTTTCTTCCATGCATGCGTGTTGTTCTTTTTCCAGTTGTTACTTCATTTTTATGCACGCTTTCTTTCCCACGATCATTCTTCTTTCCCCTTCGGCCTAGTGCCAACAGGCCCCCAACATTGACATGTGACTCATCCCGAGTCACCTAATTTCTCTGTGCTTCCTAGATTTCCTTGGTGATTGTCTGGAACTGTTCCTGCAACTTTGTTTCTTTTGTTAGTGCCTGCGTGGTTTTCTCCTTGATGGTGTCGACTTTCTGAGTTGCCACTTCCTCGCTCATCAGTCCTGAGAATTCTAGCTGAGTCTATGTTGTCTATTTTCTAGCTTCTTCTGCCCACGCAAGTACCTCTGCTACCCATTCCTGCAACAGTTCTATTTGAGCCTGACGCTTCTGTTTCTGTGTTTGCACAGTGATAAGTTCTGCCTGTATCTTCTTCAACTCTTGCATTCCCTTGACTTGTTCTAGAATTGGTATGGTATTATGTCATTGCTTAAGTTCTTGGATCGTTGCATTGATCCTCTCCTCCTCCTTGTCCCAGTGTTGGACATGTGGATCCTCTTCCAACCTTGTCCAAAGTTGCGTTGTTTTATCCAACAAGTTGGTTGCCCTAATGACCTATTTTTCTAGTTCCTGCAGTTGCAATGTTTCTTCCTACTTCCTTTTCTCATTCACTGTTGGTGGATTTGTTGGTCTAATCTGTCTATGGAGAGTCTCGATCTCCTTCTGATATTGCTCAATTGTCTACGCAATCTGGTCAATATTTTATGCGACTGGGAATTTATTTCCTTGCGTAGTAGTTGGAAGTTTCCAAAAAATTGCTCCCACTTTGCGTTCCAGCTCGTTTCTATGTTATTTCTCCTCCTGAGTTTCAAATTTGTCCTGTGCACAAACTATTTCCAACGCTTCTCGCTTCTTTATTTCTTGTTGTAGCTCGACTAAGTTTTTATGTGCTTGTGATTGCATCTCGTGGTCAATGCTAACCTGTAGTTTGTATAATTCTCTTGATGGCATCCGTGTCAAGACCAATTGGATATGATCCAAATCCTTCAGTGGTGTCTGTCCCACAATTTAATCCATTCGCAACATGTTAGGCTTTATGTAGACTATGGAATGTGCATGTGGCATTAGAAGAACTAGGTCACATTCTTCTACCTCCACCCTTTCTGAGGTCTGTGTGGTCAATGGCTCTATGGCTCTACTACTACTCGTGATCTGGGTGTCCCTGAATTTCTTAAGGAGTTGTCCCATTTATGTCAGTTCCTTCTGCAATTTATCCCTATGGTGCACGACATGATTGAAATCCTCTACGACGTAGTCTTGGACCATTCTAGCAATCATCTCTCCATCATCCTTCGTGATTGTGTAGTCTGGTGGTGGTCATTGTGCCTTTGTTTTCTTGCGCACACCTGCTTCCTATACCGTTGGTCTCTTAGTCCCCCCTGGTTCCTGTGTGATGGGGTTCGATGTGGTTTCCTTTGCTCCCTCAGTCATTTTCTATTGTCCATTAGTCGAATGAGAGGTTTCTATCCTCCTCTTCTGGGTCCCTGGCTTCTCTAAGCCATTGTCTACCTGAGTCGACTTGGTTTGGCCTGTTCTTCATTTCTTGGGTACTGGGATTTGTGGAGGCTATGTTTCTGCCTGCACAACCCCTCCTTCTATTGTTTGTCCCAATACTTCTCTGGGTATGGTTGGAATCCTCCATTCATCAAGCCATTCATTGATGATCATGTCGATATCTCCCTTGGTGACACAGTAGAGAATCTGTAGCTACTGTTTATCCAGATCCTTCCTTGGTTGTATCCACATGGCTTGTCACCTAGCCTAGAAATTGGTGATTCCCCCATATCGTGCGACAGCCTCTGGTGTTATTCTCTATGCTCGATTGATGGATTCCTGTATCTCCTGTAGGTAAGCTTCGAATACGATTCCATTCTCCCTCTTATGCTTGGATAGTGGCACAAATCTTAGGATACGATATCTTTCTCCTCCTGGCTGTGGTGTGGTACAAAAGATGACCTGTATTGGTTCTCGCCATCCCATGAAAGCTATCTCAGGTGAGACTGCGCAGTACCTTCTGGGTGTTGTGTTTCCTTCTGGTTTACTAGGAGGGATGATATTTTTAGAGGATTTGTTGGAACCTCAAATGACATGAACCCTGGGTCAATAACTTAAACAACCCGAGAAGGGAAATAGTAACCAAAAAATGGTTCTATTGTCATGTTAAGAGAAACAAGAGAGGACTGAGTAGATGATATAGAATGAATAAGAAATGAAGGAGCAAAACAAAAGAGAAATGAGTTGTTAGAAGGGATGTTGAGACCTTGGAACCCCACGAGAAAAGAAATCGAGGCCTGGTTGAGAACTAAAGAGCTCAGGTTTGCACAAAAAGACAATAGAAACCCCAGGATCATACCGCATAAATACCTGGATAAATATGTATTTACGGATTTACACGGAGTCTTTTTCTATGATTTTCTACATCTACTACAGGAGTGGATCTTAAGGTTAAAGGATAACCACACGACGAACCGGATTTGACAGTTAGATTGGACTCCAGTACATATCCAGTAGTTGCAGCAAGTGAACAACAAATTCATGCACGTAGTCAACTTTTGGCTTGACAATATTGTGGCAATATTTATCACAGAATTTGTGGTAGACACAGAAAATTCATACATCACAGTCGAGCAACAGTTCCTACGAGGACCTAGAGGAAGGTACATTCGATCATTATATACTTCTATCAATATATTGCTATATAAAAAATGTGTAATGACAATGGAATCAAATAGCTAGACTTCCTTGTGTGCATGGGGGAAGGGGGGAAGCACTGATAGAGAGAAGAGGAATGGAAGGAGGGAAGGATAAAGAGAAGGAGGAGGAACCCTTGGACCCGATCTTGATGGATGACGACTAGCTTAAGTGGATCTTGGTGTCATCAGGAACAACACGTAGTGGAGCACCCTACCAATATAAGGTGAATACCAAGAAGAGAGTCGTAGCTGAGAGGGAGGGATTGGCAAGCGATGAGGAAGAGGTAGAGGATCTCTGGGATGTGGAGTAGATTAAGGAAATCCTGCGCATCATGTATGAGAGGAAAACAAGAGGCCCAAGAACATGAGGAGAAGGTAGCCATCCCTTTCATATTAATGTCAGTGTGGAACCCATAAACCCATGTGCGACCAATACACCAAAGAGAGCACCACCATTTAGACAACCAAAGTTTGGAGGAAGTTCAACAATAGGAAGTACATCTACACAAGGAGAAACAACTGGAGGAGCCAGTTTAGGAAACCTTAGTCAAGTATCTACACCGCACAGAGGAGGGAGTAGCTCTGTATTTGGAATGGCAGGACACGATCCTAGTATCATATTACCAGAGTTTTGAGGAGAAGCAGCCGAAGACCCTGAGAAGCATCTGTTCATTTGTGCAAAGATATGGGAAGCAAAGAAGATCACTAATGAAGACAACAAACTTGCACATCTAGCGATCACGCTAAGAGACCGAGCACTAGACTGGTACATGAGTCTAGACACAAACAATGCTCTTGGAATGATAAGGACACTGGACGACATTAATAAACTATTTATAAATGAGTTCCAGAAGCCACGCTCAAAGGATCAATACATGAATGAGATGATTGAAATAAGACAGAAACCAGGAGAATCAATATGGGATATTGATCAAAGATTCAAGCAATTAAAATGAAAATTAAAATACCTTATGATCGATATGTAGCATCGACACTTGTTTTTCAACTCACTACTACCACACTTAAAATATCCATTACGACAAAAGAAGTTTCAGACGGAGGTGGAGGCTTTGTAGGTAGCCTTGCAATTGGAAGAGAATCAGTACCAACAGATGAACCCGGCTATCGAAGAACTGAAGGAGGATTTGAAGAACTTAACATTTCAACTGAACCAAAATAAGAACAAGGACAAACAAGAAGTTGTTTGATGCACTACCTGCAGGATGGAAGGACACCATAAGAATGAATGCCAAACATTCACACAGTATATGGTGATGGGGATGCCAAACCCACAACCATAGGGAGGATTATGTTATGAAATATAAAAGAAACCAGGTCACGACCCTTACCACTGCATGATGATGAAGAAATACCAAAGAGTTCCAAAGAACTTATATTGCACATTTTTCAAGTCAATCGGCCATGACGGAAAAGATTGCATAACTATGGAGCTGATGTGGGAAAGAACATCAGATGCATACAGGGTACGGGCATAAATGATAACTGGGCAAGCAGTACCACAGTTCACTCAAGCTCCAGCCCCATACAACACCACACAATAGCAGTATAATACTGCGCCACAGCCGTACAATAATGTGCAGCCACAATACAATCCGACACAACCCCAGTACAATACCGCGGAGTATAATTAGGGACCATAGTATAACATTTCGCGAGGTGATCGTGCAACTTATAGAGGACCATGACGAACCAGAAGAGGTTTCAGACATGGTAGAGGACCAATCACATGTCACAATTTCCAACAATCAGGACATTATGCACAAGAGTGCCACTACTACTAGCGACTTGTATGTATTGTCGCGCATCAGACCATGATACAGAGGAATGTTTAACATTAATTTTAAATATCCAGGAAAAAAGGAATCAAAATAACCAGAATGTTTAATGGATTTCAGCCGAAGCGAGGGATGACGGACTGAACATCAACATAGTCACTTGAGGAGGAAAAAAAATAGGAAAGGACGCAATTCGACAGAAACCAGTGTACAACCAATGTTGGTTACTATTTCCCTTCTTGGGTTGTTTGAGTTATTAACCCGGGGTTCATGCCATTCGGGGTTCCAACAAAGCCTCTAAAACTATCGAACTTCCTGGTAATCCAAAAGGAAACACAACACCCGAAAGGTACTGCACAGTCTCACCTGAAATAGATTTAAATGGGTGACTGTAAGACTCAGGTTTTTACAACCTAGGACATAGTAGACGATAGGGTTTTCTTGATTAAAGCCAGGTATCGTGAGCTGTAAGGTAAACTACTTATTCCTTGAAGTCGCATACATATATCCCACAGTTTAATTCCAGCAAAGTATAAATAGATTCATAACAATGTATTAACTCATTCATCAAGCTTAACCATTAAGTGCTTAAAGAAAGTAGAGACATGCATACATTCAACACATTACTCAAGTATTACCATGGTTCACCCCCTCCTGGGATACGTCCACAAAGATTTGTCTCTTGGCTCTTTTATTATGCAAGTTTTTCATTTCTGGCTCCATGCACTTACAATTCTCCACAAAACTAGGTAAGATCTATGTGAGGTGAACTAGATCACACCAGGCTCTACAGCCTGTGGTCTAAACCTCAGAGCCACCTTCCCTCGTATCTTCTTTTCTCAATAGCTTACAAAATTGGTTCATACCGCTAAAAACATTACATATCGCCTATGCTCCTGCATGGTTACAGTGTCCAAAACTTAATTCCAAATCCTAACCCTCAAAAACAACAATAACACTAACAACAACCCCCACTATATGATACTTTCATATCTATATGTATACATTTTAGGCTCTTCATCCTTTTACAGAATATTACCAAAACCCTAACCCTTCTTACATTAGGTGTTTCTCCCATGTGTGTGTTTTTCTTCATCCAGTTGTTGCTTTCCTCTATGCACGCTTTCTTGCATGCGCGTGTGTTGTTCTTTTGCCAGCCGTTACTTCAGTTTTCTGCATGCTTTCTTTCCCATGATCGTTCTTCTTTCCCCTTTGGCCTAGTGCCAACAGTGAGTGTAACATCCCCATCCACCCACATGCCTGGAAACACCACTACATTTGTTCTCTGTTACCAAATTGTAACATACCCATCCTCCCATAGGAAGGCTTGCCACACCAAGAATGCATCTCTTGGCTGATTTGGAAACTATGATAACACTTAATTAATAAAGAAGCATGAAATACATACATGCAATGATCAAGATTCATACCACAACATAAAATACATGCCCATTGTTAACTAGAAAGCATGCATATTATAGGTACAATCTCAGGTATAATAATTTGATACGTAATGGGAATAAATACATAAGCAAAGAAACCATAGCGGAGAAAACATATCTTTTATAAAAGAAGACACTAACTGGCTGCAGACCAAGGATGTTCCACCCAACCGTAGACACTGTTGTAGCAAGTCTCAACATCAATGTCACCCCCGAGCCAAGGCTATGAATCCACAAGGATGGTTCTAGAGTGTTACTTGGCTTCCCAAAGAAGTCAGCACTCAAGCTCTCACAGGCTTCTCCAGCACTCACAAAAATCCAAGTACCCATCTCTCTTCTACCCAACCTACACCACCCAAGAGAAGAGACCTCCACCCTTCTATGCTACACAGTCCCTCTGGCAGTCCCTCTCCATTCAGGGCTCCAATGCAGCTGGTCCAAAATCTCCATGCTAGGACTCTCAGGACTCACAGCTGTGATAAAATTTGGTCACATGACAAGCATCTCAGACATGAAGGCCTCATATCATGGCTAGACTATACCAACAATCTCTATAGCCAACAAAACCGTGGCTGCTCTTTAGCAGCTCATCTACCTTTCCCAATCCAAGACACTGAAGTGAGGAAATATGAGTGAATGAATGGATGGATAGAGTGCAGAATCCACAAGAAAGGATGAATAATGAACAAAATGGATGAATGAGTGTGTGAGATGACTAGAAACAACACCAAAATGGAGACAAGAATGAGAGTATTTTCCAATGGGAGAATGAACGAATGAACCAACCCCTCCCATAGACCAGGGATGGGTTTTTGTATTTTGTGGGGATCAAGAACCTCTTGGTATTCTCTCAAGAGCTCACGTAACTGATTTTTCCCCCCATTACATAAAAAATGGGTAATATAAAATAAATAATCACTTATCCCCTTAGCCCCCTCTCTTGTGGAATCATATCCCCCTATAACTCTAGTCCTTATCCGTCTAGCACCCATCGATGTATTTATTATTAATAATGATCACACATTACATTTCTTAGGCACATTGTCCTTTTAATAATTGTCTGGGCATTCTGGCCTCTCAGCGATGTAACAATACATTATTTAATATGGGGGCTCAAAACTCGGGGAGTTACATCCCCTCCCCCTTATTTTGTCATTGTCCTTAGTGCATATACAAAACAAAGATCAAAATATCAAAATTTATTCAAAAAGTTGTGGGTACTCTGCCTGCATGGAATCTTCATGCTCCAGGGTAGCATCTTTAGGATCGTAGCAGGTCCACTGAACTTTTATCATCCCTATAACTCAATTACGGAGCATTTTGAACTTGTCGTCTAGTATTCGCACTCGCTGGACCTGAAATTCTCCCTCTATCTCTACCTAAATTAGATGCCAATCAACAACATGGTTAGGATCATGTACATCTTTTTTAGAAAAGAGACATGAAATACATTATGCACTTTCATGGAAACAGGAAATGTAAGCATGTATGCAATTGGCCCTATTCTTTCCAATATCTCAAATGGACCACAGTATTTGGCTACCATATTTGTACAACTACCCAACTTCAAAGAGCTCTTCTTGGGATTTACTTTCAAAATTACATGTTCTCCTACTTTAAATTCTCTTGTTGTCCTATTCTTGTCAGCATAAACCTTTTATCTATCCTGAACTACCTTTAATTTATGCTTAATCTTAACCATCTGGTCTTCCATTTCCTTGAGCAACTCTGGCCCAAGTACCACTCTATCCATTGGATTGTCCTAGCTTACTAGAGTACTGCACTTTCTATCATAAAAGGCTTCAAATGGGCTCATCTTCAATGAATCTTGATACCCATTATTATAAGAAAACTAGACCAAGTGTAGGTAATCTTCCCACTTAGATGGATTATCCATCACATGCATTCTTAACATGTCTTCAATTACTCGGTTAACCCTTTATGTCTTCCCATCTTACCGTGGATGGTATGTTGTGCTAAAATTCATATTTGTACCAAATACTTTGAATAATCCTTTCCAGAATTTGAAGTAAACTTAGTGTCTCTATCTAAGACAATTGTCTTAGGTATCCCATGCAACCTAGCAATTTCCTTCATGTCAATTTCTGCAATGTTAGTTGTTGTATGAGTTGTTTTTACAGGAATAAAATGAGCAACCTTTTTCAATTTATCAACCACTACCATGATTGAATCATGTTGCCTTGATGTTCTGGGCAATTTAGTTATAAAGTCAATGGTTATCACTTCCCATTTCTTCTCTGGAATTAGTAATGGTTGTAGAAAAACTATTGAGTGTCTATGCTCATCCTTCACTCTTTGGCATTCCATATACCTGGCGATGTAATCAACAACATCCTTTTTCATTCTCGGCTAAAAGAATTGGCTTCTTACTACTGTAATTGTTTTCTAGTAACTGGGATGTCCAACATATGGAACATTATGCATTTCCTTTAATACCAAATTCCTAAGTTCTCTGAAACTAGGAACATAAATTCTATTTTTATGCATAATTAATCCATATTCCTTCATCTGTTATAGAAATATTTTCTTCACCCTATGCAAACTTGCAAAGAGGGCCTTTTTCAATTTCCCTATGCAGACTTGAAGTCCCTTTTTGCAGTTCCCAGAGCTAAAATTGTATTTTTCCACATATACGCGCCCTAACAGCCATACAACATGCATATGTAAATGTGTTGAACCTGCACAAAATAGATCTAGCTAGAAAATACCACACACATTTACAGAGATAAATTGAGAAAGAAGAAGCAAGAGAGAAAGAATGGAAGAATTCTTATTAACCGTACTGAATAATGAATAATTTACACATGATATACTATGTATAACTCAACCAATGCACACTGAAGGTAAAGCCAATGTGCCATAGTGGTGGTCTAGAGTGATCTAAACACACACCAGCAGTTACGAGAGTGAACTTTCACCTAGTCTAGTCTCTCACGTAGTTATGGGAGTGAACTACCACCTAGCTGAGTTAACTAGTCTACCAGTCTTCAGTTAACTGATTGAAACAAAATGAAGTGAGGAGTAGATTAGGGAATCATGGGTAATGCACTAGTCTGGTGATGATCTCAAGGAAAATTCACATTAGCTGGTGATGATCCCAATGTTGCATGGTGATAAAACCAATGCAACATATAGACTCCACTAAACTAGTCAAACCAAACTGAAAACTGAAGAGAATATTCTCTTAGAGGAATCTTCTCCCTAAAATTTAGGAGACTGGATAAAGACTAATAAACAAGGAAAAATCTTAGAAAAATAAATCCTAGGTGTGTGTGAAGTAACTCCAACACCCCCCCTGAACATCACTATGGTGAAAATAAAGAATGGGTATCGAAAACCAGGCCATGTTAGGTACCCAAATACAAAATATACACTAAAATAAAGTAAGGAAAGAGGGAAAACCTCATGGGAAAAACTACCCCTCAAGATACAATGTATGTAAAAACAAGAACTGACATTTTCTAGGAAACTATGTCCTTCACTCCAAGACGACTTCGCAGAGAATGGAACTTTTTCTCAGTAAAGGTCTTGGTGAAGATGTTTGTCGTCTATTCTGCTGAAGGACAGAACTATAGGTCAATGATACCCTCGTGTACTAAGTCCCAGATGTAGTGCATGTGGATATCGATGTGGTTCGTCTGCTGCCTCTGAAATGGATCTCTGCAGAACTTTAGAGTACTCTAGTTGTCACACCAAAAGACGATCGGTCAATGAAACTGAATGCCTAGCTCAGTGAGAAAATGTTGTACCCACATAGCTTGAATGGTTATGTTAACTACCCCTCTGTACTCTGCCTTGGCTGAAAAAAGAGAAATAGCAGCCTGTTTTTTTCTCGACCAACAGAGAGGCTCGAAACCAAGACTGAGTGAGTAGCCATATGTCGACTTGCGATCAGTGCTATCGCCAACCCAATCAAAATTAATGAATCCAATGAGATCTAATGTAGATTATATTTCATAGTGAATCCCAAAGGTGATGGTTCACTATACGTATCGAGGGATACACTTTGCATCTTTCCAATGTAGCTCATGCGGCTCCTGCATGAACCTGGAAACTACGCCAACTGCATAGGAGAGGTCTGGTCTAGAGTGTGTGAAATACAACAATCTCCCCACTAGATGTCTGTACAGTGTGCTATAAACCAGTGGAGTGTCCTTGCCATCCTTAAGTTTGACTCCTAATAGGAAAGGAGTCAGAGCATACTTTCATTATGTCATGTGAAATCTCTCAAGGAGATCTTGTGCATGCTTGTCCTGAGACAATTTGATTCATGATGCATCCTGTCTGATCTCGAGTCCAAGGAATAAGTGTAAAATACCCATGTACGTCATCAAGAACCTATCATGCATAATCCTCTTGACTGTAGCAATCGTTGAAGTCAAGCAATCGGTGATCAAAAAATCATCAACATACAAAAATAAAAGTAGAAGTGAGTCAGTCATCCTGAGCATGTAAACATTCGGGTCTAACTTACAACATACAAAGTTCTCTGACAATAGGTAGGAGTCCATCTTGGCATACCATGACCTCGAAGCCTGCTTGAGGCCATAAAGAGATTTCTTCAGTCGACATACCAAAGAGGAATACTGCATAAATCCCTGGGGCTGCTCCATATAGATCTCCTTAGAGAGATCACCATGAATAAATGCATTATTCACGTCCATCTTATGGACTTCCCATCCCTTGTATGTCATAATGGAAAGTTCCAAACGTATGGAATCCATCTTTTCTACTGGAGAAAAGGTCTCATCATAGTCAATGTCATACACCTACTGAAAGCCTTTGGAAACTAGCCTGGCTTTGTATCTTCTAATTTGTCCATCCATTGTTCTCTTGGTCCTATAGACCCATCTTCACCTAAAAAGTTTCCTTCCAGAAGAAAGGGGAACCATATCCCAATTCTAGTTCTCGAGGAGGGATTTGTACTCCTCCTACATGGTAGATTCCCAAAAGGGATTTCCAGTAGCCTCAGCATAAGACTGTGGATCTGAAGACTAAACCAAGAAAATTTGCATGGATGGAAATGGTTTAGTGGAAGTGAGTGCAATAGGAAGCTCCTCTAAATCATATCGAGTCCTCCTAGTATTAGTTGGATCACCAACAAGATCCCCTGCATCCTGAAGAGTAGTTTGAGCCCACTTGGGCCTTTGTTGTGGCTCTGCATCTGCATCTGGGTGCACTGACTCTGTATCTGAATGTACTGACTCTATATCTAGATCATATAAATCTTATGAATCATAACTCTCATCTGAAGAATATTCGGCATGTTCATTCTCATCATCTCAGAAAGGTGGAAGAATGAAGGTGTCTGCATGCGGCTGTTGAGGTACATGTGAGACACTTTCCTCAAATTGGAAACTTCACTCAATGATGAGTCAGTCTGAGGAAAGATCGGTAAGTCTATATCCCTTCACACCATCGAGGTATCCAACAAAGATACACTCAGTTCTCTGTGGATCAAGTGCCTTCCTATTTTCAGAGGGAATCCAGGCCCATGCACGTGAACCGAAAATATGAAAGTGGGTCACTTTCTGTTTGAGGCCACTCCAAGCCTCATAGGGGGTCTTATCCTTGAAAGATCTATGGGGAGATTGTTTTTGGATGTAGGTTTCACAATTAAGTGCTTCGGCCCATAATATCTTTGGAAGTAACTTTTCATGTAGCATGCAAGATGCTATCTCTTTTAGAGATCTATTTTTCCACCCAGCAACTCCGTTTTGCTACTAAGTATAGGGAACTATGTGTTGCAACCGAATCCCTGCCTCATGAAAAATATTCTCAATATCTTGGTTGACATACTCTCCCCTGTTATTAGTTCGGAGGACTTTGATTTTCTTTCCTGACTGTGTCTCAACCAGGGCTTTAAAATCTTTGAGGTGTTGAAAGACCTCTGATTTTTGCCTGAGAAAGTAAATCCATGTGAAACATGAGAAATCATCAACCAAAATAAGAAAATACCATGCTTTTTTGATTGATGGATTCGGAAAATGGCCTATGAGGTCACTATGGATCATATCTAAAGGAGAGGAATCTCTCTGAGTCTTTCCTTTATCAAATTTCTCTTGAGGGTGTTTTCCAAGAACACATCCCTCAAAGATTCCTTTGGAGAAATGGATGGTTGGTATACCATCAACCAATATTTTCTTGCTAAGTTGTTTCATATATAAGAAATTCAAATGCTTGAAACTTTCGTGCCATATCCTACTGATTTCATCAGCATGGGTAAGCAGTAAAGCAGAATCTGGTTCAATAAATTCAGAAAATGTATACAATCTAGATTTATGATTCACCTCACCGGTAGCAACCATGGAATTGGTTTTCATGTCATATATTTCCACTACATTTGGTGTGAATATGAATTTATTTCCAGTATCAGAATTCTTCATCCGATACATGGAGAGAAAATTGATGGAAAGTTTGGGAATGTGCAGCACATTCTCGAAGCTTTTGTTAGTGAGTTCAATCCTTCCTTTTCCGGTGACCTCAATTGGAGAGTTGTCCTCCATCAAAATGGGAGGATCTTTACATGAATCCAATGAAGAATAGACTACTTTTGTGGCAGCCATGTGATGTGATGCTCTTGAATATATGATCCAAGCATCAGGAGAGGAGTTGATGGAAATCAAGGCATGGCTAGAATTTCCTTTCTTGGGATTCTAATCTTCTAGCTTCTTCTTCTTGGCACCCTCGGGGATGTGATATCTAAGGTTATTTTGCTGAAGTATTAAAGTCATTATATATATATATATATATATATATATAGATAGATAGATAGATAGATAGATAGATAGATAGATATATAGATATAGATATAGATATATATATATATATATATATATATATATATATATATATATATATATATATATATTTATATATATATATATATATATATATATATATATATATATCTATATATATATATATATATATATATATATATATATATATATATATATATATATGCATGCATGCGGATTCTGTATGGAATCCTTTATGGAAGTATGTGCATTTCTCCCCTTTTATTCCCTTTCCACCTTTGGATCTGAAGGCATCGGTGAAGGGTTTTGAGTACCCTTCCTTCTTCAGATTTGCATGAGATTTCCTTTTGTCTCTATCTTTAGATTTGTTATATTGATGGCTTCCATATTGCATAATAAGTGCATGCACCTTTGGGCCTTTGATTTTTCCCATGTTAATAAGCTTGGTTTGCTCTTGTCTCAGAGATTCGATAAATTCCTCAAGAGAAGTAATCTTCTAGGTGGCTCCAAAGGTGAATTTGACTTAACAGAATGTGGATACGAACAAGAAGAATTCAGGAACAAGTTTGGAGAGAATTGTGAGAACCATTTGTTTCTCCTCCTTATATTTATCAACCCCTCAAGCTTTGAGTTGCAACAGTAAATCCTTGAATTTTGTAAAGAAATCTTGGAAATTGTCGAAGCTTTTTGGATCCAATGTGAGCAATTCCACCTCGATCATGTGTCGCCTTTTCGCATCTTATTTTCCAAATATCCCTTCCAAGGTGGTCCAGGATTCATTGGGGGTTTTATAGGAAGATATGTGAAAAAAGAGATCGGGAGAGATGAGACTGCAAATTGTTCTGAATGCTTCATCCATTCGATTTAGATACTTGAATTTTTCTATCGTTGATGTCAGTTATGTGTCTGTATTCAAGGTTAACCTATACAATCCTCTAGTTCAGATATGTATGATTATTATCTCCTTCCATGAAAAGTAATTGTAAGGTGTAAGAATGAATTCTTTTGGGAATTCCATTTTTTCATTGTCTTCAATCTTTGGTACTTGCAAAAAATTTGGTGTAGATTTTTCTTAGCAGTCCATCGACTCTGATAACATGTAAATGTGTTGAACCTACACAGAATATATCTAGCTAGAAAATACCACACATTTGGAGAGAGAAATTGAGAAAGAAGAAGCAAGAGAGAAAGAATGGAAGAATTATCATTGACTGTAATGAATAATGAATAATTTACACATGATATACTTTGTATAACTCAACCAATGCACACTGGAGGTAAATTCAATGCACCATAGTCGTGTTATAGAGTGATCTGGACACACACCATCAGTTACGGGAGTGAAATTCCACCTATTCTAGTCTCTTGGGCAGTTATGGGAGTGAATTGCCACCTAGTTGAGTTAACTAGTCTACCAGTCTTCAGTTAACTGACTGAAACAGAGTGAAGTGAGGAGGATATTAGGGAATCATGGGTAATGCACTAGTTTGTTGATGATCCCAAGGACAATGCACATTAGCTAGTGATGATCCCAATATTGCATGGTGACAAAACCAATGCAGCATCTAGACTCCACTCAACTAGTCAAACTGAAGTGAAAACTGAAGAGAATATTCTCCTAGAGGAATATTATCCCTAAACTTTAGGATACTGGCTAAGACTAATAAACAAGAAAAAACCTTACAAAAAAAAAATCATAGGTGTGTGTGAAGTAACTCCAACAATGTATACACAGGTTGCACCACTATAGCCTGTGTACATCAGGTTTTGTGCCCAAAATTAAAAAATGGTGTCGGGTTTCCATGTCATGTCACAAGATCTATGATCCTCGACCTTCCATATACTGGAAAAATTCTGACTCATCCCTTTAGTTCCATTTGAAGGATATAAATGGTGCATATCCAAGTTGTGGAAAGGAGGAGAAAGAATTCAACTTTGAGAGCAAAGTTACTCTAGAGAAATCATTCCCTTCATATTGAGTTTGCGTCCCTTTGTCCTTTTAAGTATGAACACATTGTTCAGCTCCCAAGCTCTTCCCTATTTGATGGAAAACCTCATTGTCTCTCTTATATGAGATTGCCTTTGGTGGAGGATTAAAGTGGTGGAGGCCCAGATGGAAGGGACTTAGTTTCTCGGTTCCGAATGTGCCGACACAGAAGTTTGTCATTCATACACTTCTGTTGATTACATTTTAATAGAAATACTCTTTTCCCATCCAATTAATGTCTTGCAAATATTTGAATTGTTATTCCATGGGAATATTTTTTATGAATATTGATGGATTATGCTATTGAATGTGTTAACTTTATATAGTATCACCATATTCTTACATATCTTGGTTGTTGATGACAAGTTGCAAGTGTATTCCTTTGAGTCAAGTGCTAAACGATGGAATTCATCGAATGTCTGGATGAAGTAGGCTCTTTATCTTGTCTTGTTAGCATATTTGTTTATATAGCATACTTGATATTAGAGTTGATTTCTACAGTCATTTCCTTCTGTCATGGTTTACCCCATGCCATAGAGTGATTTTCCCCGTAACAGAATTAGCGACCATACTGGGGAGGGAATCTTATTTTCGGGGTTTGGAGTGTTTTTCTCCTTTCATTTCTCTCGCTTATATTGACTTTCTTTTCGTTTGATGTCTTGACAGCCCCTGTTCATTTTGAATTTGAGTTTCTTGGACTTATCCTTGACCTGACAGTGTTTCAATACATATACGTGGTTTTTTTCCTGAAAAGCATGTACATACATGAGTTGTCATTTTGTAGGGGGTGTATATACGTGATTTTCCTCTGAATAGTCACGTGCCTCATCCTTGTTTGATTGATTGCTAAGTTTGATGTTTGTTGGGTAATTTTTTATGGTTTTTGAGTCTTCTTAGGTCTATGTTATGACTTTTGAGTTCCTGCAACGTGATAGGGAACCTTTCTTTGGTTGAATTTTTGGGCGGTGTTTCTTTCTCATCATCCTTTTCATTGATTGTCCTTGCATATTGGGCTGGGTTTTTTCTTCTTGATATTCTACTTGGTTTGTCTCTATTTACATACAATAGGGTCTTTATATCAAGTTGTTTTTCAATCCTTGCATTTTCATTCTTTTATATTGAAAATACAAAAAATATACATTTTGCATTGTTGGCATTTGATCTTTTGGGTTCTTTTCATTGATCTTAGTACATGTATAGAAAGATTGCATCTTATTTGGAATTGCATAATTAAATTGGAAATTGCATGTTTGAAAAGATTATCATTTATTGGGAATTGAAGTTAGGACTTTGCATTTTATTCATATTCATTTATTTTACTTGTTGAGTCATAACATCATCAGTTTCACCTCTGCACCTTTTTGAGTAAACACGACCACTAAAAGTAATGCTGATAAAATTTAAAATTGATTAGAAACAATTTTATTTTTAGGGTGCACAAACTAGTTTAGGATTTAGAGCCTTGGAATAGGATTTTGTGAGTAAACTTATCCAAGGCTATTAAATTCAACATATGTGTTTGACTAAGGGAGTGATGAAATCCATTATATAATTGGTGATGTCAGGAGGCTCCGCTTACACCAGAGTTAAGCATGAGGTCGCATGAATTTGGTTGAGAGGATATCCCCCCAATACCTTCTTAGCATCAGATATATTTATGGGGATCTATTCGTATATGGGGGTCTTTCTAGTACCTTTACCTCTATGAGAGGCGGTGCTTTCGATATTTTGGGCTTTGCCACCCTGCCCATATGGTATACCTGACTTACAACTGTTCTCCCGTGCATCGGTTATATCATGGTGGCTTAGTTGCTTGACATAGGTACCACATAGGTTACTTAGAGGGGTTATTCTGCAGGTACCCTGGGTCAGATAAGGATCGGACAACACATAGCCTTTGTGGAGGATTACCTTTCCCTAGGGATCTGACCTACTAGTTGTTAAGCCCATGAGGGCCCTTATAACTGATTCTAATTGTAATATTCCAGATATAAAATAGTATGCAAAACTAAAATAATTAGCTAGAAATGGAAAATAAACACTGATATAACCAGAACAACACCACAATAAAACCAAAATAATACGAGAATAACACCAGAAAGAGCTCTTTGATTACTAAGAGAAATTTTCACTTGCCTCTTCGAGGGGGAAACCTCTAGTAGAGAAGAGATCTATTACAATGATATCCAAGACAAAACTTCTCATACCCTCGAATCCTATTTATACCAAATATGTCTATGAAAAGAACAATCTAGAGGAAGATCCTTCTAGAAGCAAAAGCTTCTATTAGGTCTTCTTACATTGGACTTATTCTTCCTTTTTGCTAGGCCTTATTAATATTGACCTTTATTACATGGAAATATATTATTCTACCTACATAAGGGGTTAGGTCCCTAACATGTCCTCCCCATTAAAAACAATCTTGTCCTCAAGGCTTTATATGAGGAAATCGTTGCAGAATGGTAGTTGGTTCCCAAGTGCCACCTGCTAGAGTTGTATCTTGCCACTGGACTAACACTTCCTTGATGGTTCGTTGATGCAAACGATGCTCACACTGGTCCAAAACTGCTTGCGGCTATAGCCAAATGGAGCCTTCTTCATCCAACTCAGGAAGATTGGTTTGAGTTTGACACTTAGTTCCAATCACCTTCTTTAAGCATGAAACATGAAAAATAGGATGGAGCTTAGAATGACTGGGCAAAGCTAACTGATAGACCACCTGTCCCAGACACTTGAGAATGGTATAAGGACCACAAAATTTGGGTGCCAGTTTCTGATAATGGTCATCCTTGAGGGAATTTTTCTTGTAAGGTTGTAGTCAAAGAAACACCTTATCTCCTTCTGCAAATTGACATTCAGAGTGACATTGATCTACTTGTTGCTTGATGCAATTTTGGGTCATGACCAAATTCTCTTTGAGGGTATGGAGAATAGCCTCCCGAACTGTAAGTGTTTGGTCAACCGCATGGACCTTTGAGACACCTGACAATTATGAGAGAACTGAAGGTGGATTTTGTCCATATACCACTTCAAAAGGAGTCATGCGGGTAGCTGTATGGTAGGAAGTGTTGTACCACCATTCAACTAGTGGTAACCATTGAGCCCACTGATTTTTCCTTTCCGATGCAAAACACCTCAAATATGTTTTCAAACACGTGTTGACAACTTCAGTTTGACCATCAGTCTGGGGATGATAAGCTATGTTGAGATGCAATTGGGTGCCTTGTAGCTTGAAAAATTCTTGCCAAAAATTGTTGATGAAAGTTGGGTCGCGATCAGAAACAATAGAATGAGGCATGCCATGAATCTTGAAGACTTGATCTATGAAAAATTGATCCACAGTGGATGTTGTAAATGGGTGTTGAAGAGAACATAAATGAGCATACTTGGAAAGACGATCAAATACCACCATGATGACTGATTTATTTACCGATTTAGGTAAGCCTACAATAAAATCCATAGAGATATCCCTCCAAATAGCAGGTGGAATCGGAAGAGGTTTTGGTGTGCCAGGAGATTTGACTATTTATCCATTATTGCATTGATAAACATCACATTCAACCACAAAATTGTGAACGTCATGTTTCATACCATCACATAAAAAATAACGTTTGACCCGGTCATAGGTTTTGGTAAACCTGGAGTGCCCAGCGCTGGGTGTAACATGAAGCTCAGAAAGTACTATGGATTTAATTTTTGACTGTTTACTTAAATAGAAACGACCTTTGTATCGAATCTCATCATTGAGCCAAGAATACCCTAGGGAGACTGGAGAATTGGCTTGCAATTGTTGTATCATATGAAAATTTTTGGGATCATGTAGCCATTCCTGGTGAACAACTTAAGCCAATCTGGTACAATGTAGGAGAGAGAGAAAAGGGACCCTTCATCTTCATATTTTTTGGAAAGTGCATCAACAACCACATTGTCTTTTCCTTTCCTGTAAATGATCTCATAATCATATCCAAAGAGCTTAGTCACCCATTTTTGTTTCTCTGGGAAGGAAAGGCATTGTTCCATAAATTACTTGAGGCTTTGATGATCTTTCTTAATTTGGAAGCATTTCCCCAATAGATAAGGGTGCCAAATATCCACGACATGCAAAATAGACAACATTTTCCTTTTATAGATTGATTTACCCAAATGTCGCTATGAAAGTTGTTTGCTGGTAAAGGCCAAAGGCCAACCCTCTTGCATAAGGATTGTGTCAATTCCTTTCCCGGAAGCATCACATTCCAATACAAAGGTCTTTGTGAAATCAGGGAGGGCCAGGACTGGAGTGGTGCACATGGCCATCTTCAAGGTTTGAAAAGCCTGAGCAGTTGTTGGAGTCCAAGTGAAAGAATTATTTTTAGGGAGAGCAGTCAGAGGTGTCACAATCTTTCCATAGTTCTTAACAAACTTGCAATAATAACAAGTTAAACCCAGAAATCCACACAATCTTTTGAGAGTATTTGGGTAAGGCCAATCTTGCATAGCTTCAATATTTTTAGGATCCACCTTGACACTGGCCTTGCCAACAAGATGACCCAAGTACTCGACTTTTGAGGTGCCAAAAGCACATTTAGATTGTTTGAGGAAAATTTGGTGTTGAGAGAGTAGATGGAGAACTCGATCCACTTGAGCAAGATGGGTTGTCTAGGTTTTACTATAGATGAGGATGTCATCAAAGAAAACTAAGAAAAAAAGGAGGAGAAAAGGATGGAAGACATGATTCATGAGGCTTTGGAAACTGGAGGGAGAATTACACAAGCCAAAGGGCATGACCAAAAACTCATAGTGGCCCTCATGAGTTCTAAATGCAGTCTTAGGAATGTCTTCCTCATTCATACGGATCTGGTGGTAGCCAAAATGAAGACCAATTTTAGTAAAGAACTGGGCGCCACTCAATTCATCCAAGAGGTCATCAATGACAGGAATGGGAAATTTGTCTTTAATGGTGAGCTTGTTGAGGGCGTGGAAGTCAGGACACATGCGCCAAGAACCTTATTTCTTAAGGAGCATGACCACAGGATAAGAGTAGGGGCTCGTACTAGGGCAGATAACACCTACGTTGAGAAATTCTTGAACAATTTTATCAATTTCATTTTTTTGGGAAAAGGGATGATGATAGGGATGAATATTGGGAGGAAGGCTCCATGGGACAAGGGGAATGGAATGATCATGAACACCATGGGAAGGAGGGAGTCCCTGGGGAGTGGAAAAAACCACTTGATTTTTAGAGAGGATGGATTGGAGGTCCTTCAGCACAAAGGGTGTATCAGTGACTTGTATGGCATGGAGTTGGGAAATAATTCCAGAATGACCTTTTTTTAGCATCTTTTACATGCGATGGGAACTGATGATCTCTGAGGAGTTGACACTGATGCCTTGGAACTTATATTGTTGGCCCTCCTGGTCAAATTGCATGGTTAATTCCTTAAAATCCATGAGAATGGGACCCAAAGTCCTTAGCCATTATGCACTCAACACAATTTCACAACTGCCCATGTCGATAGAAAACATATGATATTTCAGGATGTACTCACCAATTTGGAGACACACATTTTCACAACGCCCTCCACATTTCATGGACCTACCATTGGCAATCATGATTTTAAAATTATTGATGACACGGATATAGCAATTAGTTTCTTGGGCAATGTGACGATGAATGAAATTATGGGTGCTTCCACTATCAATAAGGATGACCTTCCTATGATTAATGTAACCAATTATCTTGAGGTTTTATGGAGTAAAGAATCCAATGAGAGAATTTAGGGAAATGATTGGTTCTACTTTGAGAGGGTCTGAGGGCGGGGTCATGTCAGTGGGTTCAGGTGATGCAGACACAAGGGGAGCCTCAGCATCCTCTTCTGAAAAATCCTCTGAGATGGCCATAAAAAGATTTTGTTCCTTAAAATTGTGCCCAGGAAAATATTTGTCATCACAATTATAACAAAGGCCTTTGAGTTGGGGTTCATCCATTTCAGCTCTGGTCAATTTCTGAATCTTTAGTGGAATAGAAGGAGGAGTGGGAGTGACTAGTTTAGTGCAAGGAATAAAGGAGGGTTTTTGGTTTTGAGAATAGACAACCTATTGTGATTCCTTATCTCTTTTAGTATCTTCCACCCAACTATGAGGCCGATCCGTGAGGACATGGACACGAATCTCATCCTTGAGGCCACTGATAAAACATTGTCGGAAAAAAGCATCAAACATGCCCTCTGTACGAAAATCCAATCTCTCAAAAGTAGTTATAAAGTATTCCACTATGCCAGATTGTTTCAAATTTGTCAAATGACGTAAAAGGTTGGTGTCAGTGTCAAAGATTTCATAAAGCTCTGCCACAAAGTGTGTCCAAGCCACATACCCCGAGCAGGCATTTTTTCTCCATTGCCACCATTGCCAACATTCTTGATCTAGATAGAGAACACCATACCAGAGTTTGGACAACTCATATGTAATGCCATACAAAGAGAAATAGTGTTCCATTTGAGTTACCCAGCTAGTGGGATCCGAGCCATCAAATTTGGTCACATACACACGTGGAAGGCATAGGTCACATTGAAAGTGATGGGGCTGAAAATTTTAGGAATGAGAGGAATTTTCACCTTCGGTTTGCAAAGTTGGGTTAGATGAGGGAATACCTGTAAGGAAATTGTTGGCACGGGGGCAGACCCAGGGTTCAACACTTAATAACGAACCAAGAAAACCCCGACTACCATCCCTTTCGGTGACACCTGTGAATCAGGAGAAGTCTCACCCGAGGTAGAAGAAGGGGGGGTTATAGGATGCAGGTGTTTGTAACCAAGTTGGGACACAAATTTGTGATAATAACACTTCACAGGATATTCTATTAACACTTAGAAGATGACATGAATTAGTTTCCTAATCTTAATAACATCGCATAACATACCCAAAGATATATCAGCGCAGTAACAATAAATGATTATATATCTTGAGCACTTAGCACTGAGTTAGATCTAACATTCATTTATCCTTAACACAATTAAATCACTAAGCAACAATAGATCTATATATCATACATAATAATACAAGCACTGAGCAGATTCATAACATAAACAACACATCACAAAGGAAACCAAAGACACAAGATATATGTTGTTCACCCCAGTGTGGGGCTACGTCAACCAACTGGTTCACCTTCTTTATTATTCTTCTGAATCTTACATTCATTCACTCCTTTGCACTAATCCATAGAGTCAAGCTTCGCATTAGAGAGGAGATCTGTGCATTGAGCACCAATTCCTCCTTCCAAAACTAGGTCAAGGCATAGAGCCACTTATCTATCAAGCACAAAGCCTTACTCACATACATTCCCTTTCATAAATATAATCACATTACTTCCACTTAGCTCTCCAATCTTCTCTAAAACTTCCCTATCCACTTCTACCATACATTCTTACTTATTTATACTTTTACAATCCCTTACAATAAGGCCTAATCATGGGTAAACCCCATGGGCTGACATCCCATAAACCCATTACAAAAACTCTAGAGAACCCCTTACTGGGTCCACATAGCCTGCAAAAAAGTGAGATCCACGATCTCAGCTCTGCCTAGGTGCTCCTTCCTTGAATAATGTGTCGAAGCTCAAAAGTGGTCCAAACCTGACTAAGGTTTCCTCAAAACTTTGTGGAGGGCCAACAAGCCACCAACACTCACCTGTGACTCGTCCCAAATCACTCAGGTTTGGTCAATGTTGCTTCGAAGGCCTCGATCTTAACTCAAGCTACCTCGACTTGCTTCTTTTCCTGAGCCTCCTGCTCAGTGAGCTCCTAGATCCTCTTCTTTGTAATAGGCCCTTCCAGGTGTTGTTCTATTGTTGCAACCACTTGGTCCAATTGTGAGCCCTATCCATCAATCTCTTCGAACACCTTGCAGGATTCGTCCTGCATAGGTTGCAACTTCTTTGTGACTTCCATTAAATTTACCTGAAGGGCAGTGGTCTGTTGTTGTACTATGCGTTGCTCCTAGGATCGTTTCATTCTTTCAACTTCGGTGAACAGCTTCATATGAGCCTACACAGAAAATGCATTCTATTGCACCTCCTGTAGTTGTTCTTCCATCTTTCTTAGATCTGGATCCTAGGCGAGGCATTCATATGTCTGTGTGCTTCTATCACTTAGTTGTTTTCACTATGAGGTGAGGGATCTTATCCTTACTACTGTATTCTTAGCAGTTTTCTCCCTCTATTCATGCACCTCCTATGGGGTGCTTGGTACTACTTGGGCCTCCAATTCTGTTATCCTGGCTTGAAGCTACTGGATGGTCTTAGTGAGCTTCACTACTTGAGCCTCAACCGACTCTTGTTCCTCCTATGCCAGTCCTAGCACAGAGTGATATGATTTACTCACTACCTCTTTGACCATGGCCCGCTCTGCGAGAAACTACTCTTTTTCTCTCTGTAGCTGGGATTTTTCCTCTTGGAGCATCACCTAAAACGTTTCTCTCTCACTTTCATAGGCGATTACACTGTACCGCACTACTCGTAATTGTTCTAAGGATTCATCTTTCTCTTGTTTCAAGGCTTTTGTATCCTTCTCCTTCTCTTCTTGGACTTTTTGAAGTCGAGCTTCTGTCGCATCTGCAAGTCTTCTCAATTGGGTTGGTTCATCCCCCAATTATGCAATCTATGATGCAGTAGGTACTGTGCGGACCAAACGAACAACTTGTTGTACTTATTTCAATTCCTTTTCAATCCTTCCATATAGCTCCCCCTAGTTCTCTCCATATATTCCTCTATGAGCGTGGCCTCTAACTGAGGCTTATTAACACGTGTCTTCTTCCTTTCTGAAGGTTTCTTTAGAGAAACCTTCCTCTTCTGCAGTGTTATTGTCCCAACAGGGGGATCCTCAAGTGGAGGGGTGGTAGCTTCACCTCCTCCTTGTCCTTCTTCTCCTTCATTTCCTCCTCCCTGTCCTTCTTCTTTTTCTCCTCCTCCTCCTGGTGAGTCAGATCCATTATCTTTAGAAGTGTTGTCCTCCTCATCAGTCTCTATATCCTGGACTTCCTCCTTCTTTTTCTTCTTCTTCATCCCACTGGATTGTCCAACATGCTCGACCCGGGTGACTATGGGGCTTCTTCACCTGTTCGCTTGTAGTATGATTGCAAATCTTCCTGGCTCTCGTCTCAATGCACAGTGATGTAGATGAAATGCATATCTATGTGGAACTTTTCTATTGGTTGGTACTAGTGCAGGGTGCACAGTGTCATGCGTGGAAATGATTCAATGGAAACCTTAAATTGTTAATAGTATGCATAAAACATGGCATTGGACTGCCACTACTTCATCATGTCATTGGTGTACCACAAGGTGGAAAACCTAGAGACCAACATCTCTGAGGGTTCGATCTTTGGGAAGGTGGCTCCTTCAGGCATTTGCCAAGTGGAAAATGCGATCAAAATGATCAACCAACTGTAATGGAATTCATATCCCAAATCCTGGGCTTCGCGACAATCTTTCTCTAGTTCATTGATGAGGTAACTCGCCCTGTTCATCTACATGCCCTCCACACATTTTCCTACGAGGTCCACCACAAACTCAGTGACTTGTGTGGGGCGGTTCTTCATTACAAGCTTGCTATCTATGAGTTGGAAAGTGAGGCGCACTGTGCCATCCTCTATAGAGGCTACCTTGTAACCTCACTTTCCTTTTTTGACTTCTCCATAAGCTTCCTTCATGCGCTATGCTAGGGAGTAGTTCAAGGCCTTCCCTGGATAAAACTGCTAAGGGACAAGTCCTTTCATGCTTAATCCTATGATCTAGTGGATCAGTGTCGGATCCACAATAATTATTTGGTTGAGCCATAGGTATCCACCATGATAGCACGACAGGAGGAGTTTAGCGCAAGAGTTAATCTCCTGGTGGTGGCCAAAATGGGGTATCTTCATCACATTTATCACGGTGGACTGCACCAGTCCCTTAATCCATGGATGGGAGACTAGGTGAGGCTTTTTCCCATTTGAATTCGTCATGTAGTGGTGGGGTGATAGCATAGCATATTTCTTCTTATCTCCTAAATTGAAGTCGTTGTTCTTTAGTAGTGAGATCTGTCCTAACTGACTCCCAACTATGCATATTCCTTTCAGAATGTACACAGTGAATACAGTGTACTCAAAATCTCATTGGATGCTATCATGGTTAACTACGCTAGCCAAAGGTGGGATATATTCTGGTAGGATGGATGGGATCTTCTTCTAATTAGCCAAATCACCACGGTGCTTACTTCGCTACTTAGTCGCGGGGTTGACATGGCCAGAACGACGTCCTGTCGAAAGGGAAGCCTGCAATCCCCTAGTCAACGATGCTTGTACACCTTCATATAATGATCTTTCGAACATTAGCTTCTTGAGGACTTCCTCGACAGACTTCCCTAATTCAATAGGTTCGCCCGACATTCTAACTTTTAAACATAGAGGTCGAGGTAGGCGAACAGATAAGCGAGGTAGACAAATAGACATCGAGGTCTAGTTTCTGATAACACAGCTTGAAACAAAATCAATTCTCTTCTTGGCTTAGTGAATCATGGGTAGAAAAAAGTGTTCCCAGCATAGCAACCGACAAGTTAAATAAGCGGGGCCTAGTAACAGATTCTTCCAATGACTAGGAATGCTTCCATCAATGTGAATTTTTCCATTATGGCATGTTATCAACATCCAAAAGAGGTCCATCTTCCCATAAATAGGTTTTCTAACCGTTCTAGAGCATCATTCTAACGATCAGGGTGCCTCCAACAGTCATATATCTTCGCCAGGGCGAAGTCCCATTCTGCACAGTCATGATGTTCCAGTGAGGTTCAAATCTTGCGAATCTACATCCAGCGAGGTTCCAGTCTGTGAAGTCTTCCATCTGTTCTATGTAGCTTCTTGTATCTTTTCCAACTTAGATTTCCTTTTATTAAGCTTCCTTGCCTTCTTTCCTATGATCCGAGTCTCTCTAAATTTTTCTGGAATCCTCTTTCCAATTTTATTCTTATCTTCCCCTAGCATAGTGACTTCGCACTGCTGATGTGCCCTCAAAGGGCCCGAAGTTAATATCCCTTATTTTAATACTTCCTGAGTGGACATACTTCTTTCTTGAATTGATAGGTCCTTCAAAACTTCTTGCATTCTTTCAACCTTGACAACTAATTCACTTGTCTTCTGTCCCTCCTGCATTGTTACTTTGTTTTGTTGCTTCGACTTACAATATCGTTCTTCTATTAGTTGATCTACTTTTCTAGCTATGAAATCCCATAGTTCTTTCTTTTTCTTTTATGTAGCTTCTTCCTCTACTTTCCCTCTGATATGATCCTTCTCAATCCAAGTCATACCTAACAAAAGTAGGAAAGGGGTGTTGTTATCAACAAACTTAATGACTTCAAATTCCTCTTCAGTCGTTGTTCCATAAATAATAATAGGTACATTAGTAACTCTTCCACATAATTTTATCATCTTTCCCTTAAACAAGCATATCCTTCCCAATGAAGGTACCACAATAGGATTTCCCAAAATTTCCTAAGTGTCTTTTTTCATAATATTCACTTGTGTTTCTTCATCCAAGACACAGTCTATGTCGAAGTCTTCTATTCTTGCACTTATGTGTTGTTTTACTTTCAGGATCTCTTGTAAACTGACATCTTTGTGAACATCCATCGTTTCTTTCAATTGTAATAATGTATTTTGATCTTTCTATGATTATTTCTCTTTATGCTTCTCTAACCTGCCCTTATTCTCTTGACTTCCTTCATAGTTTTCTTGTCTCGTGTTCATTCGTTCAACTTTAGCAATCATCATTGGACAATCCTCAACCTCATGACCAACAATCTTACAACAAAGACAAATAGGACTTGTGTCAGGGAATTCCTTAGCAAGATGTCCCGGTCTTCTACAATTATAACATAATGTCAATCCTCTTTTCCTTTTAAATGTTCCCCAACATCTTTTGTACTGTGCACTAGGATCACAGTGTTGGACGTGCTCTCTGCAAAAAAAAATTCTAGGTTCCTAAATCCACTTATTAGTCCAAAAATTATTTCTATGCATAGGAATAACATATCTTTCTTCATTTCTATTAACTTTAATCAAACCAAATCTTTCTTTCAATTGTTCCCTAGCCTTCAGAATATGACATAATCTGTTAAATATACTTAAATTCATGATTTCAAAAGAAAAAATTTCACTTATCTTTCTCTTGTCAAAGCACAAAGATTTATCTCTTTTAAGATCTTACCTCTTTTCTTCAGATCGGATTTGTTTCTTAGCACAGAGCTTCACAAGTCAAGTAGAGTATTGCGCACTTCAGAAACAGATCTATGCACACATATTCTATTTTCTTTACTTTAGTTCCCAGCAATCACAGTTTCAGGTCCCGACAACATAACCATTTGTTGGCGCAGGGGCAGACCCAGAGTTCAACATTTAACAACGCACCAAAAAAAACCCGACTACCATCCCTTTCAGTGACACCTACTATGCAGGAGAAGTATGATCCAGTGGGATATTGGTGGCCACCCACCTTTTCCAAATGGATCAAAACAATTTTCTGGCAATTTTGGCAATTTACTATTTTTAGCAGGTTTTAACTTTCGAGGCCATTTTGAGGGCCCAAATGAAGGATTTTCGAGATCGAGATTCTCAATTATATTTGAATGAATAATTGAGCCCCCAAAATGAATCTCCTCGATGATACCTTTACAACAAGCTATCACACGCCTAAAACGGAGATCGTATGCAAAAGTTACGACCCCAGGAAGTTGATGTACTCACTTACCCAAACGGGGCCCACATGACTTTTGGCACTTCATCTCCTAGGGT
>JZKD02S0555563.1:151379-170130 GCA_000966675.3 Picea glauca | reverse complement strand
TTTGCAACGTCCTTAATAACTTTATATAAAATCAATGTACCCATACTCAAATGTGTCAAAACTCAAACCACACAAACAATCAATATACACATGATGCATGGTACTATTAGGTCGATCTTAAGAAAAAGTCAGACAAACTTTTTGTGGAATTAGTGATTTGTGAGGTGCACTCAACAATGTTGGTACAACGTACTCAAGGCATCAATTTTTTCAAGTTGAGATGTATTAACCTCACTCATTTTTATGGATGGTAAGAGTAGATAAAATGTCATTGTCACTAGTACTATTCATCATAACTTAGGTTTAAACATAAAGTTCTAATTTATAGATTTTATGTCAATGGTTGTGTTAAAATGGTGTAGTTCCATTAGGTTGAATTTTGTAAATGTGTTCAAAAGAACAAGTCTAATGGTTGTGTTAAAATTATTTAGAATATTTTGATAGAACAAGTCTAATGGTTGTGTTAAAATTATTTAGAATATTTTGATTTTTGTAAATTATACTAAAGTATTGGAATTAATAAAAACAATTCTTTGATTTAATTTCAAAAATATCTTCACTTCATATATATATATGGTATTTTTGAAAGAAATTCATAAATACAGAGATTTCTAAGAATTTTAGGATTTTGGTGATTTCTAAGAATTTTAGGATTTTGGTGAATGTAAAGTTATGTTATGTAGGTATATTTTGAGAATTATTTATTTGGTACATTAAGTTTATTGCATTTCATTGGTAATGGTATTGATGTTCTCTTCATTCACTAAGGAGAGATATTCTCCTAGCAACTACCACATTTTAAAGAGAAAGCCACTAAGAGAATAGTACCCTCCCCAAAAGATTAATTGAAGGCCATTTTCAGAGGTTCTCTTAAGGTTATTGTTTTTTATGTAAATTTCTTCCCCACTTCTCATTAATACAAAAAAGTTTCAAGTTCTCTTTTGCCCATTATAAATATTCATTTCAATGGTCATTATATCTTCTCATAATTTTGATTTCTAACCTACTAACATTATGAAATATTTGTATCTTGATTTGTTTGTTTGTCATTGTGTGCAAGATCATCAAGGAGACTCTAGTTCATGGATCTACCTTATCGTGCTCCATAAATCGCAATCAATGTGTGAAGGGGCTATCACAAAGTTTTTCTCTGCTCTTCTTTCTGGACTTTGGATATTTTATATATAAAGGGAAACAAATAACTTTATTTTCAACCATCACATGTATACCCATCAACTTTTTTTCTACATGATTAGCTCCATCCTGATGGTAGAGTTATTTGGTATGCTCGTGCATCGAATAACCGCAATAGAATAGAAACTACACTAGGGAAGGAATCACTTATATATTTGTTATGAACCAAATGTTTAAGATATCATTAGAAGCCAAAGTATACACCATATACACCAAATGTGAGCATGAAGCACAACTCCAAGTTAGATAATAGATATGAGTTACACAATAAATCTTTAAAGAATAGGAGAACCTCCTCCAAATAACCCAATACATTCATACACCCAAACCCATGCTCCCTCAATAATGACTACATGATCTCTATATATACCTATTCAAACATTACACATGTGCCCACTTTATTAGGTTGGCCCTATTACATATACATTTACTCCATTACATATACAGTTAACCTCATACATGCCCCCTTTGGGATCATATCACTCTTCCTTTAGTTTGATTTGAGGCATTCTCAAAACCATTCATCTACCTACTAACACATGCAAATTACCATTTTTAACTTCACAAGATTACTCAATGAAAGGTTCCAATTGGACCTTTCTCAATTAAAATGGAAATCCCTCAGGTTATGTCCTAGGTACTGTAATTTGGATGCAAAAATGAAATGTAATTAACATGCAATGCAACAACGTGATATGAGATCAAACTAATTAAATCCTAGCTAGGAATTGTAACAAGAGTTGATAATGTAAATGAAAGCAATGGGAACAATCCACCACTACCACTATAATTGAAACCGAATCAGACCCTTGTAACTCCCTCTCAAAGTGAAATGATCCAATTGTTGGGAAACTGTCTATCATAAAACTAGCAAGCTAAAATGAAACAAGGTTAGTCATATAACATAAGATATAATAGTCTACTACTGATGCATATGAATAATCATAAATTTCAAGAAATCGAGAATAGTCCAAAAGCTACTAAGAAGCTCCCTATTTTTTATCAAATGTTAGCAAGCATAAGATAAGCAATACTAAACACTATAACAAGAGAATATTCCATAAGATATATTGCTCATGCACACAAGAACCAAGGGAACTGAGAAATGATAAAATAGTCTACAATCAAACACAAATATGCAAGAATATTAACATTAACAAACAAGGGTCTATTATTCATCATACAAAGATAGCTTACAATGCCAAAAAAAAGACCACTTTCTTTAATGCAATGGCTCTATTTATAAAATTATCCATGACTATTGGCCTTCCATTTCATGACCCTTGGCCTTCCATTTCATGACCCTTGGCCTTCCATTTCATGATTCATGGCATTCTACTCCCCCTAACTATTTGGCTACTTTAGATTACAAATAACAGAAATTAAATAATAATCAAATTGGCCATGCTTGATGTGTGATGTCTAAGATGAATGAAAATTTCCAACCATAGGCTTAAGACTAGCTAGTATAAGTTTAATATTGACCCCTTTCTTGTTAATTCAATAAACACATCTTTTGTCCTTTTGATCTACTTAGTAGGAAGAACTAAATAATTATCCAAGCTACCTCATTTACATCATGAATTTTGTTGGCATTGATTTTTCTAGAGGCCATTTTTTTGAATGACTTTGTCTCTATTTTACATAAATGAGAGATTGACTTCATTAGGATAGTTAAGTAGAGAAACCAATAAGATTTTGACAATCTGAGTGTTCTCTAGTGTTTTTCAAATACCTTTCAAGAGGCTAATTGTTTCAATTGTCATTCATTGCATACTTTATTATGCATATTCTATATATGCATACAACTCAATAAATTCAAATTGATTTAGAGCATCAATATGAGATGGAATTGGCTCATATTGATCTTACCACCATATGCATTGCAGGAATTCTCATTGTTGTTACTAGAATTCATTCAACTTCTCAATGACTTGTTGGTTGAAATCAATTAATGAATCCTATAGAGAGTAAAAGTCACTGAGCCTGGTAAAATATTCAATTACCAATGTGACAAGCTCATTTTATAGTGTAATAGATTTTGTGATAACCATGGTCTCCCACTCTATTCTTTCATTTTAAATCTAGAGTTTCTCCTTTAGATCAATGATCTCCCTATTCTTGGCTATGAGATCCAAGTTCATTTTCTTTAGCTTTGAATTAGACAATTGTGAAAAGGTATTCTCGATGCTATTATGGCTAAAGGAAATGCATCATCAATAAGATTAGAAATTTATAATAAGTTTTATTTTCCTTGTTGAGTTTTTGAGGTTTCACAAGGACACAAAATGTTCAGTTGTTCAATATTATGGAGCAAGTCTTCACAAGATATTTATGAGAACAAATTCAATTATCAACTTTTTTTTCTATGACTCTTTGCAACATATTCATAGAAATGGTTTCATTTAAAAGCTTATATAAAATATATATCCCTTTCAAGCTCTATTTATTGGATTCTAGATATAGCTTGAATACACATGATCATTTACATCCATTTATTAATTTTTAGTTGATCTTCAACTATTAATTCCAGTAGATTTTTTCAAAAAATGCACAATATTCAACTCTTGCATACATCTCTGATGCATGTGAGATCATGTGCTTCAACATATTAAGTGTAGGAAAACAAGATCCTTAATTCCTATCTTCTCAATCACTCCTTTTTCTTCCAAGTAAAACCTTGTAGAAAACCCTCTAAGTACTTCCCCTTGATCCATGGATGGTAAACATGATAAATTTTTGACCTTGATTGTGGAGCCTAACCCCGAGGGGATCAAGAGAGTCGAACCCATGACCTCCCCAACTTTGGGGGAGAGATCTGATGTTTGGCTTGTGAGTATTTGAGCTAACCCTCGTGTTGATCTTCTCAAAATCTCTTATGAACACATAAAAAACAATAGCATAAAAAAAACACAGGATTTGGAAAACAATAGCGAAGGGAATGAAAGACCAAGCTATTGGTTTTGCAAATGCAAGCCTTTATTTTACTTAATTGTTTTCTCAAGCAAGCATAAAATATTCCCATAAAACATCTATAATCATTTAATCCTCTTTAACTCGTCCTATACATAAATGTAAGAAGAAAACCAATAAATAAATGGAAAAGATATCCAAAGGATGATGGGTTTAAATATATTTTCTTTCACTCCAAATGATAGACAAGAACCAAAATAATTATTTTATTCATATTTACTTCAAATAGGTATGTAATCTCCCCCAGAGTGTAGATCAAAATGATGCAGGAGCATCGCCAGCACATCAAGCGAGCCAGCGTGGAGCGGGAGATAGCTGAACAGCGCCAGCACAAATTTTGAAAACACCTTGATATTGTTGCACCGAACATTAATGTGTGGATTAATGAAGCGCACTTTGTATATTGTAATGGACCTTGAGCGGATAGCTCTCGTCCTTAGGTAGATGAGGCATTTAAGATAGATTTAATGTTAGTAGATAGAATATTTAATTGTATATTTGATAGCGTAAAGTCCAAGAGTGAAAACGGATATAGACACCCTCACTTGTACATTATTATTCAATTCAGGAGAAAGAAGAGAAGAGCAACAAAGAATTGTATGAAGGACATCCATGTACAGAAATTGAATTAATAGAAGAAAGCTTTGATTCAAATCCATGGTTATGTGTCTATTCTCTGTGTTGATGTTTTTATGCTTATGAATGTTTGCTTCCTGTCATACATTTTCTTTTATATGTTGTGTATGCGATTTCATGGTTGAATTGAAGTCTGAGAGGGAGATAGAATGAGTTTCAATTGTTTCTCTAAGTGAGCCAGAAGATTCCTGCAAGGAGTGTAGTCGAATTGTCCGCAAGGAGTGCGTTGACAGAAGGGTTCACTTAGAGATAGCTTTTGTTCTCATTTCTTCGAAGTGCAGGTTTGACACCAAAGCCATGCAAGGCGTGCGCAGGCTAGACGAAGTTTCAAAGTTGCGATTCTGAGCAAAAGGGATTAAGATTTTTGCTGCAGGTGTGCGTAGAATCGAACTTCAACAGTTAGGCGTTGCTGAAGGTTTGCCGCAAGGAGTGCGTGCAAGAGTTCCAAAAGGAGTTCGAGAGTTGTGAGAAGAACTCAGGAAAGAATAGTCCTTCAAGTCTGTTGAAGGAAAAGTGAGGAAATTGTGCCTGGAAGGTTGCCAGGAGCGCCGCAGGTTTGCGCGCAAGGTGGTGAGTTCTATGAAAGAACGGCTCGCTGTTTCGTGGATTGTATAAGGAAGAAACGGACGGGCGAAATTCTCCGGGGAGATTCCACGAAGTTTCGTGGGACGTTGGATTTTGTGAGGTGCAGGGAGGCTACAGTGCAAGGGTGGTAAAGGTTCGAAGCTCAGGGGGACGGGAGTCGTCGATCGGGATCACGAGGAGTGTAATTCTACTCATGGATCGGCACATCGAGAGTTCGTGAGGCAAGACTCCAAATATACGCAACGAAAGTCGCGATAAAGCGAGAGGCAATATTCCGATAGCTACATAAGTAGTGTGGACCACGGAAGGTAGTGGAGGATAGGTGTCATAAACCATTGAAGGTTCGACGTCTCGGGCCTTGGAAGTCGAGATAGGAGCCATTTGATCTCGCAAGTGGCGAAGTTGCGAGGGAGTGAGATCGCGAGTCTCAGAGATTCGGCGTCTCGGGCATCGGGAGTTGGCGCATGAGTTGATTGACCTCGCAAGTAGCGAAGTTGAGAGGGAGTGAGATCGCAGGGTTCAGCTTTTCGGCGCATCGCATATCAGAGATTGGAAACTCAAGAGTTGGGCGTCATTAGTTGCGAAGCCGTGAAGTTTCGATCCTCCGAGTGCAGAAAAGGAGGGTCGCGCGAAGAAGAACCTGTGGGACGCAGATTTCCCAATAGAGAATAGAAGAACCGTTGAGTTCTTCGGGCCGAGGAAAGAGAAGGTCCTGGTGAGAGCGATCGTTCTTCGAGGAGTGCGGTTGGCGTCAAAGTGGTATCAGAGCGGGAATACTCTTTTTTTTCTATAGCAGAGAGAGAAAGAATTTCACCATGCCACCTAGAAGGGAAAGACAGTCACCCGACCCAGAAGATAGGGAGGTGAGAAGAAGAGGCAGGCCGACAGGAAATCCAGAAATGGAAAGGCAGATGAGAGACCTTAGAGCAAGGCTTGAGGATATGGAGACAGCGCAGAGACGCGGAGTCGGTGTTGGAGATTTCAGTGATTCCGAAGTTGAAGAGGAAGCTAGACATGAAGAAGGAGAGGTCACAGCAGAGGATGCCTCAACCGAGCGTTTGATCAAAGCTATCGCCCAGATGAGTTCCAAGACAAAAATGGACATTCCAGTCTACGAAGGAAATCTAGATGCAGAGGAGCTACTAGATTGGATTCGAGCTCTTGACACTTACTTCGATTATGAAGACATCAAAGAGGATAAAAAGGTCAGACATGCTGTCACCCGATTGAAAGGACATGCAGCATTGTGGTGGAACGAGCTACAAACTGATAGACGCTGCAAAGGAAAGAAGAAGATTAAGAGTTTGGATTGAATGATCACAAAGATGAAGGAAAAGTTCATCCCAAGGGACTACCAAATTACTATGTTCAGGAGGATGCAGAACCTGAGACAGAAACTAATGACAGTGAAGGAATACACTGAAGAATTCTATCGAATGAACATTAGAGCAGGTCACCGGGAGAGCGATGATGAAAAAGTCACCAGATATCTAAATGGTCTGAGATATGACATTCAGGATGAATTAAGCATGGTTACCATCAGGACGGTGGAGAATGCTTACCAGATGGCTCTGAAAGTTGAGGAGAAGCTGAGCTGCAAGCAAATTCAGGGAGGGCGAGGCATAAGTCAGCCAAGAGGCAAGGCAGTTTCCCAAGAGAAATACCAGAATCCCAAGGAGGAATGGAAGAAACCTCAGGGTAAGATTGAGGGAGGTGGAACCTCATAGAGAGGACAACCCCGTGTTGAACAGAGAGGATAGCATACAGAGCAGAGTGGAGGATATGTTGATGGAAATACTTTTCCTCGTACTAGAGGTAGAGGAAGAGGTCGAGGTGGAGTAATCACATGTTTCACATGTGGAAAGAATGGGCACAAGTCATTTGAGTGTCCATAGAAAAAGAAAGACGGTGGAGAAGCTCACATCACTGAGGCACAGAGGCATGATGTTGAGAATGAAGACACATGAAGTGGAAGGTCGTTGATGATGCGAAAATTTCTCTTAACACCCGAGAAGGAGGTGGAGGACTCAGCTCAGAGGACCAGACTTTTCAGAACCACATGCAAGACCAAGGACAGAAAGTGCAAGGTTATTGTGGATAGTGGTAGCACCGATAATCTCATTTCGACCGAGATGGTGGAGAAATTAGAGTTGGAGACAACTGATCACCTGAGTCCATACAAAGCCTCGTGGTTACAGAAAGGACATCAGGTAAGTGTCACTAAACAATGCCTGGTTGACTTTAAAATCGGGGGATACAATGATAAGGTCTTGTGTGATGTCATTCCCATGGATGTATGTCATTTGTTGCTGGGTAGACCATGGCAATATGACTGTAATGTGGTTCATGATGGGAGGATGAACACATATACCCTAGAAAAGGATGGGAGGACACACAGGTTGCTTCCGATAAAGGATAAGGAAGTGAAACCGAAAGTAAGCAACACCATACTTCTCATGAGTGGGAAGGAACTTCTTACATAGATGGAGAAGAAGGAAGATCCACAATTCTTTGTGGTCAAGAAACCAAGGATTGTCCTGACTAGCACAAGAGTGGATGACTTGCCGGATGAGATTCAGGAACTGCTAGGAGAGTTCGCTAATATCATCATGGACAAATTACCTCATTCGTTGCCACCGATAACAAGTGTGAGTCACCATATAGACCTCATACCAGGGGCCAGTTTGCTGAACAAAGCTGCATATAGATTGACACCACAGGAAAATGAGGAGGTCAAGAAGCAGGTCCAGGAGTTATTGGACAAAGGGTTGGTCAGGGAAAGCCTGAGTCCGTGTGTCGTTCCAACAGTACCGAGTCCAAAGAAGGATGGAGGTTGGAGAATGTGCACCGACTCAAGAGTGATCAACAAAATTACCATCAGGTACAAGTTTCCACTGCCGAGAATGGATGATTTGATGGATTGCCTGAGTGGGGCAAATTATTTTTCAAAGATTGATCTGAAGAGCGGATATCACTAGATTTGCATGAGGGAAGGTGATGAATGGAAGACAGCATTCAAGACAAACGAAGGTTTGTACGAATGGTTGGTCATGCCATTTGGTTTGACAAATGCACCGAGCACATTCATGAGATTGATGAATGAAGTCCTGAGGGAATTCATCAGGAGATTTGTCGTCGTATATCTGGATGATATACTGATTTTCAATAAAACGAAGGTTGAACATTTGAAACATTTCGCTATTGTGATGAGAAAACTATAGAAGGAGAAGTTGTTAATTAATATGAAAAAGTCCTCATTTATGAAGACAGAGCTCATTTACTTGGGTTTTGTTATTTCAGCAAATGAGTTGAAGATGGATCCAGAAAAAGTGGAGGTGATCAAGAATTGGCCATCACCGAGAAATGTTTTCGAGGTGAGAAGTTTCCATGGTTTGGCTAGTTTCTACCAAAAATTCATCAGGAATTTCAGTGGAATTAGTGCAACAATGATGGACACAGTGAAAAAGCGACACAAGTCTTTTCATTGGATAGCAGAGGCTAAGAAGAGCTTCCATCTGTTGAAGCGAAAGATAACGGAACGACCAGTGTTGGTGTTGCCGGATTTCCAGAAGACATTTCAGGTGAAATGTGATGCAAGCGGATATGCCATAAGAGCGGTCTTAAGTTAGGAGGACAGACCAGTTGCATATTTTAGTGAGAAGCTAGATGAAGCAAAGCTGAAATACTCCACGTATGATAAAGAATTTTATGCCATCATACAGGCGCTGAAGAAGTGGAGGCATTATTTGGTTCCGAAAGAATTTGTTCTGTACAGTGATAACCATGCATTGCAGTTTGTGAGTCAACAGGATAAGTTGAATCAGAAACATGCAAAATGGGTAGAGTATATGCAGAATTTCACGTTTGTGATCAAACACATTTCAGGTACTGCTAACAAAGTGGCTGATGCTTTGATCAAGAAATGTCTATTGTTGCAGGTGTTTCGAGTCAAAACATTGGGTTTTGAAAACCTGAAGGACATGTACACTGGAGATGCAGATTTCGGAGAAGCGTATGAAGCAGCTGAGAATCTAGTTCTCAGAGATCGGAGCCCTTGGATATATTATATGATCCAGGAGGGATTGTTGTTTAGAGGCAATCAACTGTGTATTCCAAATTGCTCCATGAGGGATAATTTGCTAAAGGAAAAACACAGCGAAGGCTTGGCAGGACATTTTGGCCATGATAAAACATTCGCAAAGCTGAGTGAATCGTATTTTTGGCCAGGAATGCGAGCAGATGTCAAGATATTTGTTAACAGATGTTGAATTTGTCAGCATTCAAAAGGGAGAAAACAGAATGCAGGTCTTTATCAGCCATTGCCCATACCAGAGAGACCATGGGAGGCGATAAGCATGGATTTTGTATTGGGTTTGTCGAGGACGCAGAGAGGGGTTGATCCCATCTTTGTGGTGATGGAAAGGTTTTCAAATATGGCACATTTCATCCCATGCTAGAAGACCAGCGATGCGACGCACATAGCAAATTTATTTTTCAAGGAGGTCATTCGACTTCATAGATTACCGAAAAGCATAGTTTCGGACAGGGACACAAAATTCATAGGGCATTTTTGGAGGACCTTATGGAAGAAGCTAGGAACTAACTTGGCATTTAGTTCTGCTTATCATCCACAGACAGATGGACAGATGGAAGTAGTAAACCAGAGTCTAGGAGATTTATTAGGAAGCCTGGTGACAGAACACCACAACAGCTGGGACAACATATTGCCATAGGCAGAGTTTGCTTACAATGACTCTGTGAACAGGAGCACAGGAAAAAGTTCGTTTGAGATTGTGTATGGGACACAATCGAGAGGAGTTTCTGAACTCAGGGAGTCAGGACAAGCTGCGACCAGCAGTGCTAGTGCAGAGGAATTTGCTGAGGCAATGAAAGAACTTCACAGTAAGGTGAAGCAGCGATTGATAAATTCAAATCGGGAATACAAGCGCAGAGCAGATCAGCATCAGAGACAACTTTAGTTTGAAGTTGGTGATCTAGTTCTAGCACACTTGAGGAAAGAAAGGTTCCCGAGGGAAACATACAATAAACTGAAAATGAAGAAAATCGGGCCATGCAGGGTCCTGAAGAAATTCGGAGAGAATGCTTATGATATTGAGTTGCCGGATGGCATCAGGATATCTCTGATATTCAATGTGGCAGATTTATACCCATACAGGGCCGGAGAAGCAAAGACTGGAGCTGAGCAGCCAGTGATCGAGTGGACGAAACAATTACCAGTTGCAGAAAAGCCGCAGATGGAGTGCATACTGGACAAGCGAGTGGGTAAGAAAACCAGGCGGAAGCAGTATTTTGAGTACCTGGTCAAGTGGAAGAATCACCCAGTGGAAGATGCCAGCTGGGAGAGCAAAGTAGAGATTCAAAAGCATGGACAGACCATGCAGGAGCTCATGGACAGGATCCCATGAAAATTTTCAAGCCGAGGAGTATGATGCAGGAGCATCGCCAGCACATCAAGCGAGCTAGTGTGGAGCGGGAGATAGCTGGACAGCGCCAGCACAAATTTTGAAAACACCTTGATATTGTTGCGCCGAACATTAATGTGTGGATTAATGAAGCGCACTTTGTATATTGTAATGGACCTTGAGCGGATATCTCTCATCCTTAGGTAGATGAGGCATTTAAGATAGATTTAATGTTAGTAGATAGAATATTTAATTGTAGATTTGATAGCGTAAAGTCCAAGAGGGAAAACGGATATAGACACCCTCACTTGTACATTTCTATTCAATTCAGGAGAAAGAAGAGAAGAGCAGCAGAGAATTGTATGAAGGACATCCATGTACAGAAATTGAATTAATAGAAGAAATCTTTGATTCAAATCCATGGTTATGTGTCTATTCTCTGTGTTGATGTTGTTATGCTTATGAATGTTTGCTTCCTGTCATACATTTTCTTTTATATGTTGTGTATGCGATTTCATGGTTGAATTGAAGTCTGAGAGGGAGATAGAATGAGTTTCAATTGTTTCTCTAAGTGAGCCAGAAGATTCCTGCAAGGAGTGCAGTCGAATTGTTCGCAAGGAGTGCGTTGACAGAAGGGTTCACTTAGAGATAGCTTTTGTTCTCATTTCTTCGAAGTGCAGGTTTGACACCAAAGCCATGCAAGGCATGCGCAGGCTAGACGAAGTTTCAAAGTTGCGATTCTGAGCAAAAGGGATTAAGATTTCTGCTACAGGTGTGCTTAGAATCGAACTTCAACACTTAGGCGTTGTTAAGGTTTGCCGCAAGGAGTGCGTGCAAGAGTTCCAAAAGGAGTTCGAGAGTTGTGAGAAGAACTCAGGAAAGAATAGGCCTTCAAGTATGTTGAAGGACAAGTGAGGAAATTGTGCCTGGAAGGTTGCCAAGAGCGTCGCAGGTTTTCACGCAAGGTGGTGAGTTCTGTGAAAGAACGGCTCATTGTTTCATGGATTGTATAAGGAAGAAACGAACGGGCAAAATTCTCCGAGGAGATTCCGCAAAGTTCCGTGGGACGTTGGATTTTGCGAGGTATAGGGAGGCTACAGTGCAAGGGTGGTAAAGGTTCGAAGCTCAGGGGGACAGGAGCCGTCGATCGAGATCACAAGGAGCGTAATTCTACTTGTGGATCAGCACATCGAGAGTTTGTGAGGCGAGACTCCAAATATACGCAACGGAAGTCGCGATAAAGTGAGAGGCGATATTTCGATAGCTACGTAAGTAGTGTGGACCACGGAAGGTAGTGGAGGATAGGTGTCGTAAACCATCGGAGGTTCGGTGTCTCGGGCCTCGGAAGTCGAGATAGGAGTCATTTGATCTCGCGAGTGGAAAAATCGCGAGGGAGTGAGATCGCGAGTCTTGGAGGTTCGGCATATCGGGCGTCAGGGGTCGGTGCATGAGTTGATTGACCTCGCGAGTAGCGAAGTTGCGAGGGAGCGAGATCGCGGGGTTTGGATTTTTAGCGCATCGCGTATCATAGATTGGAAACTTGAGAGTTGGGCGTTGTTAGTTGCGAAGCCATGAAGTTCCGATCCTCCGAGTGCAGAAAAGGAGGGTCGCGCGAAGAAGAACCTGTGGGATGCAGATTTCCTGATAGGGAATAGAAGAACCATTGAGTTCTTCGGGCCGAGGAAAGAGAAGGTCCTGGTGAGAGCGATCGTGCTCCGAGGAGTGCAGTTGGCGTCACAAAACCTCGACTTACCCGTGTGTTATGCTTGGGGCATGTGAGGTTACACCTAGAGGTTATAGTGGTAGCGGTCAGAATTGACCCCATGTCAAGTGAGTACGAGCCCACCCTAGATGATGATTCCACTAGAAGAAGAAAAAAGAGATGTAATCTACCAATGGAATGATCATGGTAAATACTGTTGGCACGGGGTTATACCTAGGGTTTGATGCTACAACAACGCACCAAAAAAACCCTAAATACCGACCCTTTCGGCAAAACCTACGAAGCAGATGAAGTCTCACCCGAGGTAGAGGCAAGGGGTTTGTAGTACTCAAGTTTCTACAACCTAGCTAGGACACAGATATGTGATCACAATACTTAACAGAGCCCTTCACATTTACATTCATTAGTCTTGTAACCCTTATTCACTTCACAGGTAAAAACCCTAATTACATAACAACGCAGTATTCAACAAGATCTAAGCACATCTAATTATCAAGCAAGTAGCCTATGTTCATATCCAACATTCATTCACATTACCAAGCATTAAGATACAACATTGGATGCATTCATCACACAATATATCATCATCACTAAGAAAATAACAACATAATTCACATCAATCGCACAAAACAACCACGACAGAGGATATATGTGGTTCAGCCCCAATGTGGGGCTACATCCACCAACTCTTCTTTTTCTTTTTTATATTCTTTCAACCTTCTTACATGCACAGAGACACAAAGCCAACTCCGCATAGGATAGGAGATCTACGCGCACCTCGCCATATCCTCCTTCCCCGAGTTAGGTCCAAGCACAGAGCCTTACACTCTCTATGCACCAAGCTTCTTATAATCACTTGCACTTAGCTCTGCAAGTCTTAACACACAATATGCACAAATCATTTACGACTATTCGCACTTAGCACAATCATACCTTTAGTAACTACTTCTTACATCGCTTGGCTTCCTATTTATACATTACAAAAGAGGCCTAATCATGGGTAAACCCATGGGTCAACATCCCATACCCGTTACATAAAACCTAAACCCAAAAATCACGTAAAAAGGGGCGAGATCCTGTGATCTCCACTTTGCTTGGGCGCTTTGTCTTCGACCAGCCTGTCAAAGTCCCAAAAATGGTCAAACGCGACCAAGGTTCTCCAAAACTTGGTCGAGGGCCAATAGGCCCCCAACACTCACATGTGACTTGACCCGAGTCACTCTAATCTAGGAAACTCTGCTTCGAAGGCCTCGAGCTTGGCTTGAGCTACCTCAACTTGCTGCTTCACCAGAGCCTCTTGCTCGATGAACTCCTGAATGACTTTCTCGATGACAGCTCCTTCCAAGCATTGTTCCACTGTGGTGACCACCTTTTCTAGCTATGCACCTTGTCCCTCGATCTCTTCAAAAAGGGTGCAAGCTTCATCCTGCACCGGTTGGAGTCTCTGGGTCACTTCCATGACTCTACTCTGGATGGCATGGACCTACTTTTGAACTACGTGCACCTCATGTGACTTTTTCATCTTCTCCACTGTTGAAAGCAGCTTCAACTGTGCTTGTACTATCGAGGCCTATTGCTTTGCCTCCTGGAGTTGTGCTTCTAATGTTCTTAGTTCTAGGTCCTCTGCAAGGTGCTCATGGGTCTGTGCACTTCAGGCACTCAATTACTTACATTCTAATGCCAATGCCTTGATTCTTTTGATTACGCTCCTGACATTTTCATCCCTCTGATCTTGCACTTCCTACGGGGTGCTTGGCACTGCTTGCAAATCCAGTTCTATGACTCTTGCTTGAAGTTGTTCAATGGCTTCAACGCGCTTCCCTACTTGGATCTCAGTTATTTCCTCTTCCATCTGTGCCAGGCCCGACACAGAGTGAAGTGCTCTGGTGAATACTTCTCTAACTCCAGTCTGCTCCGCGAGAAGTTGTTCTTTTTTCTTCTAGATCTGCGCTCTATCCTCTGCAAACTTCGCCTGGAGGTCATCTTTCTCTTGTTGCGCAACTCAACTCTTCTCTAGGGATTCCTCCTTTTCTTGCTTCAAGGCCTCTGTGGCCTATTCTTTTTCTCCATGTACACGACGAAGGTGAGCCTCTCTCGCATCTGCTAATATGCATAGTTGGGCATGCTTGTCTCCTTCTTCTATACCCCCTGATGATGATGGTGCGCCGAAGTGTGGTATCTTCATCACATTCAGGATTTTTGATCTCGTGATGTCCATGGTCCACGTCTAGGGGACTATCTTTGGCTTCTTCCTCGTTGTCTTTGTCAGGTATCTATGTGGTGCAAGCATTCCATAATTCTTGCGATATCCTAAGTTGTAATCATTGATCTTTAGCTTCAGAATCTGTCCCAACTGCGGTCCAACTACGCATATTCCCTTCTTGAGGTACACAATGATTACTGTATAGTCGAAGTCCCTCAGGACGCTATCATGACTAACCACGCCATCCATAGGCAACATATAGTCAGGCAGGACTGACGGGATGAGTTTCGCGTTTGTCAAGTCGTCACGATGCTTACTTATTTTCTCTATTGCAATTTGGGATGGCCCAAATCGATGTGCAGTTGACGGGGATGCTTGCAATCTTTTCATTGAGGAGGCTTGTACTCTTGCGAACATGACCTTCTCATCCATGAGGTCTATCAGGTTCTCCTCTACATACTTCTCTACTACGTTGCATTCGTTCGACATACATGCTCGTGATCAAATGTCTCGGGTTGGTGAACAAACACTCAAGGTAAGTAAGGAGATGGTGAAGTCTCAATAAGCACAACGCAATATATATAAGTTCTTTATGGGCTCGGATAATCACAATTTGCAAAAGTGTCTGTGGTAAGACACGAGATGGACTAAATAGACAATGTCATAATGGACTCCTCCAACGGGTAGGAATGCCTCAATCAATACAATTCCATCTGTTATGGCGCAGTCCCAATGGTCCAATGACGATATTTCCGAAAATAACTGTGTTTCTATCTATTATGGAGTGTCGTTATAATGGTCAGGACACCTCCAATGGTCATATTTCTTCGTCGTGGTGAAGTGCCTGTCTGTGTTGTTCTTCTATTATGTCGAGGTTCAAGTTCCGCAAGCCTTCCTTCTGCGGAGTCCTCTTTGGAACCTCCTACAATTGTTCTATCTTTGCTCTCTTCTTACTGAGTTTTCTTTCTTTCTTTCCTGTGATTTGTGTCTCTGGATTCCTCTTTACATTATTGTTCTTATCTTCTCTTAGCATAGTAACTTCGCTCTGCTGAGGGTCTTTCACATGGTTTGAGAGTAATACTTCTTCTCTTATTGTTTCTAGAGTAGGTGCTCTTCTCTCCTGCATGAATAATTTCTTTAAGCCTTCTTGTGTTCTTTCAACTTCGACAGCTAGGTCTCTGGACCTCAGTTGCTTCGACTTGTCCTTCTGTTCTTCTATTAAGCGCGCTATTCTCCTAGCCATGAAATCCCTTAATTTTTGCTTTTTCTATTCTATAGCTTCCTCTTCTTCTTTCCTTCGAATTTGATCTCTCTCAATCCAAGTCCTTCCTAACAAAAGTGCAAAAGAAGTGTTGTTCTCAACAAACTTAATGACCTCAAATTCTTCTTTTGTCGATGTTCCATGGGTTGTCATAGGTACATGAGTAAGTCTTCCACATAGGGTTATCATCTTTCCTTGAAAAAATCATATTCCTCCCAATGAAGGAATCATAGCAGGCTTTCCCAAAATTTCCCAAGTACTTTCTGGCATGATATTCACTCGTGTTTCCTTATCCATAACATTGTCTATGTCAAAGTCTCCTATTCTTATTTATATGCATTGCTTCTCTTTTAAGATCTCTGGTGAACTGATGTCTCTGTGATCATTCAGTGTTTCTTTCATCTGCAATAATATAGCCTATGATTCTTTCTGGTTCTTTAGCATATTCTTAGTCTCTTTACCTTCTTCATGGTTTTCTTGTCTCATGTTCATCTTTTCAACTTTAGCAATCATTCTAGGGAAATCCAAAACTTCATGTCCAGTGGCTTTACAACAAAGGAAAATAGGACCTCTACCAAGGCATTCCTTAGCAAGATGTCCCGATCTTCTGCAACTATAACAAAGAGTCAATCCCCTCTTTCGCTTAAACAATCCCCAACCTTTCTTGTACTGCGCATTGGGATCACAGTGATGGACCTGCAAAAAATTCTTTCTAGGATCCCTCATCCACTTGTTAGTCCAAAAATTCTTTCTATGCATAGGAATAACATATCTTTCACTATTTCTATTAGATTTATTCATATCATACCTGCTTTCTTCTAGTTGTGCCCTAGTTTTCAGACTAGGATGCAATCTATCAAACATACCTAGATCCATTCTTTCGAAACAAAAATTTCCACTTACCTTACCTTTATCAGAGCACAAAACTTTAAAATCTTACCTCTTTTCTTCAAATCCGACTTCTCTTCTTAGCACAGAGTTCCGCAATTCAAGTATCACCCCCAAGAGGAATTTATAGAGATGGGTCACAAAACACTGTACTGGTGGGTCCACAAAAAAGGTTATTGAAGAGCTACCCCATTTATTATTGTCATGCAAGGAGTATTTTGAGCTAGGTCTCCCATAATGGCACTGGTAGGCCCCATACCTTTTTTATTTATTTATGGGAGTATTACTTATGTTTGAGTATTATTGTGGTGATGGAGTTCCCAAATTCTTGATATTCCAACAAAATTGTTTTTTTTATTGATTATTCTATAGAGGCTAGGGTTCGTAGGGTCCTAAGGAAAAAGGAGGGTTAGGTTATATAGCTCTCTAATATGCTAATGGATTTCCAATAGTATAACTTGGTCAAATATCTCACGATGCTAACTAAAGAGGCTAGACTATACCCTTAGTTGTATTACCCAATTCTTGGGTACTAGAGAATGATCTCCTTGAGTGTTGTTCTTGGTGTACTATGGAAACAATATAATCTACATATTTATGTAAATCTTGTTTTAGGTGCTCTTAGGGAGATTTCTATATACCCAAAGGTACATGGAAGATCAAATCTATAAGCAGATTCTATTTGATGCAGTACTACTTGAAGGGACTACAATAGGGATTACAAGGGTGTCCAACTAGGTGACTTCCACCAATATTTCCTACCTATATGCTTCCCCAACCACATGCTTCCCCACTAAATGACAAATCTATGTGTTTAAATATGTTGGAACACATCTCTAACCTAAAAAAATAATTCTAAAATTTCAGCATATCTTGGCATAAGAAACCACTTTGATATCACTTATGTTGTTCCTTGTTAGCTAAAACATAATATTGAATGCAATATAGATAGAAGTATAACTATGGAAAGCAAATAAAATATATCAACGTTATGGAAACTACAACAGTAAGCAAACTTTTATTAATATTCAAAATAAAAAAAAACAGAGTTCACTTGCCTCTTCGATGGGGCAACCTCTAACTAAGCGGAGCTCCAAATACAATATTATTCACTTGGCACCCGATTACCTGGCTTCTACTACTATATATATAATTCTCAGCTAACCAAAACCCTAACCACCTAGCGGGCCTCCATTAATGAGGCAACAACCACTAACTAGTGGTCCTTCTTTAATGAGACCAACTTACATTTATTGATTTCATACTCTACAACCTCATATACCTTATTTAATAGAAATGCCCCCAATACTTGAAGTAACAACCTATTCTCCTAACTAAAAGAGTTAAGGTGGAACCCTAACAAAAATCTTATAAAGTTGAGACAAAAAAAATGTGGATTTTAAATTACCCTACCTTGTCTTTTAAAAATGTATGTCTTTTAAAAATGTATGGTAAATTTTTAATCTGTAAAGTTCAATATCAAATTATCAAATGATTATAGTGTGTTTTTTACAATTTTTGTTAAATGGCATATTGTACTTTTCACATGCTAACTTATATATATAATGGTCACTAGCCAAGTCTTTCCCTTCCCTCTTTCATGGTAGTATATATAAAGGGATGATCTATACAAATATACAATACATAGTTTATGATGTTCTTGTTACTTCTCCGTTGCTTCCGAAATCTAATTTAGTGATTATTTTTGCATTCAAGTGCATTTTGTAGTTTGGTCGAAAGTGGGGTGATCCAACTCTTAGGGTTTTTTCGTTAATAATTCTAATAATTTATTTAATATCAATATTAACACATATTTATATAAATTTGTATCTCTACTAGGTCTAGCATGCACTAAATGGAGTTAA